>JBBBDQ010000510.1:410000-730000 GCA_037127315.1 Ascarosepion bandense
CATTAAAACTTATTATAACTGAATGGTCTGTGCGATTCTTATTGTGGGCTTCATACATTTGAACTTGTGCTACATCTAAACTACGCTTGGATAATGATTTTGGACACCTCAATGTGGTGTGATGGTTAGCAAGTTTGCCTTGCTAGAATATATTACAACTGAGTTGTGAATACGTTCCTCATTGGGTATACCAGACTTTCGGTCTTTGTGTCATATTTAAGCGGTGCTTAGAAAATTAGCTATAGAAAATAGGAAACTTTAAAAAAATTTCAGCGAAAAGTTATCCAAGTAGATTCTAATATAATTGACATATTGTTGGACAGAATTATAGAAACACTATTCTATAAAGATGGTTAAAAAATAACTCTAGAAAGATGATATATTGTATCAGATGAAGGAATAGAGCAAGTTTAAAGATGAACGGCACCGATGCGTATCGGAAAGAAATGTGTGATTATGTCTGACAGCATTCCTTTTGAAGTTAAAAAAATACTTCATTAAATACCGCATTATCGAAGCATTGTATTATAATTTATTCAAATTTTTGGCAATCGCATGCTTTTAAAATACTATAACCACAATAATTAACTTTGGATCACGATCTGGAGAAAAATTAATATAAAAATGTGTAATAATGCCATCAGTCAGTCAGTTAAGTGCCATACGTGATGGATGATCATGTCTCGAAAGATATATGAGTGACTGGGCAGAAGATTATCCCGCAGTAGGTTGCCATTGCTTTCTGCGGTAGACTGATTGCCAGCCAATGCGATAGAACCCAATCTGTCCTGTTATTTCATACATAGCTAGAGGTGGGAATAGATGTATAATATTATTAAGTAGTAATTAATGGGGGATCAGTTTATTACTTCATAACAATATAAAACTGACCCCATCACTTTATACCCTGTAGAAGCTTTAATCATATTTTCAATTATTATATTCAGTCAGTCAATTAAGTGCCATACGTGATACACGATTTGGGCGATCATGTCTCGAAAGAGATATGACTGTCTGCGCAGAAGATTATCCCGCAGTAGGTTGCCATTGATTTCTGCGGTAGACTGGTAGCCGAGTAACACTATAGAACACAAATTGTCCTGTTATTTAATCCATAACTGGAGGGAAGAGACGGATTAATACCTTTCCCAAGGGTATTTGTGCGTAATTGAATGCAAACAGTTCAACTGGAATTTGAAGTCTGCATACTGAAAACTGAAATAAATTGGAACGATTTTGTTTTCTATCCAAATCATTCATCCGACGTTAAAAAAAGCGATCATTACTTTCTAAAGTAAATACAAAATGCTTTGGCGAGGAAAATCTTCTTAAGGGAAAACAGCTTCATGATTTCGTAGCAGAATTTCTCACATTAAAATCTGGACAAATTTCTGAGATGGTATCGAAAATATAGATGATACGATTTGAGAAGTCATGGTGAATATACAAAGCGTCCCCAATATCCGGAAATACCATTATCTGTATTTTTTTTTTACATCAAAAGAATAAAAATGGTCTTGTCGACAGACTAAAGAATTGATTTTTATCTTGGGCTTTTTTTTTAATCATTTCACCCCGAGCAAGGCGGAAACGCCACTGATGTGCAGGGGGCTACATAAATATAAAAAGATTAATTAGAAAAGAGTGAGGAGTACAAACTAGTTAGAAAGGAACAATAGAAAGCTGAGAAAACAGGTGCGATGACAGATACATAGGTGGAGAGAAAGGGAAGGTTATACGGGGGTGGGGAGAAAGCTAGAGTCCAGTGGTTAGTAGATGAGTATTGACTTTGCATTTAAATTTCTGGAGGTTGTAGCCGTCAGGAAAGCAAGAATACGGGAGCGAGTTCCATAGGCGGGAAGTGCGAGAGAAGAAGCTGCAGGAGTCGAATTGTCGTCTGCATTTAGCTAACATGACTGTGAATGGGTGGGACCCAATTGCCAGTCTTGTTGCACGAGTAAACACCTGTTAAGGAGGCATCAGTGACTTAAGTTCGTCTGAGCAGAAGCCATGAAAGTATTTATAGAACAGACAAAGGGAGGCCACATTTCGACGAAGGGGAAGTGGCTGTAGTCGAGCCGCCAGATCAGTACCTATCACATTACAGACTCTCCTTTGGAGCCTGTCAAGAACACTGAGGAGAACGGCAGGGTCACCTGACCATATATGGCAGCAGTACTCCATGCACGGAAGGATGGTTGACTTGTATATATGCAGGATGGATTCAGGTGGAGTACTCAATAAAAATCACAGATACAACGCACTTGATTGAACGCATAATGAAATGCTAATGATTGGCAGTATGGAGTTATTACATCGTGTTTGCGTAAATCATTTAAAGTGCATCAACCTTTGCATCACAAATAATGCATTTTATATTGAAACTATATTTGTTCATATTCTAATTCAATAAAGTCTTGTCAAAAACTTTATTTCTTGAAAATATATTTTTGCTTATGTGTCCAGACTTTATGGACACCCGATATAATTAAATAAAATAGAATTTTACATTATTTTCACAAACAATAAAGTTGCTAAACAAAAAGTAAAGGTTATTTTAGTTTTAACATGATACAAATATACAAATATTTTCTTTACATTTCACATAGAACAAGCTACGAACGTTTTTTCCAACATAAAGTATATATACGTAGATATTCGAATTTGCGTTGTTAGGCACTGAACGAGAAATCGGGAAACCGATTTCGAATTCCAGTTGAATTTCTTATATTCATTCATGCGCAAATACCCTTGGGAAAAGTACTAATCAGTCTCTTCCCTCAAATTAAGGGTTAAATAACAGGACAGTTTGGGTTCTATAGACTTGGCTGGCAACTAGTTTACCGCAGAAAGTAATGGCAACTAATCTTCTGACCAGTACGTCATGTCTCTTTCGAGACATGATCGCCCAAGCGTGTATCACGTATAGCACTTAACTGACTGACTGAATGTAATAGTTGAAAACATGATTAAGGCTTCTATTAGAAAAAGTAAGGGATCAGTTTTATATTCATATGAAGTAATAAACTGATCTCCCACTATTTACTAATTAATAATATAATACATTTTTCGCCCTCTAGCTTTGAGTCAAATAACAAGATATTTTGGGTTCTATAGCGTTGGCTGGCAAGGGGTATCTTATCAGAAATAATGGTAACCTAGTGTGGGATAATCTTCTGCCGATTCATTTTCGAGATATAATCGCCTTCGACTGTATCACGTAGAGCACTTAATTGACTAACGTAAATATTCACACTTATTTGTAGGTATTGAGGAGCGTGAATGACTGTTAAATTGATGTGGTTCACAGGTCTACCCTGAACCGGAGTGGTATCACTTGTTAGGGTCTAGGGTATCGGGAGAATCATTAGACAAATCAAAATGCCATCAAATATAAAAGAACACTTCATACTGAAATTAAGAGAAAACATTTTTTATGTCTTTGTAATAAAAAAAAAGAAAGCATTCATTTTATATAAAAATCATCAGCGATTCTGTTTTAAAGCAAAATAAGCAATAATACATTTTCATAGTAAAATGTCATACGCGATGCACCCTGGGGCGATCATGTAACTTTTGATCCATGACTGACTAGGCGGAAGATTTTCCTGGAGTAGGTTGTCATTACTTTCTGCGCTAGACTGGTGGCCAACCAAGGCTGTAGAACCCACTCTGTCTTGTTAGTTGACCCATAACTCGAGGGAATAGACGGAATAATACCCTTCCCAAAAGTATTTGCGCATAAGTAAATGAAACGATTTTGACTGGAATTGGAACTCGTCTACTCCGATTTCTCGTTCCGAGTCGATAACCTATGCACCACAATGCACATCAACAACTCTATATTTTTATAGTAAGATGATCAACAATGCATTTTATATCAGGATGACCAACGATATATTTTTAATCCAAAATGACCAGCATTGCAATTTTATAGAACACTAAACAGAATTACATTTTTATAAGAAAATAAACACCAAAACAATTTTATAATAAAATTACCAACAATTCACTTTTAGAGTAAAATGAGCTACAATGTAATTTTCTAGCAAAATGACGGACAATGTATAAGGTTGTCCCATAAGTTCATAAACACTTGCAAAAAATTGAAATTTTACTCGCCAAGTAATCTAAGGTTACCAGAAAACACTTGCAAAAAATTGTAATTTTACTCTCAAAAACAACAAAAATTATTGCTTAAAACAAAGACCATTATTATCCAAGACTTTCTGCCATCGATCTGCAAGCTTTCGGATCTGGTCAAAGTACCGTTCAGCCGGCTTTGATTCAAAGAATTTTTGACACGCTTCCTCGACTTCATCAAACTAGTCAAATCGGCGGCCCTTCAGAAAGTGTTGTATTGAGCGGAAAAGGCCGTAATCTGATGGAGCACAGTCAGTACTGTAGGCTGGATGTGGCAGAACCTCAACGCCGTCCAGCTCTTGAAACTTGTCTTTGGTTTTCCTGGCGGTGTGTAGCTTGGCATTGTCCTGCTGCATCAAAGCGCGCTTTCGGTTGATCAGAGCCGGGTACTTTTGCTTCAACTTTTCGTAGACCGGCTCAAGTTGCTGACAGTAAAGTTCGGCACTGATGGCACGACCATTCGGAACCACCTCAAAATGCACGATACCTTCAAAGTTCCACCAAACGCACAACATGACTTTCTTGCCGAATCGATCTTGTTTTGGAACCGACGGTGTCTCTTGCCCTTTCTGAACCCATCGCTTGTCTCGATTGTGCTGGACCAGATAAACCCATTTCGTAAGTGTTTACGAACTTTTGGGACAACCTAATATTTTTAAAGCAAAACGACCAACATTGCATTTTTATAGGAAAAATACACCAAAATTTATTTCTAAAGCAATATGACATTCAATTCAGCACTGAAAAGCGTAAAAATACATTGACCACCGTGGAAAAAACATCTTAACATCGGAATGGAAAACACTAGTCTCTTGGAGATCAACAACTGCACTTCTTTGGCCTCACTCTCTTAATCGACCTCAAATGGAACAAATACATAAAATCTATAGCTGCATCTATTGCTAGGAAGGTTATGTCATTGTGTTTGGGTCAGAAAATTTTTCTCGTCAGAATCCATTTTGCACATTTATAAATGTACCATTAGACTATGCATTGAATACATATCTGGTCGGCTGCTCCTGCTATTCATTTTAAGGTTCTCGACAAAATCCAAAGAAGGATCTGCAATGTAATATGACCTGATCTGGCATCTCAACCCCAATTACTTTCTCGCCGACGTGACGTGGCTTCCCTCTGAATATTCTGAAAATATTTTCATGGCAACTGTTTTTATGAGCTTATATTTCCCCTGGTACCCCGTCGAAATACAATTCTTTGCCCAAGTAGATTGGCATCCATGTTCCACCCTTTTACCGTCAAAATAGTTAAATCTACTCTTAATTCTTATACTCTTTTCTTCGTTTAGTTTTTCTCACGTCCGACTGTGGAACTCCCTTCCGTTTACTTGCTTCCCTGATAGCTTCAATCCCCAAAAGTTTAAATGCAACATCAATTGTCATCTGCTAGATCCTTCATACTCATCCTTCTCTTATCCTTTCTTCGAAGCACCCTCAATCTTGTTTTTTCTGACACTGTAACTCTCTGAACTGTAGTAGCTATGCTGCCTTGCATGGGGTGAAATGACTATAAACAAAATAATTTTCCTACAAAACATTTCCTTATTAAAATTCAAATCAATACAATTTTAAATCAAAATAACAAATAATTTAATTTTGATAGCAAAATTACTAGCACTATATTCTATTTAAAAGATAGAGTTTTGTGTTGAAATTATGAGAAATATATTTATTATATTTAAAAATATTATCAACAAAATATTTTATCATTTGCAAACTATATAGCTAAGGAAAAAAGTTTACTCTGAAAATCAAAATCATATACAAAATAACTGTAGTCATAAAATCACGTACAAAATATATTTAGATGTTAGTATTAAATGACCCATAAATGCTGATATACCACTAAAAAAAAAATTGTCAAGCAATCAACACATTTGGAATTTGAGAAAAAAAGATAAGATTTAAACAGACACGCATACACTATATATATATATATATATATATATAATGATTACTTTAGAAAACGTACAAACTACAAACAAATTTTGGGGGGGTAGTTTGTAGTGTACATGTTCCAAAGTAAAAACTAATATTAATTATTCATTGGTCTATTTCTAGATTGAGCAGTGTTTAAAATTTATGTTTTCAACGATGCAATTATTTTCTTCGTTCCTTATTCATTTAGGGATATATATATATATATATATATATATATATATATATATATATATATATATATACCGTATTTTGTTCGTTATGAGATACATTTTTTATGAGACATCTAAAAAAAAATAACTTGCGTCAGATAAAACGAATGTCTGTTTGGTGAAGTAAAGTTAAATTTAGTGTATGAGGTGGGCGTCAGCTTACCACTTTAACCAGATTCTATGACCAAATTCTGCGGCTTTCAAAGTAAAGCGATTCCAAAGTTTCAAAATTAAATTGGCATCGTTTCGATGAAAGCTGTTACACCTTCATAAGGGGATTAAATTGTCAGGATTCCCAGTAATGAAGATTTAAAACTATAATAACGACATATGTAAACTTATTCATAAATTGTCTCTCTGTGTGTGTGTCTGTGTGTGTGTGTCCGTTACCTATAGACTCCCAAACGGCTGAACCCATTTTCTTTAAAATTTACACAGTTGTACTATAAGCGTCTGCGGGTGTTCTTAGCTAGGTTTTGTGTCCATGTACCCCGGATAAATATCGAAAATCGATAATCGAATAAATCGGGTTATAGAAGGAGTGGTCCGATTTTAATCACATTTGATACACTCATAGACAAAAACTAAGTAACGATATTCAGAAGTTTCAAGGTTGAAGTTCTTATAATAGTGCAGAAAATCGATAATATATGTATATATATATATATATATATATATATATATATATATATAAGGCAAGATATTTTTGTGTGTGTTTATCTGCCTGTATTTCTGTATTTTTTCAGCCCTTTTATTTTAGTTTTTGCTTCGGGGTTTAGCTCTAAGTAGGTGTAATTGTAGTTCTTAATCTCAGCCATGATACTATTTACTCAGAGGACTTATTTAGCCTTGAAACTTCAGTTTACGACGAAAAAAACTTATTTGATATCGATACCAGGAAATCAAAATTTGACTTACATCCATTCATTTTTCTTTCGGTCTACGATTTCGCTTTAACTGGAAACAACTATTGCTTTATAGTCTTTCGTGCCAACGTCCAAAGAGTCTGTTTGTTTTTCTTTATTACCTTTATACATATTCCACTATTTTTATCCGATTCTCGCCAAACATCACATGTGTAATTCTTTATAAAATATTTTATAAAGAATTACACAACATTAAGCAAACACTAATCAATAATAGATTTCCTAACTCCGTTATTGATCAACAAATTAAAACGTATCTCAACAAAATTAACAATAGCTCTAACAATAATGATAATATTAATAATAATGGTTTACATCAAAATAAACATAACACTTTTAACTTATACTATTGCAACCAAATACATAATAATTATAAACAAGATGAAAAAACTCTCAAAAACCTAATACGTAGAAATGTTAAACCAGTCGAAAGTAATAATCAAATTAAACTCAGTATATATTATAAAAAGTTTAAAACAATTGACCTCATAGTCTATAATAACCCAACAAGCACTAAACTAAATTCTTTACAAAACACCAATGTAGTGTACCAATTTACATGCCCATTCAGAGATTGCATCTCTGATACTATTCAAAAACCTAGTACATATATTGGTTTTACTACAACCACGCTCTCCCGTAGACTTACATGTCATCTTTCTGATCAGAGTACTATTAAACAACATTTCTCTGAAAAACATAAACATGTAGGTAATATCAGACAGATTTTGGTCAACAATACGGTGATCCTTACTCATACACACAGTAAGAGGAACCTGCAGATATTGGAGGCCATGTACATCAAATCAAAACAACCAACACTCAATAAAATCAACTTTAAAACTAGAAATAACATATTACATTGCATTTGACTACATGGTTTTGTTGTCATTTCGCGCTATCCCGCGGTGTGACGTCATAAAACCGCATCGCAAACTTAAGAACTGCGTTTATTATTTTTGGTAACTATTGCCGTTGCCAAGCGGAGTTTTATGTTAACACAAAATAAAATCGTCGGTGATGGTGGATTTTATAATATTTCAGTTTAAACTACCTCTCTGAAGATGGCTCATGTGAGCCGAAAGCTTAGAAGAAAACCAATAAATAATTATCCAAATGTTGGAGAATTTTTGTCCTTATTTTCAACTGAAATTAAAGCAAAAATACGAGGTTTAGAACGGCTCATGATTAAACATAATAGACATTCATTGTCTCTTATATTTAATAGAATATATATATATATATATATATATATATATATAGTGTGTTGAGGCAGCAGATAATTATCTAAACTTATATTGTTAATTGAATGTCTAATATCTTTAATCATGAGCCGTTCTAAACATCGTAACTTGAATTTAATTTTCCGTAAAAATAAAGAAATTGTCCGGTATTTGGAAATTTTTTATTACACTGGTCCTAAAGTTTAGGTTCACATTATCCTTCTTCCGTGTGGTTGTATGGACGTTAACATAAAGATAAACACCATCAAAGATTGTGTTGACATAAAACATTGCTATACAACGATAGGAGTCTGTATTAGATCAAAGCAAACTGGACTCAATGAAATGACATTTCAATCTAGTCATTACATGACATTTAGACCTATGGTTCTGTTGGTAACATTTCGGTCTCTAATGTGGTGTAACGTCATAAAACCGTATTACTAATTTACGACCCGCGTCTTCTATTTAGGTACTATTTAATATATAACGACGAAAGCAAATCCAACAGTATATATATATATATATATCAGGAATTGATTTCTCTTTTTGGCTGACGTGTGTATACCCCGCGTATATAACATGTTAAAGTCTCCCCACTCTCTCAATGCGCCGATAGCAGACTGATGCGAAATCGGGTTAGGTTCGACCCCGGCTGGAAGCAATCGGATGTCTAACTACACTGATGATACAGTTAAACAGGCATGTATGTGGATGACTCTCTGTCTCTCTCTGTCTCTCTCTCTCTCTCTATATATATATATATATATATATATATATATGTAATATAATAATCTGGCCCCAGCCGAAGAAGGGTGGGCGTTCCCGGTTGATGAAAAGTAGCGGATGTCATTTTGACCCTATTTCCGGCAGAGCGGAAATAGACAGGGTCTCTGAGAATTTACGTAGGCGTCGCGTAGGCGTCGCGTGATCAAGAAAAACCGGAAGAAACAATTTCCGGTTTTGGAAGATATATAAAGACTGCGAAAAACACAGTCTTGGAATCAGTTTTGAGTCTCCAGCCTCGACAGTAGAAGAGAAGTCGAGTCACAGTCGAAGTCGAAACAGAGAAGTCGAAGAAGTCAGTCTCGACAGACAAGTCTCGAGAAGTCGAAGAAGAAGCTAGACGAGCTAAGAGAGAGTATACACTCACGTCGTCACCCCTGTCAACCTTGGAAGAGCGCTCCCTCACTCTCTGTTCCTAGGCGACACGGTCCATCGTCTTTAATAAAAATATAATATATATTTTTATATATACCCCCGTGTTTGTCTGTTTATTGGTATATAACATATAAACTGATATCCGAAAGCGTATTGGCATGGCCAAGTAAGCATGAAGATGAGTAGAGTCCTGAAAGATAGGAAAATTTCGTTGGAAACAAGAGATTACTAGAGGGTCATGTGCTGTCTGTTCTCAATATGGCACTAAATGCTAAATACGAATGTCAGGTTTGACGTAACGGTAATGTGATTCTATAGACTTCTGCTGAGGATGTCATGGACGGAACATGTTAGTAACATCAAGTTTTTTTTTTGTTTTTTTTTCCATAGGTTGAAACGAAAAGGAGGCTAAAAGTTAACCTCAGGAAACGAAGCTTCTGTGAAGAAAGAGGGCTTAGAGAATCTGATGCTTCAGTAAATGGATGACAGAGAAGGACCTGGAAGAGGTAACAAGGAAAGGGTGTGAATATCTATAAGGGATAGAAATATGCAAAGGTCATGATCGTCTACGTTCATCAAGAACACATAGAAGATATCTCTCTCTTTCTTTCTCTCTCTCTCTCTCTCTCTCTATATATATATATATATATATATATATACACACACACAAACCCTACCGCGGTTTCACACTACGGCACGTCAGGGCAAAGGCAAAACTAAAGATTAACCAAATAAATAGACAACCACCAAGACAAGGACGAACCATACCAGCACCAAAAAGAAGGGGGGGTAAGGAAAAAAAATAACTAAATAAATAAATCAATATATAAAATAAACTCATAAAAGATAAACACGTTAAAAAAAAAGAAAGAAAATATAACATACGCTAACACACTAAGCAAGGAATTTAAGCTTATGAAATTTACATTTGTTTAGGATTTCTGTTTTAGCATTAAGCAGATTATGGGCGGGTTCGAACACGGCTATCGCTAATTTCTCCTCACCACATAAATTACAGAATTTACTGCCTTTATTGTAATCGGAACATTTTTTTATTATTTCCCATTTCAATATGGGGTCTTTTTTAGTTTTAGTTTTTATGTCCCATATATAATTAGATAAGGTCGTACTGTGTCTATACTTCTCATTTTTAAATGAGGTCTTATGATTATAAAACCTAATTTTAAACGAATCATGTGTAGCCCCTATGTACGTTTTAGGGTGTTTATCATTCTCGTTTTTATAAACTTTAACCCTATAGACTACATTAAATTGGTTACAATTACCTCTAATGGGGCACTCAGTTTTTATTTTACAATTACAATTATTATTAGTAGTGTCTTTAATAGTAGTACTATTTTTCAGTTTTCTTTTGTTACTATTATTAATGATTTTGCCAATATTCGGCAAACAAGAGTAACTGAGTTTAATGGTGTTTCTGTTAAATATTTTTTTAAGTTGGCTATCATGACTAAAATGTTTATCTATAAGATTGAAGAACATTTTACTAATTTTAGATTTAACTTCCTTGTTAAAGGGGGGTTAAACCATATTATGTTTCTGGATCTATTGTTATTTTTGCTTTTATCGCTATTTTGGTTTAAAAATTTGAGGGCATGGGAATGTCCACTTTTTATAAGTGCAGACTGGTAAATTTTCTTATATTTATCAAAAATTTCACCATTAGATGAATTGGTGGACAATCTATATGATATACCATTAGGAATACTCTTAAGTATATGGGCTGGGTGGTTAGAACTCTTGTTAACATATTTAGGGATGTAGTTATTTTTAATGTAAGGTGTTATATATCCATTATTTAAATTTAACGTAATATCCAAATAGTTAACGATCTTAATGTTATACTCTATTTCAATATCGAAACCGTATGATTTAAAAATTTTTTGTAAATCCTTTCTAATTTTATCACCTATTTTAGGTGTACAGTAATCTACTATAATTAAGCCATCATCCCGGTATAAACCGTGATTATGGAAATCTATAATAGCGTTTAGTTTATGAAGCAGTAACCAACCGGTCAGCTCCGCCACCCATGCACCATCATATGCCCCCATAGGATTATCAAATCCCTGGGCATCAGTTTTTTTTACCCATATTTCATCATTGTAGTATAAAAGGGTTTTACGGCAGTGCCAAATTATCTCTAATTCTGCTTCAGTGATATCATTATATTCTTTAGCTAATGATAAGGCCTCAGAAAGTAGCTCAGCAGTTATAGAGGGGTAGAAGTCTTTAATATCGTATTTAACAAAGGCAGATTTCTTATTAATTTTTAGAGTTTTAAACCACTTAATACAATCGCCTGTAGACTTCCACTGGTTAATATTGAGGAACATTCTTAAATTGTTACAGATCTTTTGGATAATAATCTTACATATTTTTCCGAGTTCTGTTTTAGTGGGGTTAAGAAGTGGTTTTGTGTGTCTTTGCTCTACTTTTGCATATCGTTTGTACTTTGTATCGAGCACTTTTTCTTTTTCTTGTGGTTGGTTCCGTTTGGGTTTTTTTTTCTTTACTGCGGAGTATCATATGTCTTGTCCTTATTCCGCAGATTTCTTTTTTTTTCTCCCCTTTTATCCGACGCCTTAGTGCACCGGATTGTAACGGAATTAGGTTCTGTTTGTTCGTGGTTTTTCTAAAGGTTTATCTTAGTATAAATATACAACCTAAATACTTACAGAGTCTATTTAGTTATTATTTTGAGTATATATATATATATATATATATATATATATAGGTACATATATATTATCATCCGCAGACAGATCTGTTTCGCTGTATCACAACTCATCAGTAGAGTTAGACTCGGATTGCTCCCTAACCCAGGCTCGAAACCCGGGACTTTCGGTGGAAGAAGGCAGTCTTTTTAAGCGCATATCCTATAACGCGGCCAATAGCTACAGTGTTCCAATTCATTTTACTGAATGATTGATGCGTACACGCTAGAGTGGCTACTGTTTTTCAAAGTCTACCTTTCTTCCAGAGTGCTCAATCAGGGTGTGCGAGCGTAAATATATATATATATATGAAGGAAAACTCACCACGTCATTTAAATTGGTTATAGATTATAATTAATTTCAATGAGAAAAATTAGCTCATTTTATCAGACCAGACAATATTCTTTCCATTCGGTACAATCATTTTTACTGGAATAAACATTTCTATTAACTTAAGAGAAAATAAGTAAAAAGGTTAAGAACGGAGACATTGGCGTCAGCTCAGTTGGGGGTATGCAGACCAGTCGAGGATGTTGACCACCAAGTCATTAAACACGCACTCCCAGTTCCATGGATATGTATGTATGTGTAACACCACAAATTAACACACTCGTGTTCACTCACTTATATCCACATACATAAATGCGCACACATCCACATATGTACATACAAATGCGACTGTGTTTATACCTATACCTACCTAGAGACTTATATCCATTCATGCCCACGTATGAATCTTGTATTCGTATACTCACATATAGTTTTTTTTATTAAGACAGGATTTATACGCGTATATATAGTGCTACATTTATTTAAGTATGCTAACAATTCTCACACATACTTACAAATTAAGCATATGTTTTCATACTTACACACATCCCCACATCATATTGCTCTGGATATCATCAACTGAGCGCTCTATATAGTTATAACATCTTACTGGATTATCCTCGCCGTTTACGGACTGGACATCTATACCTATATATATATTCTAAACATATACTGTTAAATGTAAGAGACAATGAATGCCTATTACGTTTAATCATGAGCCGTTCTAAACGTCGTATTTTGGCTTTAATTTCAGTTGAAAATAAAGACAAAAATTCTCCAACATTTGGTTAATTTTTTATTAATTTGCTTCTAAGCTTTCGGCTCACATGATCCATCTACAGAGAGGTCACCGAAAGCTTAGAACCAAATTAATAAAAAATTATCCGAATGTTGCAGAAATTTTGTCTTTATTTTCAACTGAAATTAAAGCCAAAATACGACGTTTAGAACGGCTCATTCATTGTCTCTTATATTTAACAGTATAAGTTTAGAAAATTTTTGTTGCCTCGATACACACACACACACAGACACACAGACACACACACACACACACACACATATATATATATATATATATATATATATATATATATATATATACACGAGAAAAAATCGCAAGATCGCCAAGACCTACCGCGGTTTCGCACAACGGCTCGTCAGGGCAAAGGCAGACCAAGGACTAATCAAATAAATAGACATCTATTAAAGACTAACCCATTTGGGGAAGGGGGTGTTCGAAGGAAAAAAAAAAAATTAGGGGGGGGGGTCACATTAAGGTCCGGTACACTAAGCAAGAAATTTTGTTTTGTGGATTCTACACTTATTTAGTATTTCTGTTTTAGCGTTAATAAGTTTGTTGGCAGGTTCAAAGTTAGCTATTGCTAGTTTCTCCTCGTCACATACCCTAGAAAATTTATTGTTTTTGTTATCGTTAGGGCACTTTTTTATTATTTCCCCTTTCAAAATGGGGTCCTTTTTAATTTTGGTTTTTATTTCCCATACATAGGTAGACAACGCTGTGCTATGCTTATATTTCTCGTTTTTAAAAGAAGTTTTATGGTTGTAAAACCTAATTTTAAAATTATCGTGTGTGGATCCTATGTATGTTTTAGGGCTTTTGTCATTTTCATATATATATATATATAATAAAGAAGTATTGCCCAGATAAGCTTATATTAGGTTGATATAGTAGGCTCTTTAAATTCATTCTAGAGATAAAAACAGAAGGAATAATCATTAAAATAAAATTTCACCCCAAGCAAGGTGTGAATTATATTGAGTGAATGGTCTTGGCACCGGAGTTATTGTAAAAAAAAAAGAAGGTTATAAGATAGATAATGGGAATTGACGTTGCATTTAAATTCTTATACATTGTAACTATGAGTGAAGCGAGTAAACCGAAGTGTGTTCCACAGACAGGAAGTGGGAGAAAAGAAACTGTTGGAGTAGAATTGAGGATTATATTTTACTATTTCATCTGTAAATCAAGCCAGTCAGTTAAGTGTCATACGTGACATGACTGACTGTGCAAATGATTATCCCGCAATAGTTTGCCACTGCTTTCTGCGGTAGACTGGTTGCCGACCAAGGCTGTAGAACCCAATCTGTCCTGTTATTTAAACCCATAACTGGACGGAATAGACGGATTAATACCTTTCCCAAAGGTATTTGCGCGTAAGTGAATACAATGGATTCAACTGGAATTCGAACTCGGCTCCCCGGTTTCTCGTTCCGAGCCGATATCCACTGTACCACAACGTAGGACCCGTAAATTCACGTAGATGAGAAACAATAGAAAACAGAACAATTGCCATGAACATATTCGTAGAAAAGGCAGCGGTAAGCCACGTCACATACCTGAGAAATAAACTGAAATCGAGATGGCATGTCAGGATCTATTTCATTGCAGATTTTTCTTTTAGTTTGTGTTTGAGTTTTGTTTAACGACATATCAAACTCTGTGGATTATTTAATGCTTAAAAAGTGCTGTTTTAGGGTATTTTTAAAGTTCGGTTATGGTGAGAAGGTTGATTTAATCATATTTTAATGAAACTTTTTTGTTTTTATTTTAAAAAACTGAAAATGGAATCTGGTTTGTATTCAGAAATGCTTTGCTGAGAATAACTTTTTCCTTCAAAAATGTTTTATGGTAATAATTTTTTCTTCAAAAATGTATTGTTGGTAATATTTTTCTTCAAAAATGATATTTTTCTATAAAAGTTTATTTTTATGTATATATTTCTATAAAAGTCTATTTTTATACTTTCATAATGTTTTGACCCCAGTCTGGGGGGTAACTATTTACCCATAGCTGGGACCCTAACAGATGTTACTGCTCCGGGTCAGAACCTGAGAACAACAGGAATTAAGAAGTAGTTCTTTGCTCCTCACAATGTTCCAATGCGAGGCCTTGCTGCTGGATGCAGTTCATCGTCATGCCCAGGACCTGATTCTTCTTTGGATTTTGTCGAGAACCTTGAGAGAAATAGAAACTACACCAGACCAGATATTTTTTTATTATTGTATGTAAATTATTAAGTCTTTAGATCAAATGTACGCATAATGAGTAAATGTTGTGGATTCTCGGTGAGGAACCACACAAAATAAAAAACATCAAAACAGGTATGTGAGATATAAAAATAGGTTATATTAAGCGTAAAAATACAAGCTGGAACGTAGGTTATTAATCTAGGAATACGATTAGTATGGAAGATATATGTACAAGTCTTTGAAGTGAAGCCGTGTTTGAATTAGTATATCCTATTCTGGCTGCGTGAAGCCCAGATCTCTTATGATTGCAGACTCGGTATTCTCTGTGTAACTTCGGTATCTCTCGGTATCTTACGGACCTCTACGGTACTCATACTGTAACTTGATGATTATGGGAGGAGTATATGAATACTCACGTCGAGTTCCTTATCAGAGAAAAAAGGTAGATCCCACAACAGTAAAGATGTTAAAAATTTGAATTTTCGGATAAGCTTGTGAATGAAGTTGAGAATTTGAGAGAAAATTTTTGTTGGCGGCATTTGTTATATGTTTTGTATAACCAACCGCGTCACAGAATTGATTTGATGAGACGCTTATTTTTGCATTTTTATTTAAATGCCAAAATGAACACCCAGCATTTGTACTTTAAAGTACCTTCTTAAAATAAATTCCCTGATTTTAGGTTTAAATCGCTATTTTGGCACCTAATACAGTTTCCATAAAAGGCCAGTGAACAGTTTACAATCCTAAACTTTGCAAAAAACTAGTCTAAAACAGCTCGATCTGATTATCTATGCAACGCGCGCATTTATAAAGAAAAGGTTCAATTTCATTTTATTTCTTGCTTGCAAAAAAGACAGGTGTGTCGAAAAATTCCGATTTTTACCATGTTTCTTGTTAGGCTTCTTTTTGGTCCAAAGTAATGTAAAATAAATACTATTAATCTTATAATTACTGCTGTTGTGTTTTTTATTACTCGGATTTCTTTAATCGACATATGGCATCTACGTAAATACACACGTACATTTACATAATTATTTTTAATCTATTTCATATGTTACATCTCTCTATCCCTCTCTCACTCTTTCTATATATATATATATATATATATATATATATATTTTAATCATTTCACCCCGAGCAAGGCGGAAATGCCACTGATGTGCAGGGGGTTACATAAATGTAAAAAGATTAATTAGAAAAGAGTGAGGAGTACAAACTAGTTAGAAAGGAACAATAGAAAGCAGGTGCGATGACAGATTTATAGGTGGAGAGAAAGGGAAGGTTATACAGGGGTGGGGAGAGAGCTAGAGTCCAGTGGTTAGTAGATGAGTATTGACTTGGCATTTAAATTTCTGGAGGTTGTAGCCGTCAGGAAAGCAAGAATATGGGAGCGAGTTCCACAGGCGGGAAGTGCGAGAGAAGAAGCTGCAGGAGTAAAATTGTCTGCATTTGGCTAACCTGACTGTGAATGGGTGGGACCCAGTTGCCAGTCTGGTTGCACGAGTAAACACCTGTTGAGGAGGCATCAGTGACTTAAGCTATATATAATTAGATAACGCCTAATGAGCCAGGCGTACCTAGCTAGGTTTGACCTCAACGGATCGTCAGGGAAAGCTGGCTAAATAGGAGACGAAGAAAACAACATAGAAGTAGAAAATTAAGGCAACCCACGTGACCATAAAAGGGGGTAAAATATTTATATAGAGGGGTGAAAGGCAAAGATGAAAACAAAAAGGAATTATCCCACGATAAAGAAACCTAATCCAAAAGCCAGGTCTTCCAATGCCTTCATTTATTAAATATTTCCGTCTTGGAATTCAATAAATTATTCGGTTGTTTATACAAAGATATAGCTAGTTTTCCCTCTGTACATAGCCTACAAAATTACTGACCAGTTTTATATTGAGTGCATCTCTGCAGTATTTCTCATTTCTAATTTCTTGTTTAATGGTCCATACGTAAGTGGATAATGCAGTTATTGAAGATATATATATATATATATATATATATATATATATATATATATATATATATATATATAAGCGCTAAAAAGTCTGCCTTCTTCCACCGAACGCCCATAGCCCAGAGATAGAATCGCCGACTGACGCAAATTCGGTCGGGTTTCAATCCAGGGTTAAAAGCAATCGGAGTCTAACCGTACTGATGAGCTGTGATATAGCGAAACAGATCTGTCTGCGGATGACTATTTACGTTCTCACACCATGATTGAGCCCTCTGAAAGAATAGTAGACTTTGAAAAACAGTAGCTAATCTGGCTTGTACGCATCGCTCATTCAGTAATGAATTAGAGCAGTCTGGCTATTGGGCGTGTATAATGATAATATATACGCTAAAAAGTATGCCTTCTTTTACCGAGCGCCCATAGCCCAGAGGTAGAATCGCCGACTGACGCCAATTCGGTCGGGTTTCAATCCTCGGTTAAAAGCAATCGTAGTCTAACCGTACTGATGAGCTGTAATATAGCGAAACAGATCTGTCTGCGGATGACTATACATATATATATTAATTGGAACAACTTTCCAGTTTATTTTCTTTCACCATATGGTCAATTTTAGACCCACGGGAGTTACAGGGTGTAATCGATTTTTTTTTCTTCAGATTATGTCATTTGCAGTGTAGGGCAATAGTATGAATGAGTTTTTGGGGTGTATACATCAGATTTTATCTCGGCCAGACACTATTGTCTCGACTGTCAATTATTTGTCGTATGGCCATCGTCTGCGATAGACTCGTATGAAAATTGATGCACGAGCAAACTGTCAAGTGTTACAGAGCGATCGCGGATATTGTTGGTGTCAGCTTTTCAACTGTCAGTCGTGTCATCAAAGATAAGGAACAAAATCTATCCATCAGTTCAAAAAGAAAATAAATCTGCTGTTAGAAGAGAAAAACAACGCCAAGAGACGACGCATACGTGTTCATAGAAAGCATGAAAGATCCTTGGAATACATTAATCGTTTTGTTTCACTTAATTTGCACAAGGTATATTTATATATATATATATATATATATATATGTATATATGTGTGTGTGTGTGTGTGTGTGTGTGTGTGTGTGTGTGTGTGTGTGTGTGTGTCGTTGAATCTATTTTCGTTATAATTTATTTAATAAGTTGAAAAAGATAACATCATCAACTACGCAGTGTCTTTCTTTGTGATGAAGCAAAATTGTATCTCTCGTGATAATTGTCTTTTTTTTTTTTTTCTTACGTTTTGCTGAACGTTCTTTTACACTTGGGTAATTAGGAAAAGGAATCGCTCTAAGAATGATTCCGGAAGAGATTAATTGTATCAAGAAGTACAAAATTATGGAAAATCTGACTTAGATAATTATATTGACACAGTCAATATAATTTTTACTAATCGGATAATTATATCAGTCATGGTAATATTTCCAGAGAAGACGTTTTTGAAAAATATTTTTAAAATAGGTGTAATATTTTGAAAGAAATACTTTTTGAAACGGAGCCAAATACTCCAAGTTAAATTTTATTTTTAACAAAATAAATTCTTCGCTTGAAAGAAATAAACATGAACAAAAAAAAATGACACAGCTTCTGCTCAGATGAGCTTAACCCCCTGATGCCCCCTCAGCATGAATTTACTCGAGTTACTAGATTAGCGATTAGGTCCCATCATTTTACAGTGAAATGGATCAAATATCACCCGAACATCTACTCTAGAAGCTTCTTTTATCGCACTTCCCGACTGTGGAATTCCCTTCTATATAATTGCTTCCCTGACAGCTACAATCTCTAAGAATTTAAATACAAAATCAATTACCATCTCTTGTCACCTTAATTCACACCCTTTCCCTGATAACCATTGTATCATGTTCTTCTTTTCCACTCTATTCTCATGCAACTCTCTTCAAACCAGTGTTCTGATCCTTCTTTTGTCCGTTCTCTGACACCTCTTGTCACTTGTCCCCCTTTCTCATTATTCACCATTTATGTAACCCCCTGAGCACCAGTGGCTGTACTGCCCTGCTTGGGGTGAAATAGTTATAAAAAGAAGATTAATATAAAGAAGCATGGCACATTTAAAGAACAGAGACAATCGCGTGTGGACACGCATATAAGCCAAATTCATGTATTGTGGAACCCCTCAATATTTTGGCATGACATTTAATCTCGCCAAAAAGATTTGACGCGTATTGCGAAATCGGTCACCGAAATGTATGATTTTATCCTCTTCATAAAAGTTAACTATGTATCTTGCGACCCTCTATATTTTGATAGAGCAAATTATCCCGAAAACTCGTCCTTTACTCGAGTTTATACTGTACTTGTACAGTATAAACTCGAGTACAAACTTGTACAGTATAAACTCGAGTACAAACTAGTACAGTATAAACTCGAGAAAAAACTCGTACAGTATAAACTCGAGTACAAACTTGTACAGTATAAACTCGAGTACAAACACGTACAGTATAAACTCGAGTACAAGCTCGTACAGTATAAACTCGAGTTCAAACTCGTACAGTATAAACTCAAGTACAAACTCGAGTACAAACTCGTACAGTATAAACTCGAGTACAAACTCGTACAGTATAAACTCGAGTACAAACTCGTACAGTATAAACTCGAGTACAAACACGTACAGTATAAACTCGAGTACAAACTCGTACAGTATAAATTCGAGTACAAACTCGTACAGTATAAACTCGAGTACAAACTTGTACAGTATAAACTCGAGTACAAACTTGTACAGTATAAACTCGAGTACAAACCACGTACAGTATAAACTCGAGTACAAACTCGTACAGTATAAACTGAGTACAAACTCGTACAGTATAAACTCGAGTACAAAACTCGTACAGTATAAACTTCGAGTACAAAACTCGTACAGTATAAACTTCGAGTACAAAACTCGTACAGTATAAACTCGAGTAACAAACTCATTACAAGTATAAACTCGATAACAAACTCGTACAGTATAAACTCGAGTACAAACTCGTACAGTATAAACTCGAGTACAAACTTGTACAGTATAAACTCGTGTACGGTGTACACGAGGTAGCTCCAATATTTCGGCAAAAGTTTTTGGTACTTAAGTTTAAAATGAATTTTTTAAAATGTAAAAGAAAAACACTTTCCTGAGAATTTCATTTTAGATTTAATTAAAAGTTTAATGATTAATTTTTTTTAATTTCTATTAAGTAAACAATTCTGGTATATTTCAGATAGAAACTACATAGATTGGAAGGTCACATTTAATTTTGATTTCTTAGAATTTTCTTATAAGCGGCTATTTTCTTCATTTCAAGAAGTTTGTAAACAAACAAAAATCCATCGATTTTTTTAAAAGATTTCAAAAGATTTCTGACACTTTTTTAAAATAAAATTAGAAAATTAAAAGTTAAATTAATCTGACTTTAAAGAAATATTATTTACTTATAGCATAAAAAAGTAATATGCAGTCAATTATTAACAATTGGTCGTGTTCATCCGATCGAACGTTTGACGGACTGTTGAATGACGAAGCGATGACAGCTTCTACGCATGACCATAAATGCAATTTTCATAAGAGAAAATAGACAAAACTCTAAAATTACGTAACGTTGTCATAATAATGGCATTTTTAGTCACCCATACATGAAAGTAAGGAATGTATTAATTAAATAAAAAAAAATTTAAAAAAAGAAGGCACCACAGCATTTAATAATCTTTGCAGTTTTAGACTCGTAGATTCTTTTCACATTATTATTCGATTAATTGTTCTCCAGAGAACACCTCAATACAGATTTACATGATTTTAAGCTATTATAAATTATTATAATTAATATATAAAAAATACAAATTAAGCTATTATAAATTATTATAATTAATATATAAAAAAATATAAATTAAGCTATTATAAATTATTATAATTAATATATAAAAAAAATATAAATTAAGCTATTATAAATTATTATAATTAATATATAAAAAAATATAAATTAAGCTATTATAAATTATTATAATTAATATATAAAAAAATATAAATTAAGCTATTATAAATTATTATAATTAATATATAAAAAAATATAAATTAAGCTATTATAAATTATTATAATTAATATATAAAAAAATATAAATTAAGCTATTATAAATTATTATAATTAATATATAAAAAAATATAAATTAAGCTATTATAAATTATTATAATTAATATATAAAAAATATAAATTAAGCTATTATAAATTATTATAATTAATATATAAAAAAATATAAATTAAGCTATTATAAATTATTATAATTAATATATAAAAAAATATAAATTAAGCTATTATAAATTATTATAATTAATATATAAAAAAAATATAAATTAAGCTATTATAAATTATTATAATTAATATATAAAAAAATATAAATTAAGCTATTATAAATTATTATAATTAATATATAAAAAAATATAAATTAAGCTATTATAAATTATTATAATTAATATATAAAAAAATATAAATTAAGCTATTATAAATTATTATAATTAATATATAAAAAAATATAAATTAAGCTATTATAAATTATTATAATTAATATATAAAAAAATATAAATTAAGCTATTATAAATTATTATAATTAATATATAAAAAAATATAAATTAAGCTATTATAAATTATTATAATTAATATATAAAAAAAATATAAATTAAGCTATTATAAATTATTATAATTAATATATAAAAAAATATAAATTAAGCTATTATAAATTATTATTATTAATATATAAAAAAATATAAATTAAGCTATTATAAATTATTATAATTAATATATAAAAAAATATAAATTAAGCTATTATAAATTATTATAATTAATATATAAAAAAATATAAATTAATTGCTATTATAAATTATTATAATTAATATATAAAAAAATATAAATTAAGCTATTATAAATTATTATAATTAATATATAAAAAATATAAATTAAGCTATTATAAATTATTATAATTAATATATAAAAAAATATAAATTAAGCTATTATAAATTATTATAATTAATATATAAAAAAAATCAAAAAATGTTGTAAAAATACATTAATAATAAAAAAAAATCTTTCTTCAGATAATAATGTCCTTAAAAGTACTTATTAACAAAGCAATTAGAAACTTTTCTAAGTAATGTCATAGTTTTATTGGATTTATCATTAAAACTGACTTATCAATATATCGTGTTATATAACCCATATCTAGGTGAACAAATGTTGATTCTATAAAATTCAACAAGAGTATTAGTAAGACATTTGAGTCATCAAATAGATTTAATGAAGTGGATTGCTTCTGGAGCTTTTAAATAGAGTATTAGAGAAGTTTCGATATTTGTGTATTGTAATGAGAATGTTATTGATATACTTGTTGTTAGAATATGTATATTGCTGTTATTTAGTGGACGGGAGTTCATTCCTTTGATTAAGTAATGAAACAATCTACACTGATTCAGCAGTAATCCAGCTTAGATGTAGCACAAGGCTGAAATTATGGGTCAGCAAGTAAAAATCGAACTCACTGATTACTTGCAATGCTTCTAACGAGAAAAGCTTGCAAAATTATTACACCACTTCGAGGTGCCTCTGGTTCAGCAGAAATGAACAAGAACTGGATATCAAATTAACTCAATAATAATCATATATTATAGAAAAAAACATACCTGCTGATGATAAAAAGATGATTTTCTGAAACAACGAACCTTTAAAAAACAACTATAATAATAATAATAATATAACATTAAGCCGAAATAATATTAATATTTCTTGATGTCAAAAATTAAATATAAATTTATTAAAAATACGTTACGATGTCTCAATGGTAACCAACTTCTTCTTCTTCTTCTTCTTCTTCTTCTTCTTCTTCTTCTTCTTCTTCTTCTTCTTCTTCTATGTGCCCTAATCTTTCAGGACGTGGGCGATCATAGCTTTCTACGTGTACCTATCTCTGGTGGCTCTTAATATGTTTCTCCTGTTACTCCACGCAAACCCCGTTCTGTCATCCACCTGATCAGGCCCTTCAAATATGTTATCCGCTGCCTTCCTCTGTCTCTTTTTCTTTCTGTCTGACTTGTCAGTATCAGGTTCTCCAAGCCCTCTTTCCTCATTGCATGTCCCAGGAACTTCAGTTGTTTCTTCCTGATGCTCACTATTCGTTTTCATTTCAATCCCATTCCTTCCAAAACTTCATCATTGCTCACATGTTCGGTCCATGATATTCGCAGCATCCTTCTGTAAAACCACATTTTCGCTGCTTCAAGTTTTTTCCTTATCGTCGATGATATCGTCCAGCATTCCCTGCCGTATTGAAGAACTGACATCTCATAGCAATCTATCACCCTGTTCTTTGTTTCTAGGGAAATTTTCTTGTGTCTTAATACTCTACTCAACTCCTGGAATGCATCCTTGTGCATAAATGTATAGAAACTGCTGTGACCACAAAGTGAGGGGTCAGTTTATATATTGATTGTAATATGAAAATGATCCTCCACTTTATATCCAGTATGCTTCTGTAGAACCACATTTCCGCTGCTTCCAGTTTTGTTCTCATTTTCGATGATATTGTCCAGCATTCACTGCCGTATTGAAGAACTGACATTACATAGCAATCTAGCACTCTCTTCTTTGTTTCTAGTGAAATTTTCATGTGTCTTAGTACATTGCTTAGCTTCTAGAACGCGTTCTTCGCCATGCCAACTTGCCTTCGGATCTCTTTAACCGGTATTAAAATGTTCTCAAAATGAACAAGGGTAATAGTGTGGGACCTATATGCCAATCTAGTAGCACACGTAAATTCGTGAAGTCCAGGTACCAGAGAAAGAATCTCATCAAAGCAGTTGCCATAAAAATATTTGAAGAAAAGACAGAGGGAAGCCACATCACATGGGCGACAAAATCACTGAAGTCGAGATGCAAAATAAGGATCGATTATATTGCAGATCATTCTCAGAAATTTATTGAGCACCTCGAGATGAATACCAGGAACAGCTAGCCAGATATATCAACAGTATTCAAGGCACGGACAAATAATAGATTTATAAATGGACTAGCAGTATAGCCCAGCGTTGCTCGGGCGTAATGAAAGCTTTAAAACTAATCCATGGTTCTGGAGCTCAGACTCTTTGGACGTTGGCACGAAAGACCAAAAAGCAATAGCTGTTTCCAGTTCAAGCGATACCGTAGACTGAAAGAAAAATGAATGGATGTAAGTCAAATTTTGATTACCTGGTATCGATATCAAATCAGTTTTTTTCGTCGTAAACTGAATATTGAAGGCTAAAGAAGTCCTATGAGTAAATGGTAAGAACTACAATTATACCTACTTAGAGCCAAACCCGAAGCCAAAAACTAAAATAAAAGGGCTGAAAAAAAAATACAGACATACAGGCAGATAAACACACACACACACACACACACACACACACACACACACACACACACACACACATCTTGCCTTATCTATTTTCTGCACAATTGTAAGACTTGCAACCTTGAAACTTCTGAATATCATTTCTTATGTTTTTGTCTATGAGTGTATCAATTTGATTAAAATCGGACCACTCCTTCTATAACGCGATTTTTTCGATTATCGATTTTCGATATTTATCGGGAGTACTTGGACACAAAACCTAGATTAGAATACTCGCAGAGGCTTATAGTACAACTGTGTTAATTTTCAAGAAAATCGGTTCAGCCGTTTCGGAGTCTATAGGTAACGGATACACACACACGCAGACACACACACACATACAAACAAACACACACACACAAATTTCTATTTGTAAATAAGTTTACATTCTGACTAAAAAAAGAGAGTGACCAAAACTTTCTAGCAGTAGATGAAGCTATAAATTCGTATATTATGATGACTATTTCTTGGTTCCTTCTTTTTAACGCTTTTTAGGACTTAAGTTCATCTCATACCTAAATTCAGTCAGCTTAGTGCCATACGTGATACACGCTTGGACGATCATGTCTCGAAAGAGACATGACTGACTGGGCAGAAGATTATCCTGCAGTAGGTTATCATACATTTCTGTGGTAGACTGGTTGCCGACCAAGGCTATAGAACCCAATCTGTGCTGTTATTTGACCCATAGCTAGAAGGAGAAGAGCTGTATTATATTATTATGTAGTAATTAGTGGGGGATCAGTTTATTACTTCATAACAATAATAGACTGATCCCCCACTTTATACCCAGTAGAAGTTTTAATTATATTTCTATTACATTCAGTCAGTTAAGGGTCATACGTGAGACACGCTTGGGCGATCATGTCTCGAAAGAGCCATGACTGACTGGGCAGAAGATTATCCTGCAGTAGGTTATCATACCTTTCTGTGATAGACTGGTTGCCAGCCAAGGCTATAGACCCTAATTTGTCCTGCTATTTAACTAATAGCTAGAGAGAATAGATTATATCATATTATTATATTCAGCAAAATTAGTAAAGGATCAGTTTATTACTTCATAACAATAGAAAACCGGTCCCCCACTTTATGCCCAGTAGAAGTTTTAATTATGTTTCCAACATTATATTCAGTCAGTCAGTTAAGTTTCATACGTGATACACGCTTAGGCCGAAAGAGACATGACTTACTGGGTAGAACATTATCCATCAGTAGGTTTCCATTGTTTTCTGCGATGAACTAGTTGCCAGCCAAAGCTAAAGAACACAACCTGTCCTATTATTTAACCCATAACTGGAAGAAAGAGACGGATAAATACCTTTCCCAAGGGAATTTGTGCGTAAGTGAATGCAAAGAATTCAACTGGAATTCGAACTCGGCACCCCGATCTCTCATCCCGTAGAACTCGTATATACGAAACATCGTTAAGATGCCGAAAATAAAATGATCGGGTCCTTGTATGGCTACATTAAGTACTTGACGTTCCCGGAGTTGTACTTAAGCTCGGTCTCATCGGCTCATCGTGGAGTTTATCAAGCCTTGTCTCTCTCCTCTTTAACACAGGAAATTTGAATTAAGAAAGTTCCACTATCTTCAACTCTTGCTTTTCCCAAACATTTTGTTTCTTAAATCTGTATTTGTTTTCTCACTTTTTGGCGTTCATACTTCGTTTGGAAAACAAAAATTTGGGGTTTTTATTTATTTATTTATTTATTTATATATTTATTTATTTATTCTGTTCTGCGAAGCTATCCTGGCCAAGGTATCAGCAGCTACTTGTTACCCTCACCTCTATGGTCTGTTCTTCAAATTCAATTTTACCAAGCAGCTTAACTGGATGTTAATTTTTGGGAAAAGCAAGAGTTCAAGATAGTGGAACTTTCTTAATTCAAATTTCCTGTGTTAAACTGCCTGGTATGTACGAATTGTTTCTTAAATCTGTATTTTGTTTTTCCTTTTTTTTTCTTCTCACTTTTTGGCGTTGATTGTTCATTTGGATTTTAAAACTTCGTTAAATCTCCACCCTTGGAATTTTTTTTTTAAATAGGTGTAGATAGGTCACACGATCGCCCGGTCCATACTCCTTCCACGTCTGTTGAACTGGAGTAGAGGCTTGCCCCTTGTTTCCTGTTTAGGATGTAGTTTCCGGCTTTCTCTTCTCTCTCTTCAGACATTGGTATTGGAGCTTCCGTGAGTTTCCTGCGATCTGGTCGGTTGGTGGCAACGGCTCATCACTGTGAGCGTACGGGGTTGGCAGTTTCCTGGTTGCTGCTTCCGACTGGTAGTTAAGAGCCCTAACTCTTGCGTAGCGTCAACAGCGGCTGCTCTGATCAACAGTTGTATAATATCGGCGTTCTTGTAGTGCCATGTCGCGCATGGATAGGTGTCCCTGCAAGCGCTTTCGGTAGGCAACCCCGAGGCCACACCTTGTTGCAGCCCTAGCCAGTTTCCCTCCCAGCACAGATCGTGGGTAATGACCGCCTGTATCCTCTACCCTAGGTCCCTTCCTATAAACAAAAACATGACAAAACAAATCAGAAACGACCCTAAACCAGTTAAATTCAAACCACCTAAACCCATTAACCTTTCTTTCACTATTATCCGGGGCATTCGTACTAACTTTCCTAGTGTAGAAGCGTTCCTGCATAAAAAGTACCCTGATATCCTTGCGCTCTGCGAAACTAACCTCAACTCAGCTATTCCCTCCTCTGACGTATCCATCCGTGGCTATCTTCCCCACTTAAGGAAGGATTCCACTGTCCACATGAATGGGCTGGGTGCCTACGTCACCGAACACCTCCCCATAGCTAGGGTGACTTCACTCGAATCTACTGACCACCGATACATATGTGTCCGCCTGTCTCTCCTCAGTCCGGTTAGTTACCTATTCTTTCTTTACCGTTCTACCTCCTCTCCTGACTGTTCCCTACTAGATAGCATTGCTGACGACATAGAAAAGGCTATTTCCTATCACCCATTCGCCCACATATTTGTATTAAAGACCTCAATGTCCATCACTCTGAGTGGCTTGAAAACGCTGTTACTGATCCAGCGGGCATTCACGTAATGAACTTCGCTATTTCACAATCCCTGACGCAAGTGGTGGACTTCTCCACTCGCTTCCCAAGCACTCCCTCGGATCCATCCTCACTACTAGATATATGTTTCACCTCTGCGCCTGACGCCTGTCAAGTCTCGCAGCTTTGCACTCTCGGCAACTCCGACCACGCTGTAGTCTCAGTATTTCTTTCCACTCTCACTCCCCCAGGAGCCCCCTACCTATAGGACCTCCTACCTCTACCAAAAAGCTGACTGGGATGCCTTTCGCGATTTCCTCTGCGACGTCCCTTGGGGAAAAGTGTTCGACCTATCAGTTGATGACTGTGCCTCTGATGTCTCGTCATGAGTGAAAGCTGGCATTGATGCCTTTATACCCACCAGGAAGTATTGCCTAAAACCTCATTCCTCTCCGTGGTTCTCTCCGGCCTGCTCAGCCGCCATTGCCCACAGGAACCATTACTTCCGTCTATTCCGAAAACAGTCATCTGATCACAATAGGCGCCTGTTCATATCTGCTCGTATTGAGCGCAAGAGAACCCTAAATGACGCCACACGGTTGTTTGCTGAGAGAATGCGACAGCGCATAGTTGACCGCAAGTTCGGCTCCAGGGAATATTGGAGGATTTGAAAACGACTGCTCAACAATAGAAAATCCTCAATACCTCTTTTAATCCATGAATTTGAGGTTCTCACGTCATCTGAGGACCAAGCTGAGTGCTTTGCCCGCAGATTCTCATTTGACTCGTCCGGAGTACACCCACCCGACTTCCCTATTAGAACTGAGGCCAAACTGCACGACGTATATATTACCCCGACAGTCGTATCCTGAGTAATTTCAAAACTCGACCCCCTCCATAAGGCGTGTGGAGACGATGGAATCCCGGTAATAGTCCTTAAGAGGTGTGCTCCTGAACTTTCCCCTGTCCTCTCTAAACTATTTAAATACTGCCTTTCTGCTTCTTGCTTTCCTGCATGCTGGAAGTTCTCTTCAGTCATTCCTGTATTTAAGAATTGTGGTGAAATCTCGGACCCATCCAACTATCGCCCTATCAGTCTTCTAACGATATTCGGGAAAGTATTCGAGGCTATAATCAATGCTGAAATAATTCATCATCTCACTGCCCACAGACTCTTCTCTGACAGGCAATATGGCTTCCGCTTTGCCAGGTCCACGGCCGACCTGCTAACAATCGTAACGAAGAACATGCTACAGGCCCTTGAAGAGTCTGACGAGGCTCGAGCGGTTGCTCTGGACATCTCCGAGGCTTTCGACAGGGTTTGGCACTCTGTCCTTCTATGCAAACTACGCGGTTACGACCGGTCGCCTGCTTGACCCAATCCAATCCTTCTTAAATACCGCAAAATGAAGGTTGTTTTGAATGGGCGTGCCTCTTCGTCCTACAGCACGAATGCTGGTGTCCCACAGGGCTCTATCCTGGGCCCAACGCTCTTCCTTATTTTCATCAACAACCTCCCAGATGAGATCAAGTCCCAAGTAGGCATCTACGCAGATGACACTACAATATACTCCCGCACCAGTAAGAAACCTGTCGTGACGGACAGACATAATCTCGCTGCTGACCTTGAACGGGATCTACACTCTGTGGTGAACTGGGGCAAGAAGTGGCTTGCCAACTTCAATTTGTCTACGACAAAGCTGTTGTCTGTCAACCATGACGGGCAAACTCTCCTGCCTCCCATAAGCATGGACCAAGCGATTCTCCCGGAGAGCAATACACTACGCCTCCTCGGACTTACCCTGTCCTCAGACCTCAAATGCAACCACTATATTGAATCCATAGCAAAATCTACTGCTAAGAAGGTTAGGTCACTATGTCGATCCAGGATGTTTTTTCCACCTGAATCCATCCTGCATATATACAAGTCAACCATCCATCCGTGCATGGAGTACTGCTGCCATTTATGGTCAGGAGCCCCTGCCGTTCTCCTCAATGTTCTTGACAGGCTCCAAAGGAGAGTCTGTAATGTGATAGGTACTGATCTGGCGGCTCGACTGCAGCCACTTCCCCAACGTCGAAATGTGGCTTCCCTTTGTCTGTTCTATAAATACTTTCATGGATTCTGCTCCAACGAACTTAAGTCACTGGTGCCTCCTCAACAGGTATTTACTCGTGCAACCTGACTGGCAACTGGGTCCCACCTATTCACAGTCAGGTTAGCCAAATGCAGACGACAATTCTACTCCTGCAGCTTCCTCTCTCGCACTTCCCGCTTGTGGAACTCACTCCCGTATTCTTGCTTTCCTGACGGCTACAACCTCCAGAAATTTAAATGCAAAGTCAATACTCATCTATTAACTACTGGACTCTAGCTCTCTCCCCTCCCCTGTATAATCTTCACTTTCTCTCCGCCTATGTATCTGTCATCGCACCTGCTTTCTCAGCTTTCTATTGTTCCTTTCTAACTAGTTTGTAATCCTCGCTCTTTTCTAATTAATCTTTTTACATTTATGTAACCCCCTGCACATCAGTGGCGTTTCCGCCTTGCTCGGGGTGAAATGATTAAAAATATATATATATATAATGCTAAACCAGGCTTAATATTTTACTCGTATCGCAAAGAAAGCATCAATTAAATAAAAGCTCAAAAAATGGTATGCATGTTGGTAAGAAGTATGCTTATATTTGACACAACGCCATGAATCTGGAGCACGATAAAACCTATTATGCATTAGTAACTTTTCACAATAATATCACGTTACCACTTAACCCACGCTGAAGTTACCTATTGTCTGTTTAGAACAACTTCTCCCTATAAAGATTGGTAACTCGTGCTATTTTACACACGTGAGCAAATATATGAAAAGCTTAAACATTTCCCGCGTATTGCTCAGTTTACTTCCACGATAGTTTTTATTTGTGTTTGGTCTAGAGCCAAACAAGAAACTGAAAAAATAATCCAGACCTCCCAAGGAAGGCGATCGTTTGCCAAAATCTCGCCAAAGATACTGCCTTCGTTGATCCGACTACAATCAACTAAGTATATCTCCAGCAGGACGCTAACAACAAGAACAAGGAAACTGTATTGTTAAGTCGTTAAATCGAACGTCTCTCTTTCTGCAACACTCACTCACACACACACTGCTTTTTTAGTGGTAGCCGACATAAACTGGAAAAATCAGAGCAAATTTGGTATGACTTTAGAAATTTACTCAAATTCCAGTGGTTTGCACATGGTAAGATTGAATATTCTGCTAATTTATTCTACTATATTTGTTTTTATTCATTTAATTTTGGGACTAAATTCTACTAAGTGGTTGATTTAAAGGTTGTCTCGACTTTTACTAAGTTGAAACTTAGTAAAAAAAAAAAAATTATTTATTTTCACGTCTATTGAACAGGTGAAGAGGCTCATCTGTGGTTTCCGGTTTTTCTCTTTTCCAATCTTTTCACTCTTTTTTTTAATTTAATTTAATTTTTTTTTCCACTAAAGTATTGCCCGGTTCACACTCCACACTCGTCTATTGAACAGCTGAAGAGGCTCATCCCTTGTTACCTGTTTAGGATGTGGTTTCCGGTTTGTCTCTTTTCCAATCTGTTCGCTCTTTTTTTTTTAATTTTTTTTTTTCAATTGGAGTAGATAGACTAAACTATCGCCCGGTTCACACTCCACCCTCGTCTATTGAACAGTTGAAGAGGCTCGTCCCTTGTTACCTGTTTAGGATGAGGTTTCCGGTTTTTCTCTTTTCCAATCTTTTCCCTCTTACGTAGCCCCCTGCGCATCAGTGGCGTTTTCGCCTTGCTTGGGGTGATATGATTAAAAAAAAATTGTAGCTAGTTAAATCTTAATGTATATAAATTATACAGACAGACTGCAAAGAAACAGCTTGGAAGCGTTGCCTATTGAGTAGAACGTTAACCTTTAGACCATGAAGCTCGGGTTCGAATCAAACCATGATTGATTTGTTAAAAAGTTAGTTTCTTAATGTTTTCGGTCTGGAGGTGTCGGTTCCAGCGTGTGGCACTTTTGGAAAATGCCTTTAAAAAATACCAAGAGATGACCAAAGCTTTGTATATGTATATCTTTTTTTCTTTAGCTTTCTTTAAATTTATCCCTGCTTCGGCGATACGAGTAAAAGATTAAGCCTGATTTAACATTGAAAGATGTATTTGACGGACACTCACCGCCTCTGAGTACAGCAATGCTGGACTGTGTTGTGCAGGGTCGGATTGACGATGGATTTCAGATCAACCATTAGTCGGAGGATGATGATGAAAATTCCACAATTTCTGTAGATTCTCGTCTATTAAATGTCTCAAACCGAGTTTCCAAATGAATGATAAAGCCATACAGAGCCTGAGAGGCAGGTAAGGTAGAATATTGCTGAAATTGGATGTTGTACAAAGGGTAAGTGTAAGTGGCGCAGTTTTTGCGGGTGTGTCTAAAATTCAACGGTTAACCCAGACTTGGAGCGGTTTAAGTTTTTAGAGGTCGAGAAAGCATCCTACTTTGAATTCTGTACGACAAAGAAGGTTCTTTAGAAGAAACCAAGTAGAATCTACTGCATACTAAAATAATATGAAGTGAATGAGGGTAGTTCGCTTCAATGTATGAATTGTGGTGTCCCTTTTAAAAGGTTAGCGTGACGGAACTAACACTTGTCTGAATATTTTTCATAGAAATAAACTAGCGTGAGCATTTCATTTGTGGGAAATTGTTTTAAAAAATCAATAATCACCCACTAGTTTTTTTCAAACCTGGTAAACTTTCAGCCCAGATGTGGCATCAGTATACCATTATACGTAATTTTATGTAATATAACATTCACCAGGGTATAAAACGCACTAATGGAAACTAAAACTATAAATAGCCAATTTTACTTTATATAACACGTACCTGTGATCTTGCAATAAACATTTGTGTACATGTTATGTTGAAACACATATTCCTCAGATAATGGTCTCTCCTTCCTATATTAACAAGAGTTAATAGAAACTTAACTCTTATTTATATAGAAGTTCTTGGGAGTTCATCGGAGTTCTTAAAATTCTAGAGAGTTCTATTGGATTTCAGTACAGCTACCGAGGCAGTTGATATTTGTCAGCAGTTAGCCGAATACTAAGTAGTCAGCTTACAGTGGAAAATTACCAAGTTTCTAACATTTAGGGTGGGTTAAATCGATTATCAACCGACGTAGCACGATTATAACCTTCAGTGCGAAAGCTACACCACAACAGTACAATAAATAATATTCAACACATTTTTTTAAATATTTTAAAGTGAGTCTTGATAGAGTTAAACAAAAAATCTCTGAGTCGTTGTCCGTGAGGAATATCTACCAACCACTCTTTTTATAATTTTTTTCTATGTAAAAAAATAAAAATTGACAAATATTAATTAGTAATATTAAAAAAATATTTTGAAAATTTTACAACGCAAAATCAGATAGATCTAATTTATTCCTAAAAAAAACGCCATCTAAAATCATATCAATAACCCTAATCTACCCAACAAAAAAGTGATTTAATGACGACATCCTGTCGCAGAAAAATATATAACTCAATTCTTAAACCCCAATTAATTCAGATTCCTTTATACGTTCATCTCTTTCTTCCTCACTACCTTGCTTCTCATGTTTTCTTTCTTTCTTTCTTTCTTTCTTTCTCCAAAATGTTATTATTAATAATTAAGAATCACTTTTTTTTTTAATCATTTCACCCCGAGCAAGGCGGATACGCCACTGATGTGCAGGGGGTTACATAAATGTAAAAAGATTAATTAGAAAAGAGTGAGGAGTACAAACTAGTTAGAGAGGAACAATAGAAAGCTGGGAAAGCAGGTGCGATGACAGATACATAGGTGGAGAGAAAGGGAAGGTTATACGGAGGTGGGGAGAGAGCTAGAGTCCAGTGGTTAGTAGATGAGTATTGACTTTGCATTTGAATTTCTGGAGGTTGTAGCCGTCAGGAAAGCAAAAATACGGGAGTGAGTTCCACAGACGGGAAGTGCGAGAGAAGAAGCTGCAGGAGTAGAATTGTTGTCTGCATTTGGCTAACCTGACTGTGAATGGGTGGGACCCAGTTGCCAGTCTGGTAGCACGAGTAAACACCTGTTGAGGAGGCATCAGTGACTTAAGCTCATCCGAGCAGAAGCCATGAAAATATTTATAGAAGAGACAAAGAGGGAGGCCACATTTCGACGATGGGGAAAGTGGCTGCAGTCGAGTCGCCAGATCAGTACCTATCACATTACAGACTCTCCTTTGGAGCTTGTCAAGAACACCGAGGAGAACGGCAGGGGCACCTGACCATAAATGGCAGCACGCTTCTTTAATGTCATATACACGCATCTTAATAACTATCAATTGTAAAATTAAAATTTTATAATTTTACTTTAAAAATTGTAATTATAATTTTTTATCTCTGTATCGTTTTGTGTATTTAAATTTTTATTTTGTTATTAAAAACAGTAACCTAAGTTTATGAAATTTGACTCCCATTAATATCGAGTGAACTAAAATTAAAAACTTTTATATTGTTAATTGTATAACACATAAAACCCCTGGCCGTACAACCGATATAGGACAATATGTATATTTATTAATATACTAGCAGGATAGCCCGGCGTTGCTCGGGTGTAATGAAAGCTTTAAAACTAACCCATGATCTTGGAGCTCAGACTCAGCCTAAAGAATATTTGTGTGGAGTTTGGTGAGAATCGGATAAAAATGGTGGATTTGTATAAAAGACATACAGATAAACAGACACACACACAAACATCTTGCCTTTTATATATATATATCGATCATTATATCGTTTCTGAATGTCGTTTCTTATGTCTTTGTCTATGAGTGTATCAAATTTGATTAAAATCGGACCACTTCATCTATAACCCGATTTTTTCGATTATCGATTTTCGATATTTATCCGGGGTACCTAGACACAAAACCTAGCTAAGAACAGTTGCAGACAGTTATAGTAAAATTTTGTAAATTTTCAAGAAAATCGTTTCAGCCGTTTGGGCGTCCATAGGTAACGGATACACACACACACAGACAAACACACACACACAAAGTTTCATTTATAAATAAGTTTAGATATCTGATGTTTTTGTCATTTCTTTTTCAAATGTTATCTAATTATTCTTATAACTTTATAAAAATAAGTTTATTGAACTTTATATTTTAGAATTATATAATTTACTTTTACATCCTTTTCTTCCTTGATAAAATGTCGTTTGAAGCTTTAAAATAAAAAGTTATTTCATATATAGACATTTTCTTAACGTTGTTCTGATCTTATGCTCACTGCTGTAGTACATGACCGGAAGCATTCAGGACCCAGTAAGGGTCGAACTCCCTACTCAGTCGCAACTGATTGAGACATACAATATTGGCAACCGTTACACCACACCGAATTTAATATTTAATAACTGTAGTTTATATGTTGAACAAGACCGAAAGTATGAAGCACACATTATACTTTTAACTGATCTAGCAATCGAACGAATGATTTGTTTTCTTACGGTCAATCAACCATTTGCAGGTTATTTAAAACAAGAAAATATCTTTTTTGATTTTAAGAATCTTTTGTAAATAACCATGATTTATAGATTCAAGTCCTAGTAATTAACCCATAGTTGGAGGAGAATGCATGAATTTATATCTTTCCCAGGATTATTTACAAGTAAATGAATGTAACGAACTCAAGTTGTATCTTTACTCATCTCTCTAATTTCCAATTTCGAAACGTCATCTCTTTCATCACCCGGACATCCAAGCTTAAAGCTCCTGATTTGATCTAGGTGAAAGAAGCTTAATATTACAACGTGTGGATGTCTCAATGTTTTACTTCAGTATCTAAAAATATATATCATCTTTCAATATCTAACTAGTGACAGCATATTTAATATGCATATTTCAAAATAAAAACCTCTTAATAGTTCACAAATTCTATAACATTTGAATATCACTGCTTGCAATGCATCGAGGTTGTAATATGTTTTTGCAGGCAAAATATATTTCCGTCTTATCTTTCAATGCACGTTTCTCTGTATTGATTAATTGTTCGTATCTTGTTTTTTGGTGACTCGTGTGCGCCTTAATTCACCATTATATTTAATGCTTTTTTGTAAGGTTTCAGTATTTCTGACATGTTACTAATATAATTTTTTGTTCACATCTTTTTGTTTTACATTCAATTAAACGTCCATTTGTATTCTATTAATCTACATACTTTCTGCAATGCTTTCCTTGTTTTCGGAATAAGGATATTTGTAAAGATATCGAGAATGGCTCTGGAATTCTACCTCGAATTGGTTATATCCGATATTTCTTTGATATTCAATCCAAAGAAAATGACCTTATTCTACAATGAATCGCAACATTCGGATTAAACTATGCAAACATTTTATGTGGTTTCTTATCGTCAATTATTATGGCTACCTTCTGCTCCAATGAATAACTTCTTCTTCTTCTTCTTCTTCTTCTTCTTCTTCTTCTTCTTGTGCCGTGTCTCCTCGGGACGTAGGTGATCATGAACTTTCACTTAGCCCTGTCTCTTTTTACTCCCAATATATTTCTTTTGGTATCTCTTTTAAGCACTACCCAACCATCCATTTTCTCAAACCTAACAAGCACATCTCGAGCTGGTTTCACCTGTCCCTCCTTCTCTTTATCCGACCTTTGAGCATTAAATTCTCCATGTCCTCTTTCCTCATTAGGTGTCCCAGGAACCTCATTTGTTTATTCTTGATATTTAGCTTGTGTTTTCTCGTTTGTATCTATTTCAACACCACATCGTTCCAAACATGTTCCGTCCATGGTATCCTCAGCATCCTTCTGTAAAACCACATTTCTGCTACCTCAAGCCTCTCCTTCATCCTAAATGAGATCGTCTAATATTCACTTCTATACGGAAGGACGGATATCACATAGCAATCCATTAGTCTTTTCCTTTGTTTCTAATGAGATTTTCCTCTCTTATTTAGCTTCTGAAATGCGTCTTTGACCTTAACAATACGTCTTTGGATCTCCATGTCGCACTTTCCAGTCTCTCTCAAAATACTTCCTAAGTATTTGAATTTCAGTGAAGAACAGTTTTTTTATCATTCTTAACCAGTTCTGAAAAAATAATTGTATATTCAGTAGACGGTGTCTATCATAATAAACGCGGATGAGAGTTAGCTTGTACTAATCCCAGTCTATATACTAAAGGCTTACGGCCTATCACTTTGAATACACAGGTTCTCGCCCGATCACCCAAGTTAAGCAACGTTGAGTCTGGTCAGTACTTAGATGGGTGATCGCTTGGGAATACCAGGTGTTGTAAGCGTATAGTGACGTATGTGTGTTGTGGTGCAGTAGATATAGTCTCGGAAAGAGAAATCGGTGAGCCGAGTTCGAATTCCAGTTGAATACCCTGCATTCACTTAAGCACTGGTGCCCTTGGAAAAGGTATTAATCTGTCTCTTCCCCCCCAGTTATGGATTAAATAACAAGGTTAGGACTTGGGCACCCTGCCCTTAAAAACAAATCCCAATGAATCTTGATACTCGAAAAGAAAAATGTATTACTAGACACAAAGTTTATATTAAAACAACAATAAATTGTTGAAAGAAAAAGGTATTACCAGCAATAAATAAGGTCTAGTTGGCAATAAATGACCCGTCGAGGTTGATTTGCCATAAAAACTAAACAACCAAACTATATGCTAAAAGTAATGATAATTGTTGCTCCTGTAGTGCGACTCACTGCAAAAAATGTAACCGTTCTCAAATTATCTCCAAAAATACATCAGTGCATAATGGAATTTCTTCTAAGCCAATAAAAGAGGACACTTCTAGGTTACATCAGACTTATTTCCGGTCCAAAAAACATTACCTGCCTGGAAGCATGGAACCGCTTCTGGCAAACCTTTCCCTTGTTCTTTAATCACATGTATTTAAGCGCGCTAATAGAATTATTTAGGGGAAAATATTAATTCTTGCTCGGGGTGAAACGCTTATAAAAAAAAATATATATATATATATATATATATATATATATAGTCATCCACAGACAGATCAGTACGGTTAGATAACCGATTGAATTTTCATCCAGGATTTTACCCAGGATTGACACACGATCGAATTGGTGTCAGTCGGCGATTTTACCTCTTGGCAATAGGGGCTCGGTAGAAAGAGGCAGACTTTTAGCGCATGATGTATCATACGCCAGTAGTTAAGGTGCTCTAATTCATTACTGAATGAGCGATGTGTAGATGCTTGAGTAGCTACTGTTTTTTAAATATATATATTAATTCTTTAAATCTTCATTCCAGCAATGAGTTAAATAGCAAGACAGATTGGGTTCTATAGCCTTGGTTGGCAACCAGTTTACCGCAGAAATAAATCTGGCCAGTCAGATTTTAATAAGTCTAATGCCATTTGCGAAAGTACAGCAAGGACTTATCGTATTGAAACTAAAAGAATTCACAAATTTGTGGCGAGAGCCCCAGAGTCAACAGAGATTTACGCCAAATCTATTGATGAGGCAATGCTGCTCTGGGTCAACACCGTAGAGGCTAGAATACCCTATGGCTTCGTACCATGCTACACGATTAAGGAGAAGCCGCTTAACTCCCAAACATCAACTCCCTTGATTAATATTTGTGGGTAACAGCTGAGGGAGACACCAAGAAATGACTTTGTAGTACCAAAGAGGAACTGAAACCAAAGATTATGGTAATATTTAATAACTTTAACAAGTAAGCCATCTAGGGGCCGTGGTTGAAGCCAATTATATTGAATAGATTTACTTTTTAGTATTTGAAAACAGTTTATGTAAATTTGTAAATATACCTTTTAAAACGAAATTTTTATTCATTTTTTATTAATATAGACAACAATTTATTCATTGCAACCTGTGAAGTATATATATATATATATATATTTGTTTATATATATATATATTTGTTTATATATATATTTAAAAAACAGTAGCTACTCAAGCATCTACACATCGCTCATTCAGTAATGAATTAGAGCACATTAACTACTGGCGTATGATACATCATGCGCTAAAAGTCTGCCTCTTTCTACCGAGCCCCTATTGCCAAGAGGTAAAATCGCCGACTGACACCAATTCGATCGTGTGACAATTCTGGGTAAAATCCTGGATGAAAATTCAATCGGTTATCTAACCGTACTGATCTGTCTGTGGATGACTATATATATATATATATTTTTTTTTTATAATCGTTTCACCCCGAGCAAGGCATGTCACTGCCACTACTGCGCAGGGAGCTACGTAGAGTGGAGAAAGGATGATTAAATATAGGAAATGTCAGAGGGTGGGTGATAGGCGGGTAAGGATACCGAGAATGAGGGTTGGGTAGAGGAGAGTGTTCTGAGAATAATTAGGAGTTAGTGTGATAGGAGGTGTCTATTGACCCTACATTTAAACACCTGGAGATTGTAACTGTCGGGAAAGCAGAGTTGTGGAAGGGATTTCCACAGTCGGGAAGCGCGAGAAAAGAAGCTGTTGGGAGTAGAATTTACGGTTACATCTTATTTGTTTAACTGTAAAAGGGTTGGACCTAGTTGCTAATCTAGTATCGCCTGTAAATTCGTGCTTAGGCGGCACCAGTGATCTAAGCTCATCGGAGCAGTAGCCATGAAAGTACTTGTAGAAGAGGCACAGGGAAGCCACATCACGCCGGTGAGAGAGCGGCTGCAGCCGGTCTGCCAAGTCAGTATCAACCACGTTATAGATCCTCGTTTGTATTTTGTCAAGAAGCCCAAGGAGAGCAGCAGGGGCACCCGACCAGATATGGCAGCAATATTCAATACACGGGCGGATGGTAGATTTGTATATGTGCAGAATAAATTCAGGTGGGAAAAACTTCCGGGCCCTGCACAGGGAGCCGACTTTCATAGCAGCAGATTTCGCAATGGATTCGATATAGTCATTCAATTTGAGGTCCGCCGAAAGTGTAAGGCCAAGTAGGCGTAGCATTTTACTCTCTGGGAGGCTAGCCTGTCTCATGCTAATGGGAGTATATATATATATTACAAACAAACAAATAAATAAATAAATATATATATATACATATAAAATAAAGATTTTCTAAAATGGGATGGCCATTTTGACGAGTAAATGCAACACATTTCTCATCAGCTAGTCCAAAATATTTTGTGAAAATATATTTGTGTGTATTGGGGCGGTGAAAAACGAAAGTAATTGCTAAAAAAAAGGAACAGATCATTTCTACCGGAATATATATATATATAAAAAAAATTCTACTAGCTTGTACTACTGAAGTGCCTTTTGTTGATCCAAACAACACTATATATATACAACGTGACGGTGTCTCCATGGGTTCAGTGCTTGGTCCGATTTTTAGTAATTTCTACATGTCTAACCTTGAAAATACTACCTTTGCAAAATTTACAAAACCATCAATATATCTACGATATGTTGATGATATCCTACTGTCAATTAAAAATACTGATGAAATCTTACAATTTCAAAAACAGTTTCAAAATAACTCAGTTTTAAAATTTACTTATGAACTTAGCAAAGATAACAAAATTCCCTTTTCTTGATATATTAATTAACACTGACAACAATAAATTTACTATCTCACCGTATCAAAAACCCACTAATAAAAATCCCTCCACGCTCAATTATATTAGTGAATGCCCCCACTATTACAAAATAGCCATCATGAAAAATCTATTATATCGTGCAAAATCAATTCATCTACAAATCAGATCTTCTACAGTGAACTAAAAAACATAAAACAGACACTCATCAATAATAATTTTCCCAACTACATAGTTGATGAACAAATACATTATGAACGGATCCTACACAAAATTAATAGACAAAACTTGTCTATACTATTCAATGAAACTTGCATTAATGAAAAAATGCTGCCAAAATACATACATATATATATATATATATATATATATATATATATATATATATATATATATATATATCCGCATGCAGAACTGTTTTGCTGCATCATAGCTCATCAGTACGATTAGACATCCAATTGCTTTTTTTTTTATTGAAACCTGACTGAATTGGCGTCAGTCGACGATTCTAACTCTCAGCTATGGGTTGGTGGAACAGACATTAAGCCTGTGATTCATCATGTTTACACACGCCAAAAACCTGAGAGTTTTCTAATTCATTACTGAATGAACGATGCTAGATGCTACAGTAGCTACTTTTATACAATTCTTCCAGAGAATTTTGATAGCGTAAACTCTCATCCGCATAGAGATGTTTCGCTGTATCACAATTCATCAGTACAGTTAGACATCCGATTGCTTTTAACCCAGGATTGATACTCGACCGAATTGATGTCAGTCGGTGATTCTACCTCTGAGCTATGGAGGTAGACTTTGAGAAATATATATATATATATATATATATATATATATATATGACGCAATTTATATAAGCAATAGATATTCGGACTGTACATAAAAAAATAATTATATTCGGCACTGTGACTGGCACTGTGTTAATATTTAATATTAATAATACACTTTGGTATTTACCAACAAGCCGCTGTTTTTTTCAGATTTATGACTAATATATATATATATATATATATATATATATATATATATATATATATATATATATCAGCATGCAGTGTGAGTATAGAAAAATCCAAAGGAATATCCTGTGCATACAGTGGTAGGATAACTCTCTAAGAGAGTTCTAAACACACACACACACACACACACACATATATATATATATATATATATATATATATATACGTGAAAATATGAGAAAAATTAAGGCAGACACGTTATTTCATGGTAAATCGGAAATATAGGCCTATTTCAGGCGAACCATCATCAGCTTCCGTCTTTATTGTACAAAAGATTTCGTGTATGTATATATACATATATATATATATATGTGTGTGTGTGTGTGTGTGTGTGTGTGCATAAATGTGTGTTTCTTTGTATGAGTGAAAAACGTCCTGATATAACTAAGACTATATTTGTAAAATTACAATATCTATAAAGAGCAAAGGATAATTTATTTTAACCAAAGTATATCCTCCTCTGATGAATCTTATTAAGCCAAATGTAATTTTTTTTTCCAGTAAGTATTCAAAACAAAAATTAATTCGTCGTTAGTTTACCAAAATGTTTAAATTCATGAACGCTCGTAAATATTCATCAAGCTCTCTTAAAAGTCTGGGGAAATTATGGACGTAGCTTACTGATGGATTTTAATGGCGAAAAAAACAAAAGTGATTCAAGTTCTTTTATTAAATAGTGTTATTGATATTTATGTTATTAGAGTTTCGGATAAATGTATGTATAATATATTTTGAATAATAGGTTATGAAATTAATCATTTCTTTTGAAATTAGAAAAAAAATTTAATCATGTATGTTAACTTGGAAAATTGGTAATTCTTTCAAAAACAGAGATAATAAAAAACAAAGACATATCTTGGCTGCACTTGAAACAATCGGAAAATCTCCATTCCCGGTAGATATGAAAGCCATGTAAAAAAAAGGTAACAAAATAATGTATATATCTACTTCTTTTTTATGCAGTTTATACTGTTTAATGTGTGTCTAATATTTTTATGCTATTTAATCTATGTGTAATATTTTCTTATATATTAAAGTAATTTAAACAATGAAAAATTTCAGATAAAAAATGTTATTTAAAACATTTTTAATATTCTTTATTGGTGATGCATATCAACTTTAGAAAGAAACGAGCCTTTGACATAGATGAAGATGCTTTACAGGTAAAATCATATTTGAAATTATATATATATATATATATTAATGCAAGTTTCATTGAAAAATATAGACAAGTTCTGTCTATTAATTTTGTGTACGATCCGTTCATACCGTCTGATATACTTGATGGTGATATCGTTGAAAGACAACAAAAAATCACAGTAATTGTTGATATTTTTATCGGGTCTAAGCTTTCGGCTCACATAAGCCATTATCAAAGAGTAAATATTAACACACAGTAAACATAGAACATTTAAGCTATTAACAATAAAGAGAATTAAATTGAAAATATAAGTCCATCCCTACCGTGGCGGATGGCCGAAGTCAGTGACAAAATAGTGGTGTTGTGGTCCCTGATCTGATTACAGGCATTTGAGTACGTTATTGGAAATATCAAAATTGATTGTATTCAAGCCAGATTTAAATTGTTTAATGTTGAATGCTTCGAGGATTTTTAGTTTCTGTTTATTATTTTCTTGTTTGAGTGTGTACGTTTTTCTCAGAAGTGTGCGTTGATATATATATATATATATATATATATATATATATATATATATATATTATATATATTAGAAAAGGAAATAGGCTTGTTCCAACGAGAGAAATTGGTATAGAATTTATTGTATGTACAATGTGTACAATGGTCCAGGGAGGCAGTATTGTATGTACAATTGGTCCACGTTTTACATACAATAATGCCTCCCTGATTAAATGGTTCTTGCATGTTTTTAACCTTTAAAACCATTCAATTTAAAATAAACCATATCACTTGACAAGACACAAGAATTATCGAAACAAAATAGCTACTTTTGTAGTAATATTGTAACATATCCATTTTATAATTTCTGAATAAATATTATTAGCTCTACTTTGTATTGAGGACTTTTTTAAAAATACAAGTATGGTGGAATAATATTCCTTGTCCAAAGAAACACTATTTTTAAAAAAGTGCTCAATACAAAGTAGAGCTAATAATATTTATTCAGAAATTATAAAATGGATATGTTACAATATCACTACAAAAGTAGCTATATATATATAGGTAGACAAAATACCGGAAATACACTGAAACTGCAAAGAAATTTATTTAGAGATAGAGTAGAACTGCATTTGACAGTAATTGTAGCTTGAATTCCACGTGAGATCAAATCGTACAAAAATTTATTTTGAGATATTGAGTAGAAAGTGCCGAATGACACACACTTCCGTTACAATATTCCTCGTTAATAATTAGGCCGGTAGAAATAAATTTTTAAATATATTATTTGATTAAAAACAGAATATCTAATCAGATACAAGTATCGATAACAAATAATCTTCAAACAAATAAATTCAAGATGTCGGTTGTTGATTCCACTTCCTTAATGTCCGGAACTTTCAATAACGTTGTCTTTTTACATTTGTTTATATTACGATAAAATTCAGAGCAGAGATGGTTATTTACGAAAAATCGAAAGTTAAAGCTTGATTTAACTGAGTTAGCCTGCGGAATCATCGTGGTCCAGCGGACTAGGACGCAGCATATCACTTCGTGTCTTTCTCCATGTTATTAAGAATTACAGGTGCGAATCCTGCCAAATGACACGGATTTTCGTAACAAAATGTACCTATATATATATATATATATATATATATATATATATAAGGAAATGTGTCTATGTCTCCTTTATTCAAATCCACAATTTTTCTCCGGTTCTCACAAAACTTCACACAAATCTTTTTAGGCCTCCTGTCAGGCAATGAGCTACTTATTTTTTCCGATTTTCCTGCGATATGGGAAATCGATACCCCGATATTCGATCAGGTCTAGTCAAGATTAGGATTTTAGACATTTTAACGTGGTTCTTGCTGCAGAATTTGCTCTAACATGGTAAAATTATAGTTTTTAGTCTCAAACATTAGTAGATCTTCTCAGACGACACATTTTCCCCGATATCGATAATCGATACCTCCGATATTCTACCGAATCTGATCAAAAACTGATATTTAGCCATCAATATGGCTCATTTTCTCCAATTATACTCTCGATGGGTACGATAAGTTTTCATGGACTTTTAGGTTAGTTTATCCTTGGATGACTTATTTGACTCCGATATTGGAAATCGATACTTCGATATCCTATTGGGTCTGATCGAAATCAGGTTTTCAACCCTTTTATTTTGGTTTCTGATTCGGGTTTTGTTCTAAAAATGTATAATTGTAGTTTTAGTCTCAACCATGATACCATTTCCTCAGAGGACTTATTTAGCCTTCAAAATTAAGTTTGCGACGGAATATCTATTTTATATCGATACCGGAAATCAAGATTTGACTTACATCTATTCATTTTTGTTTCACTCTACGGTTTCGCTTTAACTAGAAACAACTGTTACTTTTTAGTCTTTCATGCCAACATCCAAAGAGTCTGAGCTCCAGAAACATGGATTAGTTTTAAAGCATTCATTAGACCCGAGCAGCTCTGGATTAAATGCCTGTCGTAAAGAATTAGGCCGGTAGAAATAAGTATATAAATTTACTATTTAATTAAATACGGAATATCTACTCAAATACGAGTGTCGATTAGAAATAATCTTCAAACAAATAAATTAAAAATATAAGTATGACAAAAAAGTTTGTACCTATAATATATAATTTTGTTTATATCTGCGTCTGTATATGCGTCTGTTTGCGTGTGTGAAAGAGAGAGACAGAGACAGTGTGAGTAAGGATCTTGTTTCAAATATAATAGCGAACCCTTTAATAAATTAATATGTTGAATATATCCCGGAATATGAATAAACCTGTGTCGGTCTCAAAACCCATTCATCTCTTCCCGCTGTTCAGAAATTCAGGAAACGTTTCTATCACATATATGTCGCTCGGCATTTGTTGAAACTACCTTCATCATGACTTGTCTTGCCTCAGACTATACAGTGTTCAGGCAGGCGTGGCTGGATGTTATTTCTTTTCACTTGTGAACAAAATCGACTCGTGGCCAGGAAGTTCTCTTTTGAATTTTGCAACGGAACCAAGGGTAGGATGCAATGCGAAGTGACCACTAAAAGACGTGAAAGAGTCTGAATAAAATTAACTATCAGCGTTCGTATAGAAGTGTTTTTTTTTTTTTGTATCTAGCCGTTCGGAGTCAAACTCCAGTTTTCTTTAAAAGTCAACACTTAGCTCTATATAATTTCTTTCGATCGATTTTTTGGCAATGCATATGTGCTTTACAAATGTGGCTGAAGAAGTTGATAACACGACTCAGAGTGCAAAATGTGTGACAGATGTAAGTCTAGAAATTTATAACACAGTAAGAATTTAGAATTCAGAGGAGGGGAAACTTAAAAGATGAATTCAACTAAAGGCGATAAAAAGTCAAATACTTGTGAGGACAGAAAAAACGGAACTTTTACACTTGCTGATAAAATAGCAAGTCTTTAAGCATATCTATATATATGCATATCGATAAAATTTATATTTGCATCATATATATATATATTTGCATCATATATATATATATATATATATATATATATTGAATGCCCTGTAGTCACTTACGCGCTAATACCCTTGAGAAAGGTAGGAATCCCTTCCTTCCCTCCAGTTATGGGTTAAATAGTAGGATAGATTGGGTTCTATAGCCTTGGCTGGCAAGCAGTCTACCGCAGCAGGTAGTGCCAACCTGTTGCGGGTAACTGAAAGCTTGAGGTCTATTGCCTGCTTCATCTGTAGCATTTATATGCACTGACTGAGGAAATCAAATGTTCCGAAAAGTGTGGATGGTTCTACACATTCTTTCACTACTTTAATGAAATCACTTGTGTGGGTCTTCTGGCAGTTTACCTTGGTTTCATAACTGAAAAAATTAAGCTGTCGGATCTTCATCCGTCGAATCTGACGTGAGAGTTCATTATATTCATCACCGGGGCCCCTGGTACATTTGGAATGACATCTACTTAATTACGCAACTCTCTGGGTTTCAATTCCTGGTAGTGGATGCGCACTTCTGATGAGTCCCAAATATAGGACGAAGCAGCAGTCCAGTGATTTCTGCATTCTGTTGAAGTCTAGTAAAAACTTCATGAATTATCTAATTATTTCAAAATTCTAGTACAATTTCAGTTTATATCGTTGCTTGAACCAGGTAACAAAGCTCCGGTCTGAGAGACTTGGTTTGAGTAGTCTTGGTTCTGAGAGGCAAAATCCTTTGGTTAAAGAAACTTGGATGAGTTCCTCGTAGGAATATTTGAATGAGTGGCGCTACATCAAGTTTAATTAGTAAGCTCTTCGTCACCGGGGACCCGTGGTACAGTTGGTATGGCATCTGCTTAATAATACAACTGTTTGGATTTCAATTCCTGATAATTGATGTGCACCTGCTGACGAGTTCCAAATATAGGACTGAACGGCCGTCCAGTGATTTCTGCATTCTGTTGAAGTCTAATAAAAACTTCATGAATTATCTAATTATTTCAAAATTCTAGTACAATTTCAGTTTATGTCGTTGCTTGAACCAGGTAATAAAGCTCCAGAGTGAGCGACATGGTTTGAGTAGTCGTGGCTCTGGGAGGCACAGTCCTATGGTTGAAGGAACTGGGACGAGTCCCTCTTAAGAATATGTAAATGACTAGCTGTTGTCTCTTCCTCACTGGGGGCCCGTGGTACAGTTGGCATGACATCTGCTTAATAACACAACTGTCTGGGTTTCATTTCTTGATAGTGGATGTGCACTGCTGATAAGTCACAAATATAGGACTAAACGACCAGTGCATTCTATTGCGGTCTAATAAAAGCTTTTTTTTTTTTTTTTTTATAAGCGTTTTACCCCGAGCAAGGCATGTCACTGCCACTACTGCGCAGGGGGCTACATAGAGTGGAGAAAGGATGATTAAATATAGGAAATGTCAGAGGGTGGGTGATAAGCGGGTACGGATACCGAGAATGGTTAAATATAGGAAATGTCAGAGGGTGGGTGATAGGCGGGTAAGGATACCGAGAATGAGGGTTGGGTAGATGGAGAGTGTTCTGAGAATAATTGGGAGTTAGTGTGATAGGAGGTGTCTATTGACCCTACATTTAAACACCTGGAGATTGTAGCTGTCGGGAAAGCAGACTTGTGGAAGGGAGTTCCACAGTCGGGAAGCGCGAGAAAAGAAGCTGTTGGAGTAGAGTTTACGGTTACATCTTATTTGTTTAACTGTAAAAGTGTGGGACCAAGTTGCTAGTCTAGTATCTCGTGTAAATTCGTGCTTAGGCGGCACCAGTGATCTAAGCTCATCGGAGCAAAGCCATGAAAGTACTTGTAGAAGAGGCACAGGGAAGCCACATCACGCCGGTGAGAGAGTGGTTGCAGCCGGTCTGCCAAGCTTGATGAATTATCTAAATATATATATATATATATTCCGGGTTCATTAAATATTGCAGACGTGGTATTATGGTTAATTTTTTATGCTTACTTTATTAAAATGATTTTCTCATTTTTCAGTTCTAGAAATCAATTCGATTTCATTTAAACACACATGGAGATCAACGTAAACCCTATACGTAAGATACTTGTTGACAAGGGAAATATCATATCATCATCCTAATGGATGCAAAAATAAAATAAAGTTTAAAAATAATGGAAGCATTTTTAATGAATAAGAAAAAACGAAAACTCAATAATATCTATTCCGAACACGCTAAAAACGTGCTGACCGTGTTCGGAACATAAAAAAATACAAACTACCATACAAACATACATAACACGACATACATTCTGTTTCATGTAAAATTAAATTCATCCTCGATGATGGCTAAAAGTATAGCTGAAAGCGCTCGGATAGACAAAGCATTCGGACAATTTTTTATATAATTTATGTCTTAAAAAATCATAAGATCACATGAAAAATTATATAAAAACAAACAATACCTTTTTAGTCACTCTCTCAACTGAACCCACACATGATAATCCACTAGTCTGTAGTCTGGGAATTAAATATTCAGAGATATGAAGCAATGAGGTCGCTATAACTGTCTGACAGCCATGAATCTAAGTAAATCTAAACTTATTTAAAAATGGAACTTTGTCTCTGTGTGTGTGTCTGTGTGTGTGTCTGTGTGTCCGTTAACTATAGACTCCGAAACGCCTGAACCGATTTTCTTGAAAATTTATACAGTTTTACTATAAGCGTCTGCGAGTGTTTTTAGCTAGGTTTTGTGTCGAGGTAACCCCGACAAATATCGAAAATCGATAATCGAAAAAATCGGGTTATAGATGGAGTGGTCCGATTTTAATCAAATTTGATACACTCAGAGACAAAGACATAAGAAACGATATGCAGAAGTTTTAAGGTTGCAGTTCTTACAATAGTGCAGAAAATCGATAATATATATATATATATATATATATATATATATATATATATATAAAAGGCAAGATGTTTGTGTGTATGTCTCTGTTTATCTGTCTGTATGTCCTTTATACAAATCCACAATTTTTATCCTATTCTCACCAAACTTCACACAAATATTCTTTAGGCTGAGTCTGAGCTCGAGGACCATGGATTAGTTTTAAAGCTTTCATTACACCCGAGCAACACAGCTGCTAGTGTATTCTAATTGTGTGGCCTGGTCTAGTGTCTTGTTAACAAACATAGGGTTTTCCAGCAGCCACTCTCTTGACCTGCAACATTATCTTCTCAAAGCACTTGATGTAAACATCAGTGTTGACTCCGAAAAATGATGAATGGTGGCAAAAGTCGCCATCAGTAGTCATTACTTCAAAATCTGTTGTAATCAACGTTAGACTCATCCAACTATTTTCGAATACTTTTCACTCTACTCAGATTCAAATAGTCTGAAATGTTCGCACTAAAGATTCTTGAGCCAGACAGTACAGAATGACGTTTTCAAATTTTTGGTGGTTTGAATTGCGTCATAGTTCTTTCTTTCTTAACCCGAGAACACTAAACGTGACCCCAACAGCTTCTTTTCTCGCACTTCCCGCCTGTGGAATTCCCCTCCATACACGTGCTCCCCCGACAGCTACAATCTCCAGGAGTTTAAATGTAAGATCAATAGACACCTCCTAACAAACTAACTCGTACCCATTCTGTCAAACACTTTTCCCATCGACCCAACCCTCATCCTCGTCATCTTTACCCGTGTATCACCCTCCTTCTGACATTTCCTATATCTAACCACTCTTTCTCATCACTTTCCCCTATGTAACCCGCTACCCACTCTTTCTCATCACTTTCCCCTATGTAACCCCCTAACCACCCTTTCTCTTCACTTTCCCCTATATAACCCCCTAACTACTCTTTCTTATCACTTTCCCCTATGTAACTCCCTAACCACTCTTTCTCATTACTTTCCCTATGTAACCCCATGCGCAATAGTGGCAGTGGAATGCCTTGCTTGGGATGAAATGATTAAAAAAAAATATCGTACCCAGCACAAATGACGCCATTTTAATTACAATTTAATTATAATTTTCTGCACCTCATTTTCTTACTGAAATAATGTTTTTCAGTCTCTATTAATGTTAACTCAAAGTAAAAATTTTGAAGTGCCTACATGTAAAATATTTCAAATAAAGATTGACATTTAATATTTTTTGATATTTTCAAATTCGGGTATGATATTTTTATTATTATTTTTTAATCGTATCACCCCGAGCAAGGCGGTAACGCCACTGATGTGCAGGGGGCTACGTAATAGTGAAAAGATTGGAAAAGAGAAAGCCGGAAACGACATCCTAAACAGGGAACAAGGGATGAGCCTCTTAACCTGTTCAATAGACGTGGGTGGATTGTGAACCTGGCGATAGATAGATGTATCTACTCCAGTGGTTAGTAGTAGTGTAACTTTAATTGATATTCCAGGCTTAAAGACGGTGCCTAATTGACCTTACTGTCTTGTGCAGTCTTTGGCACCTCGGCGGAATGGTGAGCAAGCTTGACATGCTAGAACCTATTACAACTGGGTAGTGAGTTCGATACTCACTGGGTACCCCATACTTTCGGCCTTGTGTCACATCTAAGCTGCGCTTAGAAAATCAACTACCTTGTGCCGTCTACAAAAAACATACAACGCGCATGCGCAAAATAAAAAAAAATGTTAGATGGCGACATTACATGTACAAAATGACAATTTGAATAAAGTCAAACAGAAAACTTATCTTAGCCTACGTGTTCTCTGAGGAACATTATCAAGGCAAATGTCTGGATTTTATTTTTAACAAGTATTTTATATCAGTCAGTTAAGTGCCATACGTGATAGACGCTTGGGCGATCATGTCTCGAAAGAGACATGACTAACTGGGCAGAAGATTATCCCGCAGTAGTTTGCCATTGCTTTCTGCGGTAGACTGGTTGCCGATCAAAGCTATAGAACCCGATCTGTCCTGATATTTAACCCATAACTGGAAGGAATGGGCGGATTAGTACCTTTCCCAAGGGTATTTGCGCGTAAGTGAATGCAATGAATTCAGCTGGAATTCGAACTCGGCTCCACGAATTCTCGTTCCGAGCCGATATGCAATGCACCACAAAGCACATCCTATTTTATATACATAGCAAAAATTTTATTGCTTTTTGAAATTGTGTTTAGGTTATAAATATTCATCAGGCTCGCTGAAATATCAGGAGGGCAAGAGATAACAAAATTCAATGTCTAATAAACTAAAGTAAGTGATTTTATTTTAAAAAATATGCCGGTTAGTATTTCAATTATTTTAGTTTGGGATTAATTTGTGTGATATATTTTGAATGCCATGAGGTTAAGGTCTTTAAACTATTTTCTCTCAACTTTTTAAAAAATTTTGTTATTATTTATCTTAGCTCGAGAGAGTAGTAATTCTTTCAGAAATTAAAATATTGGAAAAATCTGCTGTGCGGATTTATATTTTAATAAAAATTGATAGCGGCTCTCTCTAGGGTTTTCTTTTTTTAAATTATTTTCTTTAAAAAAGAAAATAACTTAAAAAAGAAAGTACGTCATTTTTAAATCAAAGTTGTGGTTGAATTTATTTGTATGCAAAACTAATGTATTTGTTAGATTGAAGTGCATAAGATCCTATTTTTGAATTGGTATCCCCCCATGCAAGGCGTTAAAGCCACTAAGACACAATGGGTTACAGGTTGTTGAAGAATTAGAAACAGAAAAATTAATAATGGGAGAGAAAACAGGAAAGAGTAGTCAGGAAATCAGGAAATTTTGATTGGCACTGAATTTAAATTTTGGCATAACATAGATATTATTTTATTTTATATTTCTGATAGTTTTGCACAACATGAAAAACAATTTCTTATATATGTACCTGCTTCAGAATTAAAATTGTTGTGGTTATATTTTGGATCTGATCCTACATATAATTGTCTTGAATGTGGTTGTAATGTTTTTGATAGTATATCGAAGGGATTGTTTTCGATTGTGAATTTTTTTTAGTTACTATGTACAAGCAGTATAACCCGGCGTTGCTCGGGTGTAATGAAAGCTTTAAAACTAATCCATGGTCCTGGAGCTCAGACTCTTTGGACGTTGGCACGAAAGACTAAAAAGCAATAGTTGTTCCCAGTTAAAGCGTAAACTGAAAGAAAAATGTATGGATGTAAATCAAATTTTGGTTTCCTGGTATCGATATCAAATTTTCTGCACTATTGTAAGAAATGCAACCTTGAAACTTCTGAATATCGTTTCTTATGTCTTTGTCTATGAGTGTATCAAATTTGATTAAAATCGGACCACTAAATCTATAACCCGATTTATTCGATTATCGATTTTCGATATTTATCAGGGGTATCTCAACACAAAACCTAGCTAAGAACACTCGCAGACGCTTATATTACAACTGTGTAAATTTTCAAGAAAATCGGTTCAGCGGTTTCGGAGTCTATAGGTAACGGATACACACACACAGTGACACACACACACAGTTCCATTTATAAATAAGTTTAGATTATTATGTATCTACAGAAACTATATGTTGTTAGCACTAAAATCTACCAGTTACAGAAATTCAAATACCCGGGACACAATCTGACAAAGTGTGACACTGTAAGCTGAAGGCGGGCTGGTATGTCCAAGGAAGCATTTCAAAAGCTATGCAGAGAATTTAAAGACAGGAAAATTTCGTTAAAAACAAAGAAAAGTGTTCTGGACTGTTATGTGATATCTGTCTCCTTATATGGCAAAGAATGCTGGACGATCTCCTCAAAGATGATTGAAAAACTCTAATGACAACAAATGTGGTTCTATAGAAGGATGCTAAGGATGCCATGGACCGAGTATATGAGTAACGATAAGATTCTGGAGAGAACGAAAACGAAAGAAAAAATATAATTGGCCTCAGGAAGACAGCTGGGATTTCTAGGATATTTAATGTGAAAAGAGGGTTTGAAGAAACTAAAACTCACAAGGCGAATAGAGAGAGGAGTGAAAGGAGCTTAAATGGGATTGAGCAGGTGGATGGTAGAGCGTGGTTTGGGAGAGATACCAAAGTAAAAATTATTAAGAGCGAAGAGGTATAGAAGCCGGTGGAAATTCGTAATCGCACACGTTATGAAAAGATACGTTATATAAGAAAGAAGAAGAATTATTGTCGGTTATAATTTTTTTGCGGTCTTACCTACTGCATATGTTTTTATTGTGTTGTGGATAAAATAATAAAATTATTGAAAAAGTATCACCAAAAATAAAATTGATTAAAAATATACCGGATTATAAATTAAAAAATCATAGCATGTTTTGCTATGACGAAGCCATTTAATGTACATTTCACTGTTTGAACAAAAGAAAATATTGACTCGGAAATTTATTTAAATATTTTCTTTTGTTCAAACAGTGAAATATATATATATCCAATGGCTTCGTCATAGCAAAACATGCTGAATATGTACCGGTCTTTGTTGTTTTTTAATAAGATTTTCTAGAGCGATGTAATATGATGAATAAAAGCAATGAATACACACACACACACACACACACACACACACACACACACACACACACACACACACACACACACACACACACACACACACATTATTGGCGTTAAAGGCGAGGATTTTTTTAATTATTAAACCTCATGATAATCTGCAACAGACTTTCTTTTCAAAATTTGTTTCCCCCGTTTAAAGTTCTGACGAAACTGATGGTTTTTTGTTTTTTTTTTTGTTTGAAAACTTATCATGGCCTTTAGTAATAAAAAATGTAATGTCTCACTTCTAACGCCATAATACGTTTTTGTACCATGAAAAGTATGTTTAAATATATATATATATATATATATATATATATATATATGATCCATGTTTGACAGGAACGTAGGTTTGGTCCCCGCGAAAAACATTTTTTCTAATGAGAAGGTATGATAAATCTATTATTCAAATTTTTAATAAATAAAAATGGATCGTTTATTTCAATACCCAAGTACTTACTATAATAAGCTTTGAAGTAATAAAAGTATTGATTTAAAAAAAAAGATTATTTATTTAGAAGTGAATAAATGAAAATATATTATTATTTATAAATGGTTATTGGCTATATCTTTTTAAATCCAATATTTTTATTACTTCAAAGATTATTATATATATGTCGCAACTCGATTGAGCACTATGGAACAATGGTGGACTTTGAAAAAACATTTGTTACTCACGCATTTACTCATCGTTCATCCAGAAATGATTTTGAAAACTTAAAGCTACTGGCGTGTGTTTACATTTTATATAACACGCTAAAGTCCGCCTTCCTGGTGTCAATTCGGTAGGGTTTCAATCCTGGTTAGAAGCAATCGGATATCTAACCGTGCTGATGAGCTATGAGACCGCAAAATAAATCTATCTGCGGGCAACTATATATATATCAAGGTATTCGATATTTGATTTTTGCTCATTCGAATAGCATAACCGACCCATCGCAAATGAAAGTATATAAAAAGCAAATGTTTATTTATGTGCGTGTGTGTGTGTGTGTGTGTGTGTGTGTGTGTGTGTGTGTGTGTGTGTGTGTCTGTCTGTCTGTCTGTCAGTTTGTATGTCCTTTATACAAAGACACAAGTTTTGTCCGATTCTCACCAAACTTCACACAAATATTCTTTAGGTTTCCAGTCAGGACATTTTTTCCGATTATCCTCCCACTCCACCCCTGATATTGGAAATCGATACCCCGATATCCGATTAAGTCTGATCAAGTTCAGGATTTCAGCCCTTTTATTGTGGTTCTTACTGCAGAACTTGCTCTAACTTGGTAAAATTATAGGTTTTAGTCTTAAACATTAGCAGATTTTCTCAGACGACACATTTTTCCCGATATCATAAATCGATACCCCCGATATTCTATCTAATCTGATCAAAAACTGATATTAAGCCATCAGTATGGCTCATTTGCTCCAATTTTACTCCCGACGGGTACGATAAGTTTTCATGGACTTACTTAAGTTAGTATATCCTTGGATGAATTATTTGACTCCGATACTGGAAATCGATACCCCGAAATCAGGTTTTCAACCCTATAATTTTGGTTTTTGCTTCGGGATTTTCTATAAGTGGGTGTAATTGTATTTCTTAGTCTTAACAACCTACTTTTTTCCAGTTATTATATCTCTATTTAATCAAATTAAATAGAGATATAATAAATGTTTCAATGACTGTAATCGATAATTTATTAGGAACAATTTAATATATTTTGAGATTTTTCAAATCGATCCACTCAAAAGCGAATGGTACTATGGGTGAATGATGCAAGAGGCGTCAAAATAAGACTTAAGAAAAGCTGATTAGACAGTGATAGGGAAAAGCGAACAGTTAACACGAGATCTGAAATAGTTACGGTTCTGGTGGTCGAGAAAGAATTCTGTTGAGAGTATATACAGGGACTTACATTTAAAGTAAAGACGAGGCCAGTCAGTTAGTTAAGTGCCATACGTGATACACGCTTGGGCGATCATCTCTCGAAAGAGACATGACTGATTGGGCAGAAGATTATCCCGCAGTAGGTTGCCATTGCTTTCTGCGGTAGACTGGTTGCCGACCAAGGCTATAGAACCCAATCTGTCCTGTTATTTGACTCATAGCTAGAAGGGGAAAAGCTGTATTATATTATTATGTAGTAATTAGTGCGGGATCAGTTTATTACTTCATAACAATATAAGACTGATCCCCCAAATTATACCCAGTAGAAGTTTTAATTATATTTCTATTACATTCAGTCAGTTAGTTAAGTTCCATACGTGATACACGCTTGGGCGATCATGTCTCGAAAGAGACATGACTGACTGGGCAGAAGATTGTCCCACAGTAGGTTGTCATTGCTTTCTGCGGTAGACTGGTTGCCGACCAAGGCTATAGAACCCAATCTGTCCTGTTATTTAACCCATAACTGGAAGGAAGAGACGGATTAATACCTTTCCCTAGGGTATTTGCGCGTAAGTGAATACAATGGATTCAACTGGAATTCGAACTCGGCTCCCAGGTTTCTCGTTCCGAGCCGATATCCACTGTACCACAACGCACATCCAAAGACGAGGCACATGTGGTATTAATGAAATGATAACAGATTAATGGGATTCACGAAGATAAAAGAAGGCAATTTATGTTGCAATTAAATTTTTGATGATTGTAGCAAGCAAGGAAGCCAATAAACAGAAGCAAGTTCCACACTCAGGAAGTTCGAGAAAAGTAACTTTTGGAGTAGATGTGGTGTTGCAGTTCCTTCATGTCTCGAAAGAAAAATGACTGATTGAGCAGAAGATTTTCCCGCAGTATAATGTCATTACTTTCTGCTATAGACTGGTTGCCAAGCAAGGCTATCGTACCCAATTTCTCCTGGTATTTGTACCCATACATGGCGGGAAGAGACGGATTAATATCTTTCCCAAGAGTATTTGCGCGTAAGTGAATACAACTAAAATTCGAAATCAGTTGCCTAATTTCTCATTCCGATACACACAGCACCACAACTCACAACCCATGACTCAGGCAAATTAAAAAAAAATCTTTTCAACAACACCGACTATACATCGATCCAAGTGTTTCTCCAGTCTTAGACCCAATTTGCATGTCTCGTCTCAGTTTGAAACAAATTTAAAATAATTGTAAACCGACCCGCATGTTGTAAAAATGGTGAAAACCCAATTGGAAAGGCGTAAATGGGAATCCCTATCTCACCGGCCATATTCAGGAGATATTCGCAGAAAGCAGAACTTTCATTCTTATAAAGATGCACAAAAATGGGTCGACTTGTGGTTAGCTTTAAAAGAGATGTCGTTTTTCGACATGGTATTCAAACGATTGGAAAAGGGTGTGGCTAGATAAGGACAATACTGTCAGTGACAAAACTAATTTTTGTAAATAATATATTACTTTTCATGAAAAATCAGCGAGAACTTATTCAGGGTCCTAATAATATTCATCTTCCTAGACGGCATGGAACGCTGGACAATCTCCTCCTTGATAAAGGAGATGAATGAGACAAGAGAAATGTGGTTCTGTAGTAAAGACGGCTAGCCATGTCTGGTACAAGACCAGTTCACTAACATAGCCAACAATCCCCACAACCTAAGTATTATCAGAATGTCATCAGAAGGTGGAAGGTTGGATGTTGGAAGAATAAAATTTTTCGGTTGTAGGTTTAAAGTAGAATTTTATTAACAGAACAGAATAACATCAATTTATAGAAGTTTAATGTTCAAAGAGAAAATGTACGTAGTTAAATGTGCCAGAAAAATAGTAGGAAGGAATTAAATGCATCCATAGCTGGTAGTTGATAGTAGAAGAATGTTTGAATGGAGAAAGATTAACAGGTTATTTTTTTTTTTTTTTATAAGCGTTTCACCCCGAGCAAGGCATGTCACTGCCACTACTGTGCAGGGGGCTACGTAGAGTGGAGAAAGGCTGGTTAAATATAGGAAATAATAGAGGGTGGGTGATAGGCGGGTGAGGATACCGAGAATGAGGGCTGGGTAGATGAGAGTGTTGTGAGAATAGTTGGGAGTTAGTGTGATAGGAGGTGTCTATTGACCCTACATTTACACACCTGGAGATTGTAACTGTCGGGAAAGCAGACTTGTGGAAGGGAGTTCCACAGTCGGGAAGCGCGAGAAAAGAAGCTGTTGGAGTAGAATTTACGGTTACATCTTATTTGTTTAACTGTAAAAGGGTGGGACCTAGTTGCTAATCTAGTATCTCGTGTAAATTCGTGCTTAGGCGGCACCAGTGATCTAAGCTCATCGGAGCAGAAGCCATGAAAGTACTTGTAGAAGAGGCACAGGGAAGCTACATCACGCCGGTGTGAGAGCGGCTGCAGCCGGTCTGCCAAGTCAGTATCAACCACGTTACAGATCCTCCTTTGTATTTTGTCAAGAAGCCCAAGGAGAGCAGATGTGTTGCTTTCCTTTTTATGGCCGGCGAGAAAGTTAAGAAGGTGTAGGAATAAATAGAAATTGTACGCATCAGACGTTGAGTTTTTGGAGTCAATTGAAATATCTTCTTGTTGTTGATGCTTTCTTCTTCTTTGTTGACTGCGAGAATGTTCAGGATGGAGAAGAAGAGGTATAGGAAAATAACACGAGGAGAACGAATGTGTGACGGGACTTTATATGTCCGGGTTGGAGGTTTGAAGTTTTATTTGTCACATTTTAGAGTGTCGTCTCTCTGCTTCCATCTGACTGACTGATTCTGGCTTTCTTTGTGTTTTTATTGCCATTTAGTTTGATGTTTTTTTAACACTGGATTACTAACTTTTCTCTCAGTTTTGCAAATCACTTTCTTTCATTGGTTACAAAAATTAATTTAACATCTGATCACGAAATACGACTTCGTCTTTTTCTAGCAGTACGGGATCAATCCTTTTCCTCTTTGTCAAAATCGGGATTTCACACGTAATTGTGAATTTTGTAAAAATGAAGAAGAGAAGAGAGTTACTTTTAATTTCGTGTTTACTACAGTTCTTCGATGGACTGAACTTGTTACGAACAGCGAAGTTTTCGTAGAAATAGACGCAAACAATACCTAGCATTAAAGAAGTGATTCTTCCATTTCGTGTTCTTTGGACGTCGGGGCTTATCAGATTTGCTATCGGGTGCGGTTTTTAAGTAGACGTGTGAACGATGAAGAAGAAGGTGGTGAGAAAGAAAGAGAGAGACAATAATGATACGAACGCTTGACGTTTGTCAAGGGTACGTGGTAACTACGCTCAACTCATTTCTTTTTGCCGAGGGTCAAATTTGAACGTCTTTTATTTCATTTGTGAATTAACTCCCGGATGAGAATTGGTAGAAGTTAATGTTCAGTCAGAAACATTATTAAGAAGTTAAGGGCAGAGTTCATAGTAGTCCTTGCAAGAGTGACTTTATGTGTACGTAGGAAGGAAAGTATGTGTATGTATGTATGTATCTGTGAACGTCTTCATTGAGTTGGAATGTCTTTGAACTATTCGCTCAGTCTTTAAGAGATCCGTGCAGTTATCAAATAGACGGGTTAAGGATGAAGAAGAAGGAGGTGAGAGAGAAAGAGAGAGGCAATAATTACACGATCACTTGACGTTTGTCAAGAGTACGTGTTAATTGCTCGTCATCATAACTCTCTGAAGAGGGTCGTTTTGTTTCGTCGTCTACTTTCGTTTGAGAATTCACTCTCGGGTGTGATTCTGGCCTTTCTCATCGAGGTGTGAAATTTCGCGAGTTTTGTGCGTGTTAAGCAAAGTTTGTAAATTCGTGAAGATATGTTTATTTCTAACAATGAGTCAGAATTGAATATTAAATGCTCATCTTGTTTTTTTCACTTCAGTATTGAATTGTTATTTCTGTCCTTCAATATGGCAGCGAATGCTGACAATCTCATCAAAGGTGAAGCAACGAAAATATGGTTCAACAGAAGGATGATGGGTATACCAGGGACAGAACATGTGAGTAACAATGAGGTTTTGAAGAAGGTGGAGACGAAAGAGAAAATTAAATTTTACATCAAGAAAAGACAGCTGATGTTTCTTGGATATCTACTGAGGAAAAGCGCTTGGTGAATCTGATACTCACGGGGCGGAATTGTGATGGAGAATCAAGGAAAGTAATGAGTGATATACTTGATGGACTTGAGCAGGAGTTGTGTAAGATGACAGGGAATAGGTGTGTTAAGAGCTACAAGGGATAGGAAGTTGTGGAGGACTATGATCGGCTATCTACTGAAGGGACACAACATATAGAAGAAGAAGAAGAAAAAGAACCATTGAATGTAAATTTCAGAGCTATTTCCATAGCAACAGCGTAGCAAGAGGCTTGCGTCTGCGAGAAAGGGTTTGTAAAGTAAAAACATTCAAGCTGCATAGGAATAATGGTTGAACGAAGAAATATCAACAGATTCCGTTCAAGAACGACTCAATATCTTCTCGAAGATTTTTTACCAAGAATGGTTCATCATGAAAACCCGACTTGTAAGTGAATGTACACGTGAAAACAGAAAATAACCGCTCGTGTTTATGATCTTGATTAGATGTCTTCTGGCGTCTGTATTTATGGTCTCAGGAGATTAGGAAAATCTCTATTCTGTTTGAGCGACTTGTCAAAGGAGATAGATGGATTATTCGTGATATAATTTGGCAGCCAGTGAATAGAATTCTGATACACTTACAAGAATCTAAAAACAGAACGTATACACCGACCCAGAACTAATAGCGGAAACAGACGCTTTCCTATTCTTAAACAGCGATGATTTTCTTTTGCGAAATGACCTTTGAAGAACGAGATACGTGAGACAAAGCAAATTCTTTGAAAAGACAAAGATAAAAAAAAAAAGTACATCGTGTAAAATAACATTATGTATGAGAATTCTAGAAAAGGCGAAAATAAAATAATTTACAACCGGAAACATGAAGATTTGAAGTATATTATCAGTTTATATATATATAGTGTTGTCATCCGTAGACAGATCTGTTTCGCTGTATCACAACTCTTCACTACGGTTAGACTCCGATTGCTTTTTAACCCAGGATTGAAACCTGACCGAATTGGCGTCAGTCGGCGATTCTACCTGTGGGCTATGGGCGTTCAGTGGAAGAAGGCAGACTTTTTAGCACATATATTATCATTATACGCGCCCAATAGCCAGAGTGATCTAATTCACTTTACTGAATGAGCGATGCGTACACGCCAGAGTAGCTACTGTTTCTCAAAATCTACCATCCTTCCAGAGTGTTCAATCAGGGTGTGAGAGCGTAAATATTGTCATCCGCAGACAGATGTGTTTCGCTGTATCACAGCTCATCAGTACGGTTAGACTCCGATATATATATATTTATATTTTTATATTTTTATTTTATTTTCCTTTATTTTTCCTTTTTATTTTTATTTTCTTTTTAAATTTCTTTGCAAATCTATTTAAAAACGAAAAGTAGACTAATTTTTCTCCAGTTTCTGAAAGGATTTTTCTGTTGCTGAGGTGATGTGTTATCCCCCGTGGGGATCTTCATATCGAAATGGCCATTCAACATCTTTGAATTAATCCTTTTTTAATATATATATATATATATATATATATATATATATATATATATATATATATATATTAAATAAAAATAAAATGAATACATGTTTATATACTACAAAAGCTCACAAATATACCACTTCTAAAACTGGAGTAATTATCGTTTATTTCATATTTTATTTCTTACCGGTTAGTTTTTAAGCAAACTTGAAGGGTTGATGCCTATACATACATACATACATACATACATACATGCATACATACATACATACATATATATATATATATATATATATATATATATATATATATATATATATATATTCTAGTGGGACTTCCCCCTTTTCTATGATAATGAACTCGACTTGAGTGTATATATACTCCTGCCATAGAGAGATACGTTAGAGTCATCGGGACTGATCCGTAATTTACCGAACGATACCGAAGTTACACAAAGAATACCGCGTCATTTGGTATAGTAGCTTTGCGCTCCACTCATCCAGAATAATATTACATGGATATACTAATTCCAGCAAGACTTCACTTCAAAGACTTGTATATATATATATATATATATATATTCCTTACTAATCGTATTCCTGGATTCAAGTCGTATCTTTACGTTTAATATAACCTATTTTTCTATCTCAAATATCTGGTTTGTTGTTCATTATTTTGTGCGCTTCCCATTCCTGGAATCCGCAACAGTATTTAAAAATTCCTTGCTTGGGTCGAAATGATTATAAAATAAATAAATAAATAAATAAATAAACATTCTGAATGCTTTTTTGGTGGGGGGCGGTTAGCTGTTCCGAAGCTTACTGTTTTCCAAAATTCATCAAGCATAATATGGTGAAAGTCCAACTTTTCATACACAATCTTTAAGGCATTCATTTGTGGACCAAACGTCAACATTAAATAAATTCTGACTAGCAAATAAACGATGCACGGTTTCAATAAAACCAGAATTCAGTAATTCTTGTGAGACCTCTCCTTTTTCTACTTTCGACGTGAGTATACATATACTTCTGCTATAGTGAGATACGTCAGTTATTGAAGAGTTATCGACTGATCCGTAAGTTACCGAGAGATACCGAAGTTACACAGAGAATACTGCGTCAGAAGTCATAGTAGCTCTGAGCTTCACTCAGCCAGAATAGTATTACACGGATATACTAATTCCAGCACGGCTTCACTTCACTTCCTTACTAATCGTATTCCTGGATTACTAACTTACGTTCCAGTTTGTAAATTCACGTTCAATATAACCTATTTTTCTTTCTCAAATATTTGTTGTGCTGTTCATTATTTTGTGTGGTTCCTCAAACAAATCCACAATATATATAAATATACGCTTTCGGCCGTCGATTGAGCACTCTGGAGGGACTGAAGACAAAAACTAGCTTCTCACCGATATTTACGCATCCTTTATTCAGTAACGAATTCGAACACTCAGTTACTGGCGTGTGTTTACATTGTATAATCTGCCTCCTTCTCAAATGAGTCGGATCTCTACCCTGGATAGAAGCAGCTAAGAGAGCTCTAGATATATATGTATATAAATACATATTGAGCAAATATACGAAAAATTAAGGCAGACACGTTATTTCATGTTAAACCGGAAGTATATTTCAGGCGAACCATCATGAAGTCCCGTCTTTATTGTACAAAGAATTTTACACGAATAAATTCGTGTAAAATTCTTTGTAAAATAAAGACGGAAGCTGATGATGGTTGGCCGAAATAGATCACCCATCCGATTTACCATGAAATAACGTGTCCGCGTTAATTTTTGTTATATATAGACTAATTGGATTAGATAGACTAATCTATTACCCGGTTCACACTCCATCCACGTCTATTGAATATGTGAAGAGTGTCATCCCTTGTTCCCTGTTTAGGATGTGGTTTCCGGCTTTCTCTTTCCAATCATTTTACTGTTTTCATTCTTTTTTTTTCAATTGGAGTAGATAGACTAAACTATCTCCCGGTTCACACTTCACCCACGTCTATTGAACAGGTGATGAGGCTCATCCCTTGTTTCCTGTTTAGGATGTGGTTTCCGGCCCCTCTTTCCAATCTTTTTACTTTTTTCTTTCTTTTTTTTTCAATTGGAGTAGATAGACTAAACTATCGCCCGTTTCACACTTCCCCCATATCTATTGAACAGGTGAAGAGGCTCATCCCTTGTTCCCTGTTTTGGATGTGGTTTCCGGCTTTCTCTTTTCCAATCTTTTCATTCTTACGTAGCCCCCTGTGCATCAGTGGCGTTACCGCCTTGCTCGGGGTGGTATGATTTAAGTATATATATATATATATATATATATTGGAAAATTCAAAATTGTATATAATTTTAAATGCCATGTGGGAGATTGTATATCTAACAAAAGACGGCTTACATTTAAATTGTCGGACAGAATATTGATAACTCCTCATCCTAGATATTAATTCCGTGTAGATTAACCATCTCGATATAAACCTGATGAAAATCGGAAGACACAAGGCAGAAACACTGTGATAACATCAACAAACATGAGGACAAAAGTTCGAATATAAATGGTGTAAAGCATAATAATTTCTTATCCCAGAAAACCAGACAAAAAAAATAACGACCTCTACTTTCGTTTATCCGCCTTTTCATGGTTCCGGAATTTCTTTATTGGGTGAAACGTTTTCTTTTTTATTCAACTTAGTCTGTTTTAATACATGTACATTCGCAATTCTTGTTCGGATTTATATTTCTTTAAATCTTTCTGCTCACATTATTTATATTATTCGGACTATTATCCTCATTTTTGTTGCTATTCGTACGACGTTTCTGTCGTTGTACGCTCCGGCCTTTTTCAGGACACCTGATTCAGTGGATATGGACATTGGTTAGTTCCTGTGACTTGAACCAAAGTGTTGTGAGTTCAATACCAGGCTACAGCAGTGGTGAACAAGTAACTTCCAGGGTTTTGGGGAGATAACTCATGACTTCCAAAAGAGGTATTATTACTACTACGCAAGAAATGAGGATGATATACCCCAGTGATTATGATAAAGTTTTCAGTTCAGAATCCTTAGCACTTGAAGATGGCTGGAGTGTACAACGGCCGAAACGTCATACAAATGGCAACAAAGATGAGGAAAATAGTCCGATTAATATAAATAATGTAAATACTACCTCATTTCCGAAATATAGACAAATTCTGTCTTTCTGCTCGTTTGAAAGAGTCTCATATTTACCCATAACGACATTTTTCCTTTAATTTCTTTTGGTTTTGATATATTCTGGAAAGGAATTTATATATATTATTCGAAGTAGTTAAGTGGTTTTGGCAAATGTAACCGGGTAGGATAATCTACCAAATAACCGTAATGGACTGGTACTCGTCGTAGTCTTATGCAGTATGCTTAGACGTAGGCTTCTGTAATAGGCGTAGTCAATCGGCGTTCCAATAGGCGTAGTTTTAGGCGTCCTCGCCTCAGTGTTGTATTTATGCCTGACACCAGCCAATCATATTACTGTGAAGGGGACACCAAGGTGTATGCATATTCATTACATCAGGTTTTAATGTTTGCCCATAATGACGTGTTACACATTTTCCTTTTAATTTCTCTTGTATGACCTGAATATTTTTCACGTTTTTCAATTGCAGTAAAACAGTAAAATCAAGTGTAAATTGTCAGTATATGTTTTTATGCCAACAATACGATGTTCTAATCATGATTCAGCCATTTATTTGAATCACAAAATCTCTTTGAATTTCATGATTTTACTTTGCTAAACTTCTGTTGATTCAGATCACATCTATTTCTATAACGAAACAGAAATTCTTACCTAACTTCCCAGTTGATCACCCATCCTACCTTTATATGTCTAAATAGGTTTTCCTCCGAAAAACTAACTTTATTTACTTATTATAAAAATACACATCTCATTTCTCTCTATATCCTGTCTGCGTTCTCTATTGTCATGCTCTTTATACTCATTAACCCTTATGTAATTGGTTTTTTACGCATTTATTTGTGTCGTCATTAATAAGGATTTAATTTCACTTTTCAAAATAAAATAAACTTGAGAGGAAAAGAGGATATATATTCAGTAATGGATTAGAGTACTCTAGCTATTGGGCGGGCATAATGACAATATACACGCTAAAAAGTCTGTCTTCTTATACCGAACGCCCGTAGCCCAGAGGTAGAATCGCCGACTGACGCCAATTCGGTCGTGTTTCAATCCTGGGTTAAAAGCAATCGGAGTCTAACCGTACTAATGAGCTGTGATACAGCGAAAGAGATCTGTCTCTATTTATTCTCTCACACCCTGATTGAGCACTCTGGAAAAATAGTAGACTTTGATAAACAGTAGCTACTCTGGCATGTACGCATCACTTATTCACTACTGAATTAGAGCACTCTGACTATTGGGCGGGTATAATGACAATATACACGCTAAAAAGTCTGCTTTCTTCTACCGAACGCCCATAGCCCAGAGGTAGAATCGCCGACTGACGCCAATTCGGTCGGGTTTCAATCCCGGGTTAAAAGCAATCGGAGTCTAACCGTACTGACGAGTTGTGATACAGTGAAACAGATCTGTCTGTGGAACTCTCTCTCTCTCTCTCTCTTTCCATATATACATATATATATATATATATATATATATATATATATATATATTAATAACAAAATCCCATTCCTTGATGGAATCATTGATTCTAGCACACATAGATTTACTACTTCTCGATAAAGGAAACCACCTAACATAGGTTAATTTTTGATTTAGCAACCGAAGGCCTTTATTCCTTCAAATTTTTCCAAAACATCTTTATTTCCGTGCAAATGCATGTGCTGAACTCCAATCAACAAATAGATATTGAAGAAACCTATCTTTTTTAATATTATCGACCAGAAAATTTCGAACTTCATCTCGCTCTTTATCTCAGTCAAAACCATCATTTTAAAATGTTATTCGCTGCAAAATGACTTCAGGCGTAGGACGCTAATTTCAGCCTATTTACTGCCTTTGAAAAATTAATACGCCATTTCTTTTTTGTTTCGGAACTCAATTTCCGCAGAAAGTTGTGTGTATTTGCCTGTTTTTTTTAAAAGTTTTTTTTTGGGGCAGGGAGGTATAGAATTTTTTTTTAAAGAAAGTTAACTTTCAAATAGAATTTTTTTAAGAAAGTTAACTTTCAAATGTATGAAAATAAGTGTAGTTTAATTAACCTTCAAATACATTGCGTGTATTTGCGTGTTTTTTTTTTTAAATTTCAGAAGAAAGTTAACTTTCAAATATATGAAAATAAATGATAACTGTAGTTTTACTTAACCTTCAAATATATGAAAATATATTTGTGTTTTTTTTTTCCTTTTTTTTTTTGTTGGTAATCAATTTAAGAAAGTTGCGTGTACTTAATTTGAGAAGAAATTTAACTTTCAAATATATGAAAATAAGTGATAATTATAGTTTACTTAATTTTTCCGACGAAAGTTAACTTTCAAATATATGAAAATATAGAATTTCTTTTAAGAAATTAAACATTCAAATATATGAAAATAAGTGATAATTGTAGTTTAATTAACCTTCAAATATATTGCGTGTAATTCTTTTCCTCTTTGTTTAGTACTTATATATTTAAGGTTAATCAAACTCCAATTATCACTTATTTTCATTTATTTGAATGTTTACTTTTTTGAAAACAAATTCTATATTTTCATATATTTGAAAGTTAACAACCGTTGGAAAAAATTAAGTAAAACTGCAATTATCACTTATTTTCATATATTTGAAAGTTAACTTTCTTCTGAGATTAAAAAAAGAAAAAAGAAAAAAACACGCAATGTTTTTTGAAGGTTAATTAAACTACACTTATTTTCATAAATTTGAAAGTTAACTTTCTTAAAAAAAATTCTATACCCCGACAAAAAGGAGAAAAAACACATAAATACACGCAACTTTCTGCGGAAATTGAGTTCCGAAACAAAATAAATCGCGTAGTAATTTCACAAAGGAAATAAATACGCCGAAATTAGCTTCCTAAGCCTAAAGTCATTTTGCAGCGAATAACATTTTAAAATGATGGTTGTGGGTGAAATAAAGAGCGAGAAGACGTTCGATTTTTTTCCGGTCGATAATATTAAAAAAGGTAGGTTTTTTCAATATCTATTTGTTGATTGGAGTTCAACATATACATTTGCGCGGAAATAAAGATGTTTTGGAAAGATGCGAAGGAATAAAGGCCTTCGGGTGCTAAATCAAAAATTTACCCTAACATAAACTCGTGTCTTCTTAATTATAATAGTGAATGCCCTCAACGATATACGTTAGCTATTATAAAAAACTTAATTCAACGCACACAAATTATATCTTCTTTCAAATTCCTTATTTCATAAAGAATTACACAACATTAAGCAAACACTTGTCAATAATGGATTTCCTAATTCCGTTATTGATCAACAAATTAAAATGTATCTCCACAAACTTAACACTAACTCTAACAATATTGATAATATTAATAATAATGATGTATATCAGAATAAGCATAACACTATTAATTTATATTATTGTAAACAAATACATAATAATTTAAAGACAAGATGAAAAAACTCTTAAAAAACATAATACGTAGAAATGTTAAACCAGTGGATAGTAATAATCAAATTATACTCATCATATATTATCAAAACTTCAAAATAATTGACCTTATATTCACTAATAACCCTACAAGCACTAACCTAAATTCTCTACAAAAAACGAATGTAGTGTATCAGTTTATATACTCGTTTAGAGATTGTATCTCTGGTACTAATAATAAACCGACTACATATATTAGTTTTACTACAGCCACGCTCTCCCGTAGACTTACCTGTCACCTTTCTGATCAGAGTACTATTAAACATTTCTCAGAAAAAACATAACCATGTAGGTAATGTCAGACAGATTTTAGCCAACAATACAATAATCCTTACTCATACACACAGTAAAAAGAACCTTCAGATATTAAAGGCCATCAATATTAAAGCCAAACAATCCACACTTAATAAAATCATGTTTAAATCCGGTCATAACACGTTACATTGCATTTTAATACATGGTTTTGTTGTCATTTCGCGCTATCACGCGGTGTAACTCCATAGAACCGCGTTGCAAATTTGCGAACTGCGTCTGTTATTTTTGGTAACTATTGCCTTTGCCTAGCGAAGTTTTATGTTAACACAAAATAAAATCGTCGATGATGGTGAATGTTTTTGTGTTACCACTCTGAAGATGGCTCTCTGAAGATGGCTCATGTGAGCCGGAAGCTTAGAACCAACTTAATAAAAAATTATCCAAATGTTGGAGAATATTTGTCTTTATTTTCAACTGAAATTAAAGCCAAAATACGATGATAAGCAACATCGACCCTGGTCAGTACTTAGATGGGTGACCTTTTTGGAATATCAGGTGCTGTAAAAATAAGGACCAAGCATAGTCCACCGGTCTTCCAGGTTTGGGGGTTGGGCGCAGGGCTAACAAACCTGCCCCATAAAAAAAATTTGTTACGGAAACAGTCACAAAAAGTTAGTGCCCTACGCACCATTTAGTGTAAAATGGTGAGATGATGATATAAATATTTTATGATAATATCGCCCCACGCAAAACATGTTACTGCCACTGTTTTGCTAGGGGTTACATAGGAGGAAAGTTATGAGAAAGAGTGACAGGTTACAGGCGATGTCAGGAAGTGGGTAAGAGAAGGATGTGAATACTGATGAGAGTGAAGTGGATGGAGAAAGGAGCATGAGAGAGAGGATGCAAGTTAGTGAGATAATAGATGACTATTGACTTTACATTTAAAATCTTGGAGATTATAGCTGTCATGGAAGCGAATAAATGGAAGGGAATTCCACAGGCGAGAAGTACGAGAAAAGAAGCTGTTGGAGTAGAATTTGCGTTTACAATTATTGGTTTCACAGTAAAAGATTGGGAATCTAGTTGCGATTCTTGTGGCTCGAGTAAATTCATATATAGGGCCCACCAGAAGCCGTGAATGTATTTGCAGAAGAAAACACAGGAAAGCCACATTGCGCCGGTGAGAAATTAACTGTATCTGAGCTGCCAAGTCCGGATCAAAAACAATACAGATTCTCTGTCGGATTTGGTCGAGGACCCCTAGGTGGATAACAGGAGCTCCAGACCAGATATGGCAGCAGTATTCAATGCACAGGCGGATGGCAGATTTATATATGTACAAAGTTTTTTTCAGACAGGAAAAACTTCCTGGCCCTGCACAGAGAACAGACATTCTTAGCAGTAGATGCAAACTTGTCACTATACTCGTTTCGAAAAACCCTCAGCATATATATGCGGAAGGAAAAATGATTGCAAAAAAAGAAAGAGCTAAGCACATGAACATCAGCCAAAGCGATTTGGACCGAGCCAGTACGTAGCTGAAAGAAAAAACCCGAAACGAGTAATCAATAACAAAAAAGCGCTCAATATATAAGCAGAGCAGAATAAGTAAATTAACCTAGTGAACCAACAAACCTACCAAGGTTTCACCTAAACGGATCTTCAGGGAAGGCTGGCTCAGTGGTAGGTTTGTTGGCTCACTAGGTTAATTTACTTAGACATATAGATATATATTTTATATCAATATATAAAAAATGAATAAATATAGCTATTGGAATGGCAGATGTGAATACCACGTCAAGAAAGACCGATGAGGATGACTTGCGAAATGTTTACGGCAGACGACAAAATGAAAGAAACAAGAACGTATAGATAGAAAAGGAAGCACAATGGAAATGAGAATGGAATGAGAAATCTTCAAAAAAAAAGGAAGTAAAATTAAATTGATAAGCAAAGCATAGAAAGAAAACTATTGGACTTAAAGAAAAACGAATGAATGATTTTGAACGAGATGAGGCGATAAAAGCAAAATGAATAAAAGCGGTTCGAACACCAAAATATACGTAGGCAGTGATTATCCACAATATTTATTTTCTTTCCTTTTTCCTAATTCTATTATATGTCTAAGAAAACTGGGTGCAAAAACAGATATTTTGTCTAAGCAACTTCAATATTTTCCAGATCTGTTGTTTGATACAATTCTTTGCGAAGACATTTATCTGTGACTTGAAGTAAAGAAAGGTTTTTTAGTCGAGTTTATGACATCAAATGACGTCCTGGGTATGGCGTTAAATTACATCTGTTTTGTGGAGTAGTTTTCGCACTGAAGGTTATAATCGTGTTATGTCGGTTGCTAATCGACTTAAAGCACCCAAAATGTTAGGATAATTAGGATAAATGTTAGGTAATGTTTCACTGTAAGATTGACGCCTTGCTATTCGGCTAACTGCAGACTAATATCAACTGCCTTAGTCCAACGATGTCCAAACTGAACTAATAGTTCTACTGAACTCTAATAGAACTCTAAAGAACTCTCTAGAACTTCTAAGAACCCCTAAGAACTTCTCGAGTCAACTTCCTGTCAACTCTTATTAATATAGGAGGGAGAGTCCATTATCTGAGTAAAAGTTGTATTTCACCATAAGAATCTGGCAACAAGGCCTCTGATCGGGAGGGTTTGAGGAGCGTGATAACTTCTTTTAACTACTGTTATTCCAAGGTCCACCTGACCCGCGGTAGTAGAACGTTTTAATCCCCAAACTGGGGTAAAAAAAAACTATGTAAGTCTAAACAAAAAAAATTTTTCTGCCAACAGTATATTTTTATAGTAGAAAACAGCAGAATAATTTTTATTTACATTGTGTGGGCTGTTTTCCTAAACTTTATTGGCCACGTTTACGACTTTTCGGCCGTTGTACGCTCCGGCCTTCCTAAGATGCTACGAATTTCAAATCGAACCCATCATTTTGATCACTGAGATATATAATTATCATTCCGTCCTCGATGCCACTTCTGGATGTTTTTCGTTTACTTAACTCCCTAATTGTTTTGGTCATCAGTTTTTAACTTAGAACTCTTTGTCTCTAGTAGAAATTTTTGTAAAAAAAAATATATTACCTGAAACACATTTTGAAAAAAAAAATATTAACAGAAATACATTTTTTAAATGATATTGATAATGCTCCCACAAAAGCTAAATTTAAACATAAAATAACTCATTATGAGTTGATATGACCCTAAACAAACAACAAATAATGAGAGAATGTCTTTTCGTATGCGATTGGTGCTCGTGTGTAAAGTCTTAGATATTTCAAAATAGTGGTATTTTTTTTTTTATCATTTCACTCCGAGCAAGGCGGAAAAGCCACTGATGTGCAGGGGGTTATATAAATGTAAAAAGATTAATTAGAATAGAGTGAGGAGTACAAACTAGTTAGAAAGGAACAATAGAAAGCAGGTGCGATGACAGATACATAGGTGGAGAGAAAGGGAAGGTTATACAGGGGTGGGAGAGAGCTAGAGTCCAGTGGTTAGTAGATGAGTATTGACTTTGCATTTCAATTTCTGGAGGTTGTAGCCGTCAGGAAAGCAAGAATACGGGAGCGAGTTTCACAGGCGGGAAGTGCGAGAGAAGAAGCTGCAGGAGTAGAATTGTCGTCTGCATTTGGCTAACCTGACTGTGAATGGATGGGACCTAGTTGCCAGTCTGGTGGCACGAGTACTTGCTGGGATATTCTTTCTTCATGGGCTATTATTATTTTTTAGTGATTGCCATTGCACTTATGGTTGTTTTGTTTAAATGTCCCATTTTTGTAATTGTAATTTTTTGAACAAATCGGGATATTTTGGAATGTTGTTTAGTGTCATATTTCTAATCGCGATTTATGTTTTCAATCAGGGCAAATGTTTTATAGGTTTTACGCCGAGATCCCAGTGAAAATTGCGAAACAACACGTACTTTTTTGTTTAAATAATTTCAGTCCATGCAAGGAAATTTTACTGCCACTGGTGTGCAGAGGGTTACATAGGAAGAAAGTGGTGAGAAGAGGACAAAGTTATATGGGGTGTCATAAAATCGGTAAGAGAAGGGTGAGAATACTGGTGTGAGAGAGTAGACTGGTTTCACTGTAAAAGGGTGGGACATTGTTGCTCGTCCAGTAGCACGAGTAAATTCATGCAACGGGGGCGTCAGGGAGCAAGGCTCACCGGAGCAGAAGCCGTGAAAAGAAGGGACAGAGTGAAGCTACATTTTGCTGGTGAGAAAGTGACCGCAGCAGAACTACCAAGTAGGGATCTATCACATTGCAGATTCTCCGTTGGATGTTCTCAAGAACCCCGCGGTGAATAGCAGGGACATTTGAAAATATATGGCAACCCTATTCAATACACTCGATTTATATATGTGCAGGATGGATTCAGAAACCTTCCTGTCCCTACACAGTTAAACGATCTTCTTAGCAGCGGATTTAGCTATGGATTCGATGTAATCATTCCACTCAAGGTCTACTGAGAAAGTTAGGCCGACGAGGCGCAGAGTTTTGTTTTCAGTTAGGCTAGCTCCTACCCTTCATACTAATGGAGGGTAGGAGCGATTGTCTGTGGGGGTTAGCAGACAGCAGCTTCTAAAGGAATTTTATAGGAAGTTATATACCAATTTTTCCAAGGTAGGATATAAATATTATTATTATTTATATTATTATTATTTATATTATTATCATTACATGCCATTAACATATATATTGATGTATCTACTATTGAGTATATTACATTAAAACAAAAGAAAAAAATAATGAGTAAACTGCTCAATCGTGAGATCGAGCACCCTTAATAAATTAAATCACTATAAACAGTGGCTCGCAAACCCATTAGTTTGTTCTACTTCTAAGAAGTATATATATATATATATATATATAGTAATCCGAGCATATTTTGGTTTCGCTGAATCATAGCTTATCAGTAAGGTTAGACATCCGATTGCTTCTATCCATGATTGAATCTCGACCGAAACGGACATCAGTCGGCGATTCTAACCTCTAAGCTGACGGCGCTCGGAAGATGATGCCGACTTAACGTGGTAAATACACAATGTAATGACTCGCCAATAGCCGAGAGTGTTCATATCTATTACTGAATGAACGATGCATAGATGCGTAGCTACTGTTTTTTCAGTCTACTATTTCTTCATACAGCTCAACCTTTTTTAATACTAGTGGGTTTTCTTATACTAGTAGGGCTTATTATTAATCTTATTATTATTATTATTATTATTATTTTTACAATTTTTATTATTATTCCCTTTTCCATAATATTTTGAATTCTGCTATGGTCGCACGACCTACGAAGTCTGCAGAAAAACCTAAGACAGGTCTTGGTGTGTTGTTATGGCTCCATTTCAGGTTTTTTCTTTCTCCCCTAACATCCCTAGCGTTACATAGATACAGTTCTCCTTAGTATGAGGGCTGTACTTAACAATACAATTTTTTGTATATCTCTTAACCTGGGATTTCCAGGGATTCTTTCAATGTGTTGTTTTGTTCCATTTTTTATCTTTCCACGTGCACATACTATCACTAGCACGATTCTTGTTTTCAATTTCCACATTTTTTCTATTTCAATTTCAAAGTCCTTATACTCTGACAGTTTTTCAAATTCATTGGTTGCTATGTTACAATCCGCTGGACAAGCCATATCAATTAATAGACATGTTTTCTCTTTCTGGTTTTTAACAATAATGTCCGGCCTATTTGCTTCAATTTTTCTGTCAGTGTAGATGGTGTAATTCCATAGAATAGTGAAATCTTCTATTTCTGTAACCGGTGCTGGATGATGTTCATACCAGTATTTGTTTACATATTTTCCATAGTGTTTGCACATTGTCCAATGTAAATTTTGCCCGACGCTATCGTGACGATTTTTATATTCATTTGGGGCAAGTACAGAATATCCTGAGATTAGATGGTCTATGGTATTTATCTCAGAATTTGCATTTTGGATCCACATTATTATGTATAATATTTGCCTGAAAGTTCCTAGTGAAAAGACCTTGGTCTTGCGCTGCAAGAATAAAGCTTTCAGTTTCAGACTTAAATCCAGATGCACGTAACCATCGATGAGTATTAACTTTATCGACATTGGATTTATTGGCACGTTCTGGATATTGGCCATGCAAAGGTTTGTCTTGCCAGCATTGTTTCATCTGTTCAAGAGCTTCATCCTTAGCTTTCTTTTTCATATTTTTTTTGCCACAATAGTTGTTTTTTAGTTTCTGTTTTGCTTTTCAACAGAATCTACTAAATGTAAATCTTGCTTGTATTTACTGCTTTCCTTTAATATTGAATATTTTTTCTTTCTGTTTTCATGTTGTTTGACTAATTGTATCATCCAATCCTTTGTTGTTTCTATGTATGTTAGTAAGCCAATAGTTGTTGTCTTGTATGACAATTCTAGCTGAATAAGACCTCTTGCACATTCTTTACGGGGTATGTATAGACGGTCTACATCAGCCTTTGAATGATGCATCTTAAGCTTAGAAAGAAGCTTTATTATACAAGTAGGTATTTTTTATAGAAAATCGTTGAAAATTCAAGTACCTCCACTCAATTGTCAAAAAAAAAGACAAAACAAAAAAAAAACAGCATATCATGATGTTAACATGGCTCAAACTTAATAGAAACAAAGTTTTATCATCAAAACGTTTATGTTATTATTAAGAGTAAAAATCAAATTTTGTTGTTAAATTTTTAATTTTTTAAATCCTTTCTAGCATGTTCGAAATTTTAATTAAAATGTAATTTTTTTGTTTTCCGTCAGCGATTCACGCTATGTTTACATAATGGCGGCTATTAAGAAAACTGAGTCGGTCGAGTAAAATGATCTTGGGGCTAGTAAATTTTCCCTCGTTCTCGATCGCCGGTCGATGGATTTCATTTTTCAAATCTCAAAGGCTGTACATCACAAAGCACATAACGAACATTAGGATGATAATAGTGATAGGAGGAGCTCTTGGAGTGTTACAAAAGGAACAAAACAACACAATGAAAGAATCGCTGGAAATCCCAGCTTAAGAGTTATACATAAATTGACTCGATAAGTATAGCCCCAAAACCAAGAATAACTATGTTCATGTAACCCTAGTGATGTTATGAGAGATAGAAAAACAAATAAAATGTCGCCATAACAACACACCACGATCTTCCTTTGGTCTTTCCGCAGACTTGGTAATTAGTGTTAATATAGCAGAAATCGAATTATGATGAAATTAATAAAAAATATAAATAATATAAATAATAATAATTCTCTATCTTTTTGTTTTAACGCGCTTTTATTTTCATACTGAATATGAGTCCAATTCCGTTTTTGGATAATTAGGTAGCGTCTTTGATAGTAATCCGTCTTATGTTCCTTTCTCAGATTTTCACATATTTGAGATGTTAAAAAGAAAATTGGTGTATGGTATATTCGTACATGGACCTGATACGCCGAACAATCGATATGTTGTATTCTGCAGGCAAATCCCAACAACTGCAATAGTAGAATTTGAATTTGAGTTTTGTTTAACGGCATATCAACCTCTGTGGGTTATTTACTGCCAAAAAAGTGAGGTTTAAAGTATTTTTTTAATGTTTAGGTATATTAAGAAAGTTCATTTAGTCAGATTTTGATGAAATTTTTTTTTTTTTAGAAAACTGAAAGATGCCGTCTAGTTTTGTATTCAAAAATCTATTGCTGGTAATAATTTTTTACTTCAAAAAAGTATTATGGCAATATGTCTATTCTTTAAAAAATGTACATATTTCTATAAAAGTCATTTTTTAAACTTTCATAGTGTTTTGACCCCAGTTTGGGTGTTCAGTATTTGCCCATAGCTGGGACCCTAACAGGTGCTACCACTCCGAGTCAGGTTGGACCTGGGAACAACAGCATTTAAGAGGTGGTTCCATGCCCTTCAGAACCTCGCAATCAGAGGCCTTGCTGCCGGATGCAGTTTACTGTCATACCAAGGACCGCAATAGTAAAGGGTTTTTCTTTATACTTACAGATGTTATTCACATATTATTTACATATTATTATTATTTTGTTCTTATTTCACATATTATTCACATTACTGGTGTTATTTTTTTAAAGTGTTAATGCTGTTGGAATTTTTTAAGTGACGTGAAAGTGAAAATGTAGACAGGCTAAAGAGGAATAGCTCAACAACAAATGCGCAGCGGTAAAGAGACTGAGCAAGAACAAGAAAGCTGACATGCGTAAAGAGATAAGAGAACTGACAGGACAAAAATCATGCTACTCAACAGGATGCATAAAATCCAAGGATAATATTGGAGACAGAGGGAATACTAACACCTGATTTCAAAAACACACAAGACGCCCATGGACATGAAGAGTCCCAGGAAACGACCAAATAAATCAAATCGATTACATAAACCATAAACTACAGATTCAGGAACACAGTAGTTCAATGCAAAACCTATCTAAGTGCAGAGTGTAGAAGCGACTACCTGCTAGTCACCTACAAGCTAAGGAGACTGAAGAAGCCTAGTGCAGCACTCAGACTACAACACATTACACTCGTGAATGACCCCAACCTGCAGAAAAAAGAGTGTAAGGAACAAATATGAAGAACAAATGGGAAATAGAAATTCGAAGGGCCAGTGACATGACTAAACAACATTGTCCCAGAGAAAATCAGACGAAGAAGAAAAAACGAGTGGATGACTAATGAGATTCTTGACATGATGCAAAGGAGACAGAAAATGGTGTCAGAACATGGAAGGGAATACAGAAAACAAGGAAATAAGTTGAAAATGCAGACAGTCTAAAGAGGAATTGCTCAACAGCAAATGTGCAGAAGTGGAAAAATTGAGCAGGACTAACAAAGCAGACATGCATAAAGAAATAAGAGAACTGACAGGACAAAATCCTGCTCCTCAACAGGATGTATAAAATCCAAGGATGGGAAAGAAAATACTCCATCGATGGGACGAATATATAAAAGATCTTTTTTACGACACTAGTGAGCTACCTATTATACACAAAGATGAGGACGGAACGAAAATATTAAAGTTTGAAGTGGAATCTGTAATAGCCAAACTGAATAGAAACAAAGCAGCGGGACCAGACGGCATAGTCATAGAGCTGCTGATAAGCCCTGGAAGAATTTGGTATAGAGAAAATTACAGAAATAATAAATAAAATTTATAATAATGGTGTAATATCAGATGACCTCAGCAAGTCTATCTTCATAGTACTGCCTAAGTAACCAGAGTGCTAATTCCACAAAACCATTCCGTTTAATGAGCCTTGTAACAAAACTGATAGTCCGAATCCTGATGAATAGAGCGAGAAGCAGAATCCGGCCAGAAATAGAACAAGAACAGTACGGTTTCGTCAAAGACACTGGAACAAGGAACGCCATATTTATGATTCGGATGCTCTCTGATAGGGCAATGCAAATGAAGAAGGTTTTGTACTATGTTTTATTGATTATCCAAAAGCGTTCGATAAAATACGCCACAAAGAATTGATGGAGATGCTCGGCAGCTTCGACATATTTGGGAAAGACCTAAGAGTAATGAAAAATCTCTAATGACACAAACCGCCTGCATAAGGACAGTTAACGAATTCAGCAGATATACAAAGATTAAAAAGGGCGTAAGACAAGGATGTGTCTTTTCACCGGATCTATTCAACGTGTACAGTGTTCTGACGGAGGATGAAAAGTGCGACACAGAGCTAAGAAGGCGAATTGGCATGGCGAAAGAAGCATTCCAGAAGTTGAGTAAAGGTATTAAGAAACAGGACAATTTCGCTAGAAACTAAAAAGAGTGTACTGGATTGCTATGTGTTGTCAGTTTTTCAATATGGCAGTGAATGCTGGACAATATCATCTAAGATGAATAAAAAAATTGAAGCAACTGAAATGTGGTTCTACAGAAGGATGCTGTGAATATTATGGATCAAACATGTGAGAAATGATGAGGTTTTGGAAATGATGGAAACGAAAAGGAAATTAATACTGAGCATTAGGAAGAGACAGCTGAAGTTCGTGGGATATTCAGTGAGGAAGGAGGGCTTGGAGGAAAAGCAGTGTATCACATATTTGAAGAAGGGCCTGGTATGGTGGATTACAGAGAGGGGTTTTGGTAGGGTAACAAGACAAAGTGTGCCAAGGTCAACCAGGGATAGGGAGACGTGGAAATTAATGTTCACCTACGTCCTGAAAGGACATGGCACATAGATGAAAAAGAAGAAGAAGAAGAAGAGTTAAATAGACAAAAATAGCTGTAAAAATGAGAAAGAGCAAAACGAGTAAACAAACAGAAAAAAACGATTATTATTTATTATCTGTTTGTTATGTGATTTTACAGAAACGATGGACAGTAAAACTGTGAGTTTGGGGTCTCTTGTGTCGTGGCGCGTACCATGTGACAGCCGGTCACCCGGATATATAAAAGACAATGCTTGCTTAGCATGGAGGCTGTCATTTTCACGGACTTCGGGAATTAAAACCTACTACTGCGAGAGACTCTAAATATTGTATATACATCTTGGTTGTACTACACTGTTAATAAAGTAGTTAATCTACATTTCACTGTGTATCTCTTCATTCCACGATAAGACAGTGTCAGATGAAAATCAAATATGGAGCGAAATCTAATAGAAGAATATGATAAAGGAGCAACTAGTCTTTTATTTATGTTTTTTGTATATGTATAAACATAGGAGGGTGTAATGCGTGTCCATATAATTAAGTTAGGAAGTGTCTCTTTTCTTTCTAAGTTTCAATTTTTTTTGTGATAAAATATACATATTACAATCATGACCTGTAAAATGAAAATAGAGACGACATTTACATTGGCGCACCTGTTTACGACGTTTATGTATGAACTGCTTATTCTATAGTGAGAATGCCGAATGTTTGTGTGTGTAGTGGAGAAAAGTGGGGCTGATTCTCATTGGTTTAAAGAAATGTCTTTATACTTTTGCAATTTTAAAATCTTTCCTTGAAATAGATTCCCTTTCTATTTTACAATTTTCCTTCATCTTATTGTTGTAACACCATAATTCATGTAACTCATTAAGCTTAAAGGGGTACTACATGTCATCGTCAGAATCCATTTGGATTTGATCCTTAGGTGACATAGGAGTGTGAGTGAGGGTTGAGACTGGGTAGTTAATGAGTTTAACCGTTATAATTATTTTATCATAATCAGTATAGGCTATAATTAATTTTTAGGACACCACACGGTACCAGTATAATAATATCTTTATATCTGTATTTCTTTATGGAGAGGACACTTTATCATTCTGTTGTACCAGTGTATGAGATGTACTAATGGGATTTCATCTCGAATACCTTAATTTGAACATATGTTTAATCATTGGTCTGAGAAAAGGTTAGCATCAATGGTTCTCAAAATATTTTCTCTGTACAAGTTGAACAGAACTGGTGAAAAAACACATCCTTGTCTTACGCCTCTTTCTATCTGCTGAAATCGTTAATCGTCCGTATGCAGGCAGTTTGCTGCCAGTAGAGATTCTTGATTACTCTGATGTCCCTCCCAAAAATGTCGAGGCTGCTGAGAATCTCCATCAATTCTTTGTGTCGTATTTTGTCGAATGCCAACGCATAATCAATAAAACATAGGTACTCTCAACTATGAACTCTGAATTTCTGTGGAACATACATTTTTCTCTTTGAACATTTTCTTCTTCCACATTTATGTTATTATGTTATTAAATACAACTGGACTTCTTTTTACAAATTCTTTATTTCTGTTCAGATAATAAAAAAAAATCTTTACTTTAATGTACAAACGAAATATTTTATCCTTGCACAGTTCAACATCCAACCTTCAACCTTCTGATATTTTTAAATGTTGGGATTGTAGGCTATGTTTGAAAGTGGCTTTGTACTCGACAAAACTGACGCCCCTACACACCCTTGGCCATGCTAACTTGCGGACACGTGATCGCTCAGTGTAGGTAATGTTGACGGATGGTAACCTCGATGTTGATAAGAGATGCACGACAGAGGACCTCTGTTGTTGGCTATGAGGTCCTCGAAAATGATGCGAGGTATTCTTTGGAGTTTTGTTTGCCGGAACTGCTCTTGACATTTCATGTCCCATCGATACAAAATCCAAGCCTAGTAAGTGTACAGAAACGCCCCGAAAGACGATTTTGTTTGGTGAGGTCGTGATTGGTGAATTACTGATAGACACTGTAGCAATGCTTTGGCTTAGTCACAGAAGCCTGACGGAACCCATTCATATTCAGGTTTTTTCTCTTCTCTTAGTCTGCCACCTCAAGGTAAGCCTGGTGATTCAACGTAGACAAAGAAACGTGCACTGATTCTTTTTTAATGGTAATTTTATAAATGTCGCACTTTCCGTCTTCTGTTAAAGCTCTTCCTGCGTATTTATGATTCTCTACCTACTTGATTTTAGTATCCCTCGCCTGTAGTTTGTATTTTGAATGACGTTTTTTTTACTGATGACCACGCACTCAGTTTTCTTGGAGATTATTCTCCATTGCTAAATCCGCTGCTATGAAAGTCGGTTCTCTGTGTAGGGCCCGTAAGTTTTTTCCGTCTAAATCTATCCTGCACATTTACAAATCTACCATCCGCCCGTGCATTGAATACTGCTGCCATATCTGGTCGGGTGCCCCTGCTGTTCTCCTCGGGCTTCTCGATAAGGTTCAGAGGAGGGTCTGTAATGTGATAGATACCGACTTGGCAGACCGCCTGCAGTCTCTCTCCCACCGGCGAGACGTGGCTTCCCTGTGTCTCTTCTATAAATACTTTCACGGCTTCTGCTCCGATGAACTTAGATCACTGGTGCCCCCTAAATACGAATTTGCACGAGATACTAGATTAGCAACTAGATCCCACCCTTTTACAGTGAAACCGATAAAATGCAGCCGTAACTTCTACTCCAACAGTTTCTTTCCTCGCACTTCCCGACTGTGGAATTCTCTTCCAAACGATTGCTTCCCCGACGGCTACAATCTCCAGGAGTTTAAATGTAAGGTCAATACACACCTCCTAACACACTAACCTGCTCCCATTCTATCAAGCACTCTTCCCATCTGCCCGACACTCATCCTCGCTATCCTTACTTATCTGTCACCTTTCTCCTGACATTCCCTATGTCTATCCACTCCTTCTCTTTACCTTCCCCTATGTAGCCCCATGCGCAATAGTGGCAGTGGAATGCCTTGCTTGGGGTGAGATGATTAAAAAAAAAATTATTCATAAATCCTTTCTTTCTACTTTCTTTAGCTTCCTTCTGTAGAAGTACTTGTCGTTTCCTTCCCGTGTCTTCTATCAGCACTCTATAATCTGCGTTTCTTATATTGTTCAAATTGTGGCCGCCATTGATAATCATATCATTACTTCTAGACTTCTCAGAATTGTTTCGGCATACAAGTTGAATAGATCTGGTGAGAAGACACATCCTTGTCTTAATCTCTATTCCCTTAGCCAAGAGCAGTAGTCTCCAGAAGCCTGGTGTGAGATTACTAAATGTTGTTGCGAATGTCTTTGTACTTTTGCAATTTTCAAATCTTTCCTTTCTGTTTTATTTTTGTTTTTTTTTTACAAATTTCGTTCATCTTATTGTTGTCACACCATAATTCCTGTAACTCATTAAGCTCAAAGGCGTACTACAGGTCATCGTTAGCATCCATTTGCATTCGATCATTAGGACCGCCAAAACTTCCGAGTGCAACAGTCAATATGTAATGGATCTGCTACAAGCTGTCAGAGAATCCTGACTTACCCAGCCGCATCCGTCACCCACACTCCTATGTCACTCCTGGTCATGGCACTTTAGGAGTAGGATGGGCTTCACGGATTCTCCGTCATCACCAGTAGAGAGGAAAAACGGAATAAGTCACAGAAGCCTGACGGAACCCATTCATCTTCTGTTTTTTTCTCTTCTCTTAGTCTGCCACCTCAAGGTAAGCCTGGTCATTCAACGTAGACAAACAAACGTGCATTCATTCTTTTTTTAATGGTAATTTTATAAAAATGAGCGTTATGTTACACAGTTGAGATTCGAACTCAGATCGAATATTTTCTCTAATGGCGTCGATAACCGCTTCATTACTAACAAAACCAATCATTATTATTATCTTATTATTATAAATTATAATTTTTAACTTTTTATGCTTTTTTCGTTCATTTTTCGATTTTTTTTTTTTACTGCTTGGCAGGAACAACTTTCTGTTGAGCTTTCTGCATTAAAAATATTTTAACCAAAAATAGATTTGAAATAAAACGTTTAAAAGAGAAAAAACAAATCTGTGTGAAAACGCTTCAGTATCAGATAACCTGCCGCAATGGCAAAAAACGAAATCATGAGAATTTTTGTGGTAAAAAAATATATTATAAAGACAAAATGGCGAAGAGGAAAGAAAATAAGGTTGGGGGGAAAAATAAGTGAAAAGAAATAAGGATAAAGAGAGGAATATGAAACAGAGAAAGGGAAATATACATAGAAAAAGGAAAGAAAGAATAGAAAGAAATGAAAAAAAAAGAAAGAAAGAATAAAAGAGAAAAGAGAAAAAAAGAAAGAAATGACGATAAAGAAAGGAAACATAAAAGAGATTTGAATTAAAACCATGAAATGAGAAAAAAGAGGAACGGGTTAAAAAAAAAAAAGACAATAAAGACGCGAAAAGCAAATGAAGATGAAAAAGGAAATAAAAGGAGTGGTTTGATTTTAATGAAATTTGATAAACTAATAGACAAAGACAGAAGAAACGATATTCAGAAGTTTCAAGGTTGCAGTTCTTACAATAATCCAGAAAATCGATAATATATATATATATAAAAGGCAAGATGTTTGTGTGTGTGCGTATGTCTGTATTTTTTCAGCCCTTTTATTTTAGTTTTTCCTTCGGGTTTGGCTCTAAGTAGGTATAATTGTAGTTCTTAGTCTCATCCATGTAACCATTTATTCAGAGGACTTATTTAGCCTTCAAAATTCAGTTTACGACGAAAAACATTGATTTGATATCGATACCAGGAAATCAAAATTTGACTTACATGCATTCATATTTCTTTCAGTCTATGGTTTTGCTTTAACTGGAAAAAACACTTCTAGTCAGTCTGTTGATTGCAATACGGGATACACGATTCGGTGATCATGTCTCTTTGAAGATATGATTGACTAGACAGAAGATTTTCCCGCAGGTTGCCATTAATTTCTGGGTTTAGACCGGTTGCTTACTAAGGCGATATAGCTTAATCTGTCTAGGTATTCAACCAATAGAAGGGAGAAAAGATGGATTAAATGTTTTCCAAACAGTTTTTGCGTGTAAGTGAATGCAATGAATTTAACTGGAATTCGAACTAAGCCCTCTGCTTCTGTGCAGGTATCCACTATAACACAACGCACATCAGTTTTTTTTTTTTTGCGTATTTTATTTGTTTTTCTCAATGAGAAAAATTTGTTGTCTGTTGTCAGGCAATTTAGATTCTAAAGAAGTAGTTTCTACCGTTTCTATCCTTCATATCTCGACTTAATTTTGACCTCACCTATCCTTCGTTTCAATTCTTGCTCCTTTTCTGCACCATTTTTTAAACCGTTTTATTTCTTCTTTCGAGAAAATTCCCCGGAGTAATTCGAGCATTCAAATATCTTCAAGTGAAACGACACTTTCTTTTTCTTTTCTTTTTTTTTTCAGAAAATTAACAATAAAAATTTCTCAAATACATTCCTTCAGACGCTGTTGATATTTTTAAGCCGAACATATTTCTATGTTATTTTTTATTCTTCAAATGTTACGTATTTTTTCTTTCTATTTTTTTTTTCCATTCTTTTCCAAAAAATTTTTTTATTATTTTTTATTACTATTTTATATTATAACACGCGTAGATTTGTACAAGATTAGGACTCAAAGGTGAAGCCTCGAAATAAAGTAGAAAGTAATTCATAGCAAATAAAGATTTATGCTTTTTATGATAATAATAATAATAATAATATTAATAATAAAAATATTATTATTAATAATAATAATAATGAAAAAGATTGCGGTCGGAATTACAACGAGAATGACCTGGTTTTTCTGAATCTCTTGAAAAGGTAACTTTTTTTGTTTTCTTTTCTATATGAAATTTTGTTTTTAATATTTTAACGTAAACGTGAATTTTTCTTCGTATTTTTTTAAATTCATCTGTTTCTTCTTTAAATGATCCAGATAGATTCATCAATTAGTTTTCTGATTATTCATATTTTTCCTTTAGTTGTCGATATTTCGAAAGACTTTTTTTAAAAGTAAGATATTCTTTCTTAATAAATAACAAAACAGAACAATATGACAAGGAAAAAAAAGAACAATATGATAGAAAATTTAAAAACAGCACGGTACAATTTCTACGGAAAAAAGCAAACGAAAGGAAAATCGAATCGTAATGAAAAATGACATAATAATAATAATAATAATAATAATAATAGTAGTAGTAGTAGTAGTAGTAGTATTGACATTACAATAACATTACATCTTTTTAGGCCAGTGGGACTCTTGCCAAACGTACACAAATATCAAACCGAAAGATCGTATTTTTTAAAAATTCCCTACTGGTCACGCTAAGAAAATTTCAAGACAGACTCATTCATTAACACCGAAATTCCTTGATCGACATAACGTATTGTAGAAGGATTTATGACATCCATATCTGCTTAAAATTTACGATGAAAGTTAGGTGCATGATTCGCTTTCTTAGATTCAGTCAATCAGTTAAGTGCCATATATGATATACGCTTAGGCGATCATGTCCCTTTTGAAACATGACTGACTGGGCAGAAGATTATCCTGCACTAGATTGCCATTACATTCTGCGATAGACTGGTTGCCAGCCAAGGCTATAGAAACTAATCTGTCCTGTTATTTAACTCATAACTTGAAGGAGACGGATTAATACCTTTCCCAAGGATATTTACGCGTAAGTGAATGCAAGGAATTCAACTGGAATTCGAACTCGGCTACCCGATTTTTTGTTCCGAGACGATATCGACTGCACCACAACGAACATCCGCGCACCACAACTAACAATACTATCTGAAAAAACATTATTTTTCTATGCGCCATGACCCTTCAGGACGATGGCGATCATGTCTCTGTACAATTTTTCTTCTCCCATGCTGCTCTTATTAAATTTTAGTTTTTTGTTATCACTGTCTGAAAACTCGACCCCCATAAGGCGTGTGGAGACGATGGAATCCCGGTGATAGTCCTTAAGAGGTGTGCCCCTGAACTTTCCCCTGTCCTCTCTAAACTGTTTAACTACTGCCTTTCTGCTTCCTGCTTTCCTGCATGCTGGAAATTCTCCTCAGTCGTTCCTGTCTTAAAGAACTGTGGTGAACCCTCGGACCCATCCAACTATCGCCCTATCAGTCTCCTACCAATATTCGGGAAAGTGTTCGAGGCTATAATCAATGCTGAAATAGTTCATCATCTCACCGCCCACAAACTGTTCTCCGACAGGCAATATGGATTCCGATTTGACAGGCCCACAGCCGACCTGCTAACAACTGTAACGGAGTACATGCTACAGGCCCTTGATGAGTCTGACGAGGCTCGCGCGGTTGCTCTGGATATCTCCAAGGCTTTCGACAGGGTTTGGCACCCTGGCCTCCTATGCAAACTACGCGGTTATGGTATTACCGGTCGCCTGCTTGACCTAATCCAATCTTTCTTAAATAACCGCAAAATGAAGGTCGTTCTGAATGGGCGTGCCTCTTCGTCCTACAGCACGAATGCTGGTATCCCACAAGGCTCTATCCTGGGCACAACGCTCTTCCTTATTTTCATCAACGACCTCCCAGATGAGATCAAGTCCCAAGTAGGCATCTACGCAGATGACACTACAATATACTCCCGCTCCAGTAAGAAACCTGTCGTGGCGGACAGACATAATCTCGCTGCTGACCTTGAGCGGGATCTACACTCTGTGGTGAACTGTTGCAAGAAGTGGCTTGTCAACTTTAATTCCTCTAAGACCAAGCTGTTGTCTGTCAACCATTACAGGCAACCTCTTCTGCCTCCCATAAGCATGGACCAGATGATTCTCCCGGAGAGTAATACACTACGCCTCCTCGGACTTACCCTGTCCTCAGACCTCAAATGGAACCACTATATTGAATCCATAGCAAAATCTACTGCTAAGAAGATTGGGTCACTATGTCGATCCAGGATGTTTTTTCCACCTGAATCCATCCTGCATATATACAAGTCAACCATCCGTCCGTGCATGGAGTACTGCTGCCATTTATGGTTAGGTGCCCCTGCCGTTCTCCTCAGTGTTCTTGACAAGCTCCAAAGGAGAGTCTGTAATGTGATAGGTACTGATCTGGCGACTCGTCTGCGACTCGTCTTTCCCATCGTCGAAATGTGGCCTCTCTCTGTCTCTTCTATAAATACTTTCATGGCTTCTGCTCGGATGAGCTTAAGTCACTGATGCCTCCTCAACAGGTGTTTACCCGTGCAACCAGACTGGCAAACTGGGTCCCACCCATTCACAGTCAGGTTAGCCAAACGCAGACGACAATTCTACTCCTGCAGCTTTCTCTCTCGCACTTACCGCCTGTGGAACTCACTCCCGTATTCTTGCTTTCCTGACGGCTACGACCTCCAGAAATTTAAAAGCAAAGTTAATACTCACCTACTAACCACTGGACTCTAGCTCTCTCCCCTCCCCTGTATAATCTTCACGTTCTCTCCGCCCATGTATCTGTCATTGCACCTGCTTTCTCAGCTTTCTATTGTTCCTTTCTAACTAGCTTGTACTCCTCACTCTTTTCTAATTAATCTTTCTACATTTATGTAACCCCCTGCATATCAGTGGCGTTTCTGCCTTGCTCGGGTGAAATGATTAAAAAAAAGTAGATTATACGTTATTTTTCCCTTTAGCTGTTTAGTCAGTCTTTCCTGTGAGTATAAAATTTCCCGGGCTAGGCAATTTGATATTTTATTTGGTTCATACATATTGCATTTAATAAACTTTTGTAAAATAATATTTTCGCTTAAATACCAATCATTAGCCTCCTCCTCCTCCTCATCATCATCATCATGAATAATAATTATAATAATACTAAAAGGATTCTCTAATCTGTTTTGTAATGGAGTAGAAAAAGGATTGTAAATTTTATTGTTTCCAAAATGAAGCTGCTTTTCTTTAATCACCATAGAGAAACATTCCAACCATCCATCAATATTGATGATGTTAGTCTCCTAAAAAGCAACACAGTGGACCCCTTTGAGCTCACTCACAAATCAACCTCAATTGGGACATCTACAATGAATCTACTGCTAGGAAATTTGGGCTAGTCTCTCGGGGCAGATTGTTTTTTTCCCGTAAGAGTCCAGTTCGAAGGTGATCAAGGCCTTCCACGTCTCCCTATCGCTGGTGGCTTTTAGCACGCTTTCTTCTGTAACACCGCACCACCCCCGTTCTGCCATCCACCTATCCAGGCCCTACAAATATGTTATCCGCTGCTTTCCCTTTCTCTTTTTTCTCTCCATCTGGCCTTTACTATCAGGTTATCCCAGCCTTTCTTCCTCGTTGAATGTCCCAGGAACTTTAGTTGTCTTTTCCTGATGCTCAGTATTAATTTCCATTTTTTGTTTCCATTCTATCCAAAACTTCATCATTGCTCACATGCCTGAACCAGGATATCCTCAGCATCCTTCTGTAGAACCACATTTCCATTGCTTCAGGTTTTTCCTTCATCTTCGATAATACTATCCAGCATTCACTGCCATATTGAAGAACTGACATCACATAGCAGTCCAGTACTCACCTCTTTTTTTCTAGTGACAGTTTTCTGTCTCTTAATTCTTCACTTAGCTTCTGAAACGCGTCTTTCACCATGCCACTTTTCGTTCAGATCTCTGTGCTACACTTTCCGTCTTCTGTTAAGACACTTCCCAAGTAATTAAGTTCGTGTACCTGCTTGATTTTTATATCCCTTACCTGTATTCGGCATTTTGGGCTGCTCTTTTTGCCGATGGTCATGCGTTCTGTTTACTGGTAGTTTATTTGTAGTCCTTTACTCTGAAAAGAGTGCATTGAATATTGTTGTTATATCTGGCCGGGTGCGCCTTCTATTCATCTTGTGTTTCTCGACAAAATCTAAAAGCGGATCTGAAATTGTGGCCTCTGATGACAAATCCTGGCATAACATCTAGGATCCTCAGAATAGTCTCGCTGTACAAGTTGAACAGATTTTTTTTTTTTTTAATCATCTCACCCCAAGCAAGGCATTCCACTGCCTCTATTGCGCATGGGGCTACATAGGGGAAGGTAAAGAGAAGGAGTGGATAGACATAGGGAATGTCAGGAGAAAGGTGACAGATGAATAAGGATAGCGAGGATGAGGGTCGGGCAGATGGGAAGAGTGCTTGATAGAATGGGAGCAGGTTAGTGTGTTAGGAGGTGTGTATTGACCTTACATTTAAACTCCTGGAGATTGTAGCCGTCGAGGAAGCAATCGTTTGGAAGAGAATTCCACAGTCGGGAAGTGCGAGGAAAGAAACTGTTGGAGTAGAAGTTACAGCTGCATTTTATCGGTAAAAGATCCGGTGAAAAAACATATCCTTGTCCTACGCTCCTTTCTATCTTTGTATATCTGCTGAATTCGTTACCTGTCCGTGTGCAGTCGGTTAGCTGCGGTAGAGCTTATTGATTACTCTTATGTCTTTCCAAAATATGAACCCCGACTTTGCAGCTCGATTTCAGTCACTTTCTAACCGACAGGATGTGGCTTTCCTCTGTCTTTTGTAAAAATTCTTTCCCGGTTTCTGCTCGAAAAACCATCTTTCTCTAGTGCCCGAAACACATGAATTTACTGGTGCTACTAGACTGGCCTCAAGATGCCACCTTTTCTATCGTCAAAGTAGTCAAATGCAATCGCTACTTCTACTCAAAGAGTTTATTCTTTGGATTTTCTTCTGATGGAATTCCTTTCTGTTTGCTTGTTTCCCCGATGACTACAATCTTTAAAAATTTAAACACAGGATAAAGTGCCATCTTGTTCCTGAAATTCTATCCAACTTCCCAAATCTCATCAACAATCTCTAATCGTTTCATCGGCACCCTGATTTTTATTACTCTGTAATCCCATGGGCACCATTGTTAGTGTTGCCTTACTTGGGGCGAAATGATAATAATAATAATAATAATAATAATAATAATAATAATAATAACACTTTTCGCTCTTTCCCGGTTTGATGGGACTTTACTCACGAATATTAATATTTGATTTTGTTATTACTTTCTTCTCGATTTACATGTGATGTCCATTTTCACACTTGCTATTTTTGAACGTTCTCGGGTTGTATGCTTTTTGTTTTTAGGTAGACGTTTTAGTGATTCTGTAGCGCCAAACATCGTGCGTTTAAGCAGAATAATCTTCTTTAATATCTACAAGTTTCATTGGCACGGGGCCATCTTTAGTCATTGATTAACAAAGTTATTAGAAGGATTTGTACATCTGTTTTATCGATTATGCAAAGGCGTTCGATAAAATACGCCACAAAAAATTGATAGAGATGTTCGGCAGCCTCGACATATTTTGGAAAGACATAAGAGTAATCAAGAAGCTAACCCTCTGCACACGGACAGGTAACGAATTCAGCAGATATAAAAAGATAGAAAGGAGCGTAGGACAAGGATATGTTTTTTCGCCGGATCTGTTCAACTTGTACAGCGAGAATATTTTGAGGACCCTAGAAGTTATGCCTGGATTCGTCAATTCGTCATCAGAGGCCACAATTTGAACAACATAAAGTACGCAGATGATACAGTGATGATTGTAGTCACGGAAAGGAAACTGCAAGACCTCCTACAGAAGGTAGCTGAAGAGAGTGACAAAGAAGGAATACAAATAAACTGCAAGAAAACCGAATGCTTGGTCATCAGCAACAAACGCAGCCCAAAATGCCAAATACAGGTGTGGAATACTAAAATCAAGCAGGTACAAAAATTTAAATACCTGGGAAATGTTCTAGCAGAAGACAGAAAGTGCGACACAGAGATCTCAAGGCGAAGTGGCATGGCAAATGAAACAGTTCAGAAGCTGAGCAAAATATTAAAAAACAATAATCTTTCACTAGAAACAAAGAAGAGAGTACCGGATTGTTATGTGATGTCAGTTCTTTAATATGGCAGTGAATGCTGGACAATATCATCGATGATGAAAGAAAAAAACTTGAAGCAACTGAAATGTGGTTCTACTGAAGCATACTGGATATAAAGTGGGGGATCAGTTCCATATTACAATCAATATATAAACTGAACCCTCACTTTGTGGTCATATTAGTTTCTATATATTTATATTTTTGAGATCCAAAAGCACAAGGATGCATTCCATGAGCTGTGTAGAGTATTAAGAAACAGGACAACTAATGAAAGGTATACTTGATTGTTATGTGATGTCACTTCTTTAATATGGCAGTGAATGCTGGACAATATCACCGAAGATGAAGGAATAACTTGAAGCAACTGAAATGTTGCTCTACAGAAGGATGCTTTGAATATCAGGAACCGAGCTTGTGACCAATGATGATGTTTTGGAAAGGATGGAAACGAAATGGAAATTTAGAATGAGCAACGGAAAAAGACAATGAAAGTTCCTTAGACATTCATTGAGAAAAGAGGACTTCCACCCACGTCTATTGAACAGGTGAAGAGGCTCATCCCTTGTTTCCTGGTTAGGATGTGGTTTCCAGCTTTCTCTTTTCCAATCTTTTTACTCTTACGTAGCCCCCTGCGCATCAGTGGCGTTATCGCCTTGTTGGGGTGATATGATTAAAAAAAAAAATACTAACAGGCCAGATTGAGGGAAAAAGACAAAGGAAGCAGCGGATGACATATTTGAAGGGCCTGAGCAGGTGAATGAGAGAACAAGAGTTGCGTGATGTTACAAAAGAAACGTGGTGAGAGCCACCATTGATAGGAAGACGTGGAGGGCCATGATCGCCTACGTCCTGAAAAGAAAAAAGGAGATAGAATAATAAATGGATAGGAAAGTCTAGGCAAGTTTTGATCTGCCGGGCTTATTTATGAACTTGATTCGAAATTTTACTTTCATTTTTCAATTTTATAGCATGTTGTATTGTGAAAAATTATTTCTGGCGCACTACATTCTATGTATTATATCCCTTTTTTCTATACGGATTGATTTATTTATTTTGTTTTCATAATAGATCAAAACACCGAGTCATTTAAAGTGCTCATGTATTTGTAATTTCTCCTTCTGAATTTCTACGATGCTTTTAGAGCATGTGTCATCAATGACAATGCCGATCCCACTACAGAAACTGTCTAATTATCAAGTTTATAAAATTTATAGAATTTTTCACAGTCTTCAGCAGCATAAACGTAGGTTATTATAGATAATAATAATAATAATAATAATAATAATAATAATAATAATAATAATAATAATAAGTAAATACAAACAAGAATTACAGTTAGTAGAAGTAAATACAAACAAGAATTACAGTTAGTAGATTCTGTAGAAAAGCAAAACAGTAGCCAAGAACCAACTATTGCGGCAAAAAATATGAAAATGAAAGCCAAAGATAAAGCTCTTGAAAAGATGAAACAGCGCTGGCAAGACAAACCTCTGCATGGCCAATATCCAGTACGTGCCAATAAATCCAATGTTGACAAAGTTAATACTCATCGATGGTTACGTGCATCTGGATTAAAGTCTGAAACTGAAGGATTTATACTTGCAGCACAAGACCAAAGTCTTTTCACGAGAAACTTTCAGGCAAATATTATGCATAATAATATGGATCCAAAATGCAGGTTTTGTGATAAACACCAAGAAACAATAGACCACCTAATCTCAGGCTGTTCTGTGCTTGCCCCAAACGAATATAAAAATCGCCACGATAGAGTTGGGCAATATTTACATTGGGCAATGTGCAAACATTATGGAAAAGCTGTAAACAAACACTGGTATGAACATCATCCAGCACCGGTTACAGAAATAGAAGATGTAACCATTCTATGGGATTACACCATCTACACAGACAGAAAAATTGAAGCAAACAGGCCAGACATTATTGTTAAAAACCAGAAGGAGAAAACTTGTCTATTAATTGATATGGCTTGTCCAGCGGATTGTAACATAGCAACCAAGGAATTTGAAAAACTGTCAAAATATAAAGACCTGGAAATTGAAATAGAAAAAATGTGGAAATTGAAAACAAGAGTTGTGCCAGTGATAGTAGGTGCACTTGGAATGATAAAAAATGGAACAAAACAACACATTGAAAGAATCCCTGGAAACCCCAGCTTAAGAGATATACAAAAAATTGTCTTATTAAGTACAGCCCACACACTAAGGAAAACGTTATCTATGTAATGCTGGGGATGATAGGGAAGATAGAAAAACATGAAATGGGGTCATAACAACACGCCACTACCTGCCTTAGGTCTCCCCGCAGACTTGGTTGGTAGTGAGACCAATGCAGAAATCGAAATATGATGAAAAATGACATAATAATAATAATAATAATGGGATTAATAACAAGGTAATTCTTTGCCTCCCTTACTATTCTGGATATCATTAATAGCACTAACCAGTCAACTTAACAAGAGAGAATGTGGTTATAAAATAGCCCAAAAGAAAATAAACCATCTATTTTCCATGGATGAGCTACAGTTTTACGTGGATCACTACAAGAAACATCCTCAATTAGCTTAGACCCTGCTGTAACAATAAAAGAATTAAAGCCAGAAGAAGCTTATAAATACCTAGGTTTAAATAAGGGTGAAAAAATTCACTATAAAAAATGAAAGAAATATTGAGTAAAGAGTACTATAGAAGGCTACGAATCATTAAAAACTAACCCTAGCCCGTGTATTGAGTACTGCTGCCACATCTGGTCGGGTGCCTCTTCTATTCTCCTCGGAGTTCTTGACAAAATCACTGGTATGAACATCAGCACCGGTTACAGAAAAAGAAGATGTCACCATTCTATGGGATTGCCATATACACAGACAGAAAGATTGAAGCAAATAGGCCAGACATTATTGTTAAAAACCAGAATAGTCTATTAATTGATATGGCTTGTCCAGCGGATTGTAACATAACAACCAAGGAATTTGAAAAACTGTCAAAATATAAGGAACTGGAAATTGAAATAGAAAAATGTGGAAATTGAAAACAAAAGTCGTGCCAGTGATAGTAGGTGCACTTGGAATGATAAAAAATAAAACAAAACAACACAGTGAAAGAATCCCTAGAAACCCCATCGTAAGAGATAAAAAATGTCTCATTAAATACAGCCCACACACTAAGGAGAACTTTGTCTATGTAACACTAGGGATGATGGGGAAGATAGAAAAAACATGAAATAGAGCCATAACAACAGGCCACTACCTGCCTTATGTCTTACCCCAAACTTGGCAAGTAGTGCGACCATAGCAGAAATCGAAATATCATGAGAAATGATAACGTAATAATAATAATAATAACAACAACAACAACACATTGAAAGAATCCCTGGAAACCCCAGGTTAAGAGATACACAATAAATTGTCTTATTAAGTACAGCCCACACACTAAGGAGAACTTTGTCGATGTAACGCTATGGATGATGGGGAAGATAGAAAAAACATGAAATGGAGCCATAACAACAAGCCACGACCTGCCTTAAGTCTTTTCGCAGACTGATGAAAAATGACATAATAATAATAACAATATTAATAATATTTGAATTCCAGTCATGTCTCTGTCTACTTTCGCTTGGCAACCCATTTAGGAGAAGGGAAACTCCGAACAACAACCCGCAACTCAAGGTGTTAATCGTGCGGATGAGTGAATGACGACTGCGTTATGAGGTCGTAACAGGCCCATTACAGGCTTCGGAGCCCTGATTGTAAAAGAATGTTACCTAGCACGTCAGGCAACTTTGGGTAGGCTTTTGGACCCGTGCGTCACTCGTGAAAATAATATAAGAGTTAAAAATACAGAATGGGGTGGAGCAAACTGCTTATTTCGAATAAAAAATAAAACAAGAATAAAGCAAATATACTTGTAATTCTTTAAACCGCATTATTTACAATATTTAAATATTATTTTATACAAGCTTTAACGATGACATCAGTCAGATGGCGTTTATTTTGCACTGGGTTAATCGTACTCCGAAGTTTCGGTCCAAATTCAAATAAGCGAGTTGCTCTGCACTAACAAGAAACAAAAAATCCACTATGGCTTTTTCAAGTGGATAATCAGGGAGTCCACCCTTCAGGTGGGAACCTCCCTGAGGTTAAAAAATCTGCCATTCCTACACAAAGAATCAATCTTCAGGTTTCCACTACCAGGATAATCCTAATGATGACCCTGCAAATTCTCCAGCTAGATCCATAACCATACATTTAAAGAAAGAAATAATAAAATGGTCTCGTGAGGAGTACAAAGACGTTATTTCTGCATTTCATGAATCGTTACTCAAACCTCAAGAAAAACATCACTCGTCAAAAATGATATTTGACGAGAAAAGTTTGGTCAAACAATTAGAATGTATATTGACAAAAATAAACTAGCCAATATACGAAGGTACATTATGCGTAATAATCGATTGACAGAGGCTGAAATTAATGAAATAAAAAGAATTGCAATCAGAATAGACGAATTAACCCTCTAGGGCCATTCGTATCATATTAGTGGGGGATCTGTTTATTACTTCATAACACTATAGAACTGATCCCCCACTTTATGCCCAGTAGAAGCCTTAACCCTCTAGGGCCATTCGTATCATATTAGTGGGGGATCTGTTTATTACTTCATAACAATATAGAACTGATCCCCCACTTTATGACAAGTAGAAGCCTTAATCATATTATATTATTAACCCTCTAGGGCCATTCGTATCATATTTGATACAGTATGAAAACAAGCCTTGAAAGAAATATTTTCCTGAAAAAATTTTTAAGAGAAATATTTTATAAATTTCAAATGAAAGCAGTACTGACTGCTCAGTCAACGAATACCAAATGTTTCCTTATAGGGAAATACCAAATGTCTCCTTATAAGGAAATACTGTATCAAATATGATACGAATGGCCCTAGAGGATTAACAAAACATGAAAGGGAACTGGAATCAGAAAGAAATGTCATAATGAAGAAATAAAGAGTTTGTTTTAGAATTATAATAACTGAAGTAATAAAAATGTCGGATTAAAATGGAATCCATTAAACCCTTTTATTTTTGACGCTTCAGGTTCAGATCTAATCAAGATTGTGTTTTCCAAAAAATATCTATATTAGTGAAGAGTGTATGATTTCTTTAAAAGGGAAAATAGAACCTTGCTATACTCCAAAACTCACTGTTCACTAAGATACACCGAGTAAAACAATGGTTTCTCGTTCAAAGTGGGGCGCAGGTTTGATTTCTGCCGATGATTTAGCCAGTACACCGGCCGTTAGACGTCATGCACACTGTTTAAAGAAAAAAATATGGGGAGTGTCTATTTCAAATACGAGTATCATTTATAATAACGTTTAAATTAATATATACAAATGTCGGCTTAAAATAAATCTCTGAATTCTTTATAAAGACTACTATGAATTTTCCTAAAAACATTCGGTGTATATACCAGAATATCAGCACCTACTTAGCAGGTGAAGTAAATGAATAAGATATGAGATCGACAAGCAAACCAAATCAAATAATATATCTTTGATATTAACTGTTAGAAAGAGAAATTTCTGTGACTGCCAGGAATCATAACAAGTGGCAGAAGTCCTCCTCACCAGGCAGGTTGGTGGAATGTTATCCTTGGGCCGAACAGTGTGTACTTGGATTCAGAGGAGACGTGGCGAGCAATAGTTTACCCTTTACTAAATAACGAACAATATGAAGAACAAGAACGATCTACCTCTGTTGATAGAATAAAGATTTCAGTTTGCAATTTCCTGTAAGTTGACCGAATCGATGAAGACCGGATGATACAATGCTCGAAGCGTTTTGTTGGCAATAGCAATGTTGAGGACAATAGACTAATGTCAGTAAGGTAAATAATAACTTTCCTTATATTCTATTCTCTTTAAATTCATCCTGTCTAAACAAATTCTCTTCCTCCTCATTATTGTTATTATTGACACGTCATTAAGATCTTCAGGTCAATGCAGTTAATGCTGTAAGATTTTCCCCGGAGCAAGATAGTTTGGTAGAGCGCTCTTCTCTTCAAGCGGATTTTTTTATTCGGAGTTTTTCTCCTCCTCCTCTGGTTGACACCTGAAGGCAAACAATTTCAGTCACCCAAATTTTTTTAACCCGACTGTGCCCTACATTTTTGCGTAATGCAAGGACATTTTCACACGAAAACAAAGGAAAATAAAGACGACAATAAAGTAGAAATTTCAAATATTTCTATTCGATTCGCTGCCAAATATTTCACGGGCCGGTAACGTATAGCCAACATTTCGTTACTGTTGTGGTCCCAGAATAGGTCCGGAAGAAAAACGCGAACCCGGAAATTAGTGAAACATATATATTAAATAGAAAACAAATACAAGTGTGTTACAAGTCAGTCTGAATGAAACGTATTAGATCGGGGTGACTCAACTCAAATCAACTTCATTATTTATTGTACTAAACGTATAAATATGGCACAAGGCCTAAAACGGGGATGGGGAAGGCTGGTCATCATCTGTCCTAGTTTAACTTAGCTATTCACTTTCGTCGACCCTGACACACTTACAATAAACCTTACACCACAATACCACATTTTTACTTACCATTCTTACCACGTCCACCATAATACCTCAGGTTCTCTATGTAGTCCTACTTAACTCCCATATGTACAAATTTTCAGTGGAGGGCATGGGCAGCAAATAACAACATTTAAAATTCCCCAATGATTTTATACAATGAAAATAAGATATGTACAAGAAACTAAACAAAATCATATTAGTAATAAATGGCCCCCACTACTCTAATATTGTGACAGCAAAATCACTTCCCCGGACGAAATATAATGCGTGGCTTTTGGAAATATAATAATACCACTTATCCGATCAGCAATCACTCACACATTCAAACATCATAACAAAAACGAAAAGCACACTTGAAAAATAACGAAAGACGCCACGCATCCACCGGAGAACTAACATTGTTGAACACCTAAAGTGGGAAGGGGTGGGGGATTAAACTAAAGGAAAATAGGGGACAAAAAGAAAAGGGGCCAATGAGCAATCATAACCTAGCTAAGTTAACATTGAAGCAAAAACAGAAAAATAAAACGATCCCTACACTAACCTAACCGGGAAGTGGTGCACATGTTCTGCCCAGCACACCCAATATCCTGATGCCTAACCAGCATCAAACAACCACTCCAGGTCAGCAGCTTTCAGAGAAACGCGCAAAACTCACCCACCTTTTGCCTAATTCAGATGGAGTGAGTCGTTTCCTTTCCGTCCTGATTTTGACTTTAAGCCGATGCTTAAAGAACAAGATCAACTCAAATCAACTTCACCCCGAGAGGCATATCCACACGGTATTCATAATAATAGGAAGAGTTCATTATAATACAAAAATGGTAGGTCCCATAGGACTATCTATCTATCTATCTATCTATCTATCTATCTATGTTGCTTTGTTCATATCATATCTATCTATCTATCTATCTATCTATCTATCTATCTATCTATCTATGTTGCTTTGTTCATATCTATCTATCTATCTATGTTGTTTTGTTCATATCTATCTATCTATCTATCTATCTATCTATCTATCTATCTATCTATGTTGCTTTGTTCATATCTATCTATCTATCTATCTATCTATCTATGTTGCTTTGTTCATATCTATCTATCTATCTATCTATCTATCTATCTATCTGTCTATGTTGCTTTGTTCATATCTATCTATCTATCTATCTATCTATCTATCTATCTATCTATCTATCTATGTTGCTTTGTTCATATCTATCTATCTATCTATCTATCTATGTTGCTTTGTTCATATCTATCTATCTATATATCTATCTATCTATCTATCTATCTATCTATCTATCTATGTTGATTTGTTCATATCTATCTATCTATCTATCTATCTATCTATCTATCTATCTACCTATGTTGCTTTGTTCATATCTATCTATCTATCTATCTATCTATCTATCTATCTATCTATCTATCTATGTTGCTTTGTTCATATCTATCTATCTATCTATCTATCTATCTATCTATCTATGTTGCTTTGTTCATATCTATCTATCTATCTATCTATCTATCTATCTATCTATCTATCTATCTATCTATGTTGCTTTGTTCATATCTATCTATCTATCTATCTATCTATCTATCTATGTTGCTTTGTTCATATCTATCTATCTATCTATCTATCTATCTATCTATGTTGCTTTGTTCATATCTATCTATCTATCTATCTATCTATCTATCTATGTTGCTTTGTTCATATCTATCTATCTATCTATCTATCTATCTATCTATCTATCTATCTATCTATGTTGCTTTGTTCATATCTATCTATCTATCTATCTATCTATCTATGTTGCTTTGTTCATATCTATCTATCTATCTATCTATCTATCTATCTATGTTGCTTTGTTCATATCTATCTATCTATCTATCTATCTATCTATCTATCTATCTATCTATCTATCTATGTTGCTTTGTTCATATCTATCTATCTATCTATCTATCTATCTATCTATCTATCTATCTATCTATGTTGCTTTGTTCATATCTATCTATCTATCTATCTATCTATCTATCTATCTATCTATCTATTCCAGTCCGTTCCTATCTATCTATCTATCTATCTATCTATCTATCTATCTATCTATGTTGCTTTGTTCATATCTATCTATCTATCTATCTATCTATCTATCTATCTATCTATGTTGCTTTGTTCTATCTATCTATCTATCTATCTATCTATCTATCTATCTATCTATCTATGTTGCTTTGTTCATATCTATCTATCTATCTATCTATCTATCTATCTATGTTGCTTTGTTCATATCTATCTATCTATCTATCTATGTTGCTTTGTTCATATCTATCTATCTATCTATCTATCTATCTATCTATCTATGTTGTTTGTTCATATCTATCTATCTATCTATCTATCTATCTATCTATCTATCTATCTAACGTTGCTTTGTTCATATCTATCTATCTATCTATCTATCTATCTATCTAGCTATGTTGCTTTGTTCATATCTATCTATCTATCTATCTATCTATCTATCTATCTATCTATCTATATGTTGCTTTGTTCATATCTATCTATCTATCTATCTATCTATCTATCTATCTATCTATCTATCTATCCATCTATGTTGCTTTGTTCATATCTACCTATCTATCTATCTATCTATCTATCTATCTATCTATCTATCTATCTATCTATCTATGTTGCTTTGTTCATATCTATCTATCTATCTATCTATCTATCTATCTATCTATCTATCTATGTTGCTTTGTTCTTTATCATCTATCTATCTATCTATCTATCTATCTATCTATCTATCTATCTATCTATCTATCTATCTATCTATCTATGTTGCTTTGTTCTACTATCTATCTATCTATCTATCTATCTATCTATCTATCTATGTTGCTTTGTTCATATCTATCTATCTATCTATCTATCTATCTATCTATCTAGCTATGTTGCTTTGTTCATATCTATCTATCTATCTATCTATATATGTTGCTTTGTTCATATCTATCTATCTATCTATCTATCTATCTATCTATCTATCTATCTATCTATCTATCTAACGTTGCTTTGTTCTATCTATCTATCTATCTATCTATCTATCTATCTATCTATCTAGCTATGTTGCTTTGTTCATATCTATCTATCTATCTATCTATCTATCTATCTATCTATCTATCTATGTTGCTTTGTTCACATCTATCTATCTATCTATCTATCTATTCCAGTCCGTTCCTATCTATCTATCTATCTATCTATCTATCTATCTATCTATCTATCTATCTATCTATCTATTCCTGTCCTTCCTATCTATCTATCTATCTATCTATCTATCTATCTATCTATCTATCTATTCCAGTCCGTTTCTATCTATCTATCTATCTATCTATCTATCTATCTATCTATCTATCTATCTATCTATCTATCTATCTATTCCAGTCCGTTCCTATCTATCTATCTATCTATCTATCTATCTATCTATCTATCTATCTATCTATCTATCTATCTATCTATTCCAGTCCGTTCCTATCTATCTATCTATCTATCTATCTATCTATTCCAGTCCGTTCCTATCTATCTATCTATCTATCTATCTATCTATCTGTTGTGGACCCAGAATAGGTCCGGAAGAAAACTCGAATTCGGGAATTACTGAAACATATATATTAAACGGAAAACAAATACAAGAGTGTTACACGTTTGTCTATCTGACTGCCAAGTATTAGACCGGGGTGACTCAACCGAACTCAATTCGATCCCGAGATACATTTTCACCCGGTATTCATAATAACAGAAAGAGTTAATTTTATTCTAAAAAGACTAGCTCCCATAACAGTTACCAAATTATATACGGCCTGGTAGAAAATGGTTTACATCCCGGTACAAAACGGTCCACGGTTCGATGCTAGTGTGCATCCGGGTACTTGCACCCGATGGTTGGTGAACGCTGATTTAACCCATACCTTAGAAACCAGAGATGCACATATTTCCCAAATACAATTATGTGAAAGTTAAAATAACGAACTCGGCTTGATTTTGAACTCGGTTTGCTGAGTCGCTAACATAAGTTTAAGGACGCAACTCAAAATTTCTCATTTCTACGACTAACGATCGAAGCATCCATGTTTTTTAATTCCCTATTGTTCACGCCAAGGAATTTTCAAGACAACCTCATTCGTTAACATTGGCACGCATCGATTCTGAAAAATAGGATAATGGATGCGATTTCAAATCTCACCGGAGACTGCGCGTAAATTCTGTTGGTTTCTAACGATCGTAGATTTACGATCTGGGAATTAGTGAAAGAAAAATAACAATGATGAAAAATATCAGTCAATATTCATAATTCTATGTTTAATGATTTCAACATTAGATAAATAAAAATAAAAATAGCCCACTCCGACCGTGAAGTGATGCTTAGAAATGAGCTCATATTTTTGCAAGTGGGTCGATCCGAGATCATCTCCGGTCACTATTTAAATTAAGTAATGGATGTGCGGATTGTGGAGCATTGGATATCGGCTCGGAACGAGAAATCAGGGAGCCGAGTTCGAATTCCAGCTGAATTCATTGCATTCACTTACGCGCAAATACCCTTGGGAAAGGTATTAGTCCGTCTATTCCTTCCAGTTATGGGTTAAATAACAGGACAGATTGGGTTCTATAGCCTTGGTCGGCAACCAGTCTATCGCAGAAAGCAATGGCAACCTACTGCGGGATAATCTTCTGCCCAGTCAGTCATGTCTCTTTCGAGACATGATCGCCCATGTATCACGTATGGCACTTAAACTGATTGAATGGATGTGCGTTGTGGGGCAGTGGGTATCAGCTTGAAATGAGGAATCGAGGAGCCGAGTTCGAATTTCAATTGAATTCCTTGCATTCACTTACGCCGAAATACCCTTGTCAACAGTATTAATCCGTCTCTTCTCTCTAGTTATGTGTTAAATAACGGGACAGATTGGGTTCTTTAGCCTTGGTGGGCATCCAGTCTACCGCAGAAAACAATGGCAACCTATTGCCGGTTAATCTTCTGCCCAATCAGTCAGGTATCTTTTGAGACATGATCGACAAAGCGTGTATGGCACTTAACTGACTGACTGAGTCAAATGTTACAAAATAACATTAGTGGGGAGAATTATCTCTCAATATTTCTGAGATGGGGCACTGTAAATATTTACATTGTTCGAATTGCTGTCTTCATATTTATTGTCATAATGATGATATTTTAGGCTGTTCCAATCACTGGGGTATATAATCCTCATTCCTTACGTAAAGCCTCGATTGCAAGTTATGAATTATCTCCCTCTAACCCTGCAAGTTGTTTGTTCACCACTGCTGAAACCTTGTATTGAACTCACAACTCTAAGAGTCAAGTGGATATAGACGTTTGTTAGTTCCTGATTTGACTCTTAGAGTATGATATACCTCAGACAATTTACGTTATATATTCTGGAATTTCAAACAGATTCATTTAATTCGTTTACTGGGGTAGATCGTTCTAGTTCCACATGTCATACCACTTCTGGGTATCTCAGGTCTAGTTATTTCCCTTTTAGTAACTCAAGTATTTCACATCTGCCGTGGCCAGGTTATGAACTCATAACTCTTTAACCAACATTTTTACCACTAGGAATTTGAGTATTTTACGTGCGATAATTTTTCGCATATGTCCTGTGAGTTTTAATTTCTCCAATCATTCTTTCCTCTTTTTGTGTTTCAAAAATTTCATCTGGTTGTAATTTTGCATTTCTTTACGGCTGCAATATTTCTTTAACAGACTTAATCGTGTAAAGCATGACAGCTTTTTTAGCAGTCATTCTTTTTTGTTCAATATTGTCTGGCGTTTAAGAATGGCAATCAAATAATTGTAACAAATAACACAAAGTCTCGCATTTGAGGAATAACATATAACTCGATAGGAAAATAATGACATGATCAAAATGTTAACATTCTCCACCACTTTAAATAAAAGTTTAGAAAGGAAACTTCATCAATACTGCTAAGAACGATGCCCGCTACTCTTGTGTAACCTGATTTCTTAATAAATTTTCCAAAGAGAATGTTTTTTTAAATTTCAAACAAAAGTACTATTGTTGCGTGTTCAATGAACGACAAATGTTTCTTTATAGGGAAACGGCTAATTACCATTAACGTTACCATTACCATTACCGTTACAATAACCGTTACCATTACCGTAACAATTACCATTACCGTTACCACGACCGTTACCATTACCATTACCATTACCATTGACATTACCATTACCATTACCGTTACAGTTACTATTACCATTTGCGTTACCATTACCATTACCGTTACCATTACCATTAAGCTTACCATTACCGTTACAATTACCGTTACTGTTACCATTACCATTACCGTTACCATTACCATTACAGTAGCCGTTATCATTACCGTTACCGTTACCATAACCTTTACCATTACAGTTAGCATTACCATTACCGGTACCAACCATTACCATTACTCGTTGGTAAGATACTTTATCATAGTAGATTCGGATCATATCACACTCAAATTTCGGTTTTCGAAAGATGCCTAAGTTAAGCAACGGATTTGATAACTCGGATCTGTTGAGAGAGATTGCTTTAAAATAACATATCAATCTACGGAAGCTTATTTAAAGCCAAATTTTCAGTTATCGTTTCAATGAAGGTCGTCTTGAATGGGCATGCCTCTATATCCTACCACACGAAACCCGGTGTCCCTCAGGGCTCTATCCTAGGTCCCCGACACTTTTTCTGATCTTTATAAACGGCCATCTAATCTGGTGAGACGGCCAAAGATAATCTAGCTGCACTTGTCGAGAAAGATCTCCACTGGGGTAATAAGTGGATTGTAAATTTTAATGCTTTTAAACGAAGCTGCTGTCTGTCAACCACTACAGGCAGTCTCACCTACTCTACGTCAGCTTGGACCAAGCGAGTTACCCTGAAAGCAATAAACTGCGCCTCCTCGGCCTCACCCTCTCCTCCGTAGAATTATTACATTGAATCAATAGTTAAATCTATTGTTAGGAAGTTGGGTCACTGTGTATGGGTAAGATGATTTTCCCGCTTGAGTCTATCTTGCACATATATAAATTAACAATCCGGCTTTGCATTGAATATTGTAGGCACCCCTGCTATTTATCTCAGGGACGTCGGCAGGCTACAAATGAGAATCTGTAAGGTTATCGGTCCTGACCTGGCAGCGCAACTTCAGCCACTTTCTCACCGGCAGGAAGTGGGTTCTACCTGTCTAATCTATAAATATATTCATGGCTTCTGCTCCGATGAGCTTACTTCTCTGATGCCCCACCCACAAGAACATACTCGAGCAAACAGACTGGCAACAAGGTCCCACCTTTTTACAGTTCAATCTACCATCCCTTCTCTTGTCCTTTCACTGACACCCCCAGTAACTGTTTCGTCTTTCCCTCGCTCTCTCCTTGCTTAAAATTTCACTCTTCTCTTATGTAGCCCCCTGCGCACCAGTGGCGATACCAACTTGCTTGGGGTGAAAAGATTAAAAATATTATTCAGCGTCGTTTTTCTTCTCGACTAGAGTGAACCCATACCGGATTTCACCCTTTTTCGCTAGCGATTAAAATCTCCCATTTTTATAAATTACAGGTTGGTTGCAAACACGCAGCACGAAATTGGAGGGAAACCCTTTCATTGATTTTGGATGAAAAACAAACAAAGCGGTTTTAGGTACCATAAATATTTTTGAAATTTTAAACTGTAGAAATAGTCCATAACAATGTCTGCTTTACTGCTGAAACGTTGTTTCTTGCTGATGTAACTTCTACTTCTATTTGCCATGTCTCTTCCGAATATAGCCAATGATAGCCTTTTAGGTCTCTCTATCCCTAGAAGCTCTTTGCACACATTTTCTGTTACCCTACCCATATCCCGCTCTGCCATCCACCTACCCAGGCCCTTCAAATATGTTATCCGCTGTTTTGCCTGTTCTCTTTCTCCCTCAATCTAACCTGTGAGTATCAGATTCGACAAGCCTTCTTTCCTCATTACATACCAAAAGAACTTCAGCTGTCTTTTCCTGATGCTAAGTATTAATTTCTGTTTCGTTTCCATCTTTTCTAAAACCTCATCATTGCTCACAGGTTCGATCCATGATATTTGCACCATCGTTCTGTAGAACTAAATTTCAGTTGCCTCTTCGATGTCCAGCATTTACTGCTATATTTAATGACAGCTGTAGCGTAAACTTCTTAAATAACAATGCCAAGACGACATAAATGAACTAAATATATTATCTCGAAACATGAATCTTTTCATCAACGCATCTGAGTGTTTGATAATGCTCGCTAGTGTTTACAACGACAAAAATATCTGTCCCGCCATAAAATGTCTATGAATAAATTGAAAAACACGAAATTAATAAGAAGAAGCAGTCAACAGTTCAGTCAAACTCATTCATTAAAAAGAAAACAAATGATGGTTATCTTTCTATATTTCTGAGATGAGATAATGTAACTACGCTATAATGTTAGGAATGTTACCTTCATCTTATTGCCATATTCGCGGCATTTCGGCTGTTATACGCTCCGGCCTTCTTCAGTATATGTCTCTAAATCTGAGATGAATTATTGGAGTTATTTATACTATTTATATTGTTCGAATTGTTGCCCACCTCGTTTTGCCCTACTAACGACATTTCGAATGTTATATGGTCCGACCTTCTTCAGGATCTGTCTATATTTTTGAGATGAGGTATTGTAACTATTTACGCTATATTGTTCAAATTGTTGCCGTCATCTTTTTACCATATTCACGAGGTTACGGCCGTTATACAATCCTGCCTTCTTCAGGATTTGTCTATGTTTCTGAGATAATGTATTGTAACAACTGACACTCGTTTTCTTTCACACGGATGAGGTAAATATGTATTCTGAACCTGTCTGCTTGTTAATATTTGACAAGGAATTCTATTTCAGTTGAATTTCTCGGGGAATTTAAGATTAATTTTGAATTTTTAAGCTGCTTGACAATAGGTAATTGTATGATCAGGCATTCTTCGAGTTCTGCTTATATTCCTTCCATGAGGTATTGTAACGACTTACTATTTACATTGTTCGAGCTGTGGTCTTCGTCTTTATTTTCTCATTCACAACGTTTCGGGTGCTGTTGGGGTAGAAATTGCGGTTACATCTTACCTGTTTCACTGCAAAAGTGTGGGAACTTGTTGCTAATCTAGTGTCTCGTGAAAATTAGTACCTGTGATCTAAGTTCATCGGAGCAGAAGCCGTGAAAGTATTTATAGAAAAGGCACAGGGAAGCAGCGTCACACCGGTGAGAGAGTGACTGCAGCTGGGCTGCCAAGTCGGTATCGATCACATTGCTGATACTCCGTTGAATATTGTCAAGAACCCCGAGGAGAATAGCAGGGGCACCCGACCAGATGTGGCAGCAGTATTCAATACACGGGCGGATGGTAGATTTATTTATGTGCAGGATGGATTCAGATGGGAAAAACTTCTGGACCCTGCACAGAGAACCGACTTTCATAGCAGCGGATTTAGCAATGGATTCAATATAGTCATGCCACTTGAGGTTGGCTGAGAGTGTGAGGCTAAGAAGGCGTAGTGCTTTACACTATGGGAGGCAAGCCTGCTCCATGCTAATGGCAGGTAGGTGCGATTGTCTATTATGGTTAACTGATAGCAGCTTCGTTTTGGAAGCATTAAAATTTACGAGCCTTTTCTTTTCCCAGTCCACTACGGATTGGAGGTCTATTTCAAGCTTGGCATCGAGGTTCGCTTTGTCGCCCATACCAAATTTTTGTTCAAGGAGAGAGTAAACTGTGGTGTCATGTTAATGCAGAGCAGAAAGAGCGTAGGAGCGAGAATAGAGCCTTGAGGGATACCTGCGTTCGTATGGTAGTTTTGGGAGGCATGTCCGTTTAATACTACCTTCAATGGGCGATTAGAGAGGAATGACTGGATTAGGACAAACTAATGTCCAGTTATACCATAGCTCCGCAGCGTGCGTAGAAGGGCAGCATGCCAGACTCTGTCGAACGGTTAGAGATATCCAAGGCAACGGTTCGGTGATATATACATATTGGTGATGATTTCACATACCATACTTTTGGAGATATCAATTTTAGTTAACTTCACTTGATAAATTTTCCGGTGTTTTCTTTCAAAGCTGAGACCAAGGATTGGAACTCACAATTCTTTGGGTGAAATAATTTTTTATGTCAATGACTCAACGCATTTATCCGCTGAGACCTGCTCGCATATGTGTGCATACGCGTGTGTGTGTGTGTACGCAAGTCTGTATGGGAGAAGACCAAAATCACCATTCCGTCGAAATTGATCCAGCATGTAGATAACTAGATACATAATATACAGAGCATGATAGATAGTGTTAAGAATCTGATAGATAATGTACAAAAATTGATAGATAGACAGATAAAGAAAAATCTTACATAGATAGATAGATAGATAGATAGATAGATAGATTTTACAGCTTATCAATCCTTCAAATAGATAGATAGATAGATAGATAGATAGATAGATAGATAGATAGATAGATAGATAGATATCAAGAAGCTTAAGATACATAAATAGATAGATAGATTTTCACAGCTTCTCAACCCTTCAAATAGATAGATAGATAGATAGATAGATAACTGCTACAAAACATCCTCTTTCGTACATTTGCTAAACAAAATGGAACAACGGATGACGAAATCTCCTTAAAGGTTTCTTTTCTCGATGCGTTTATCGAAAAACCATCTTAAAGCACACAGACATATCTGGTTTTTATAATAATTTTTGCTACTCTTCATAACCATCTACGCTCCGTTGTTGTGGTCAAGCTGATTAAAGTCAGTAGTCAACGCGAAGATGTCTGATAATGAAATCTGGCCCGAAGCGAAGATGTTGCATCTTAAGAGCAAACACCAAAGTGGAGAATGATTCGATTTGAAAATAGACCGAAAGAAAAAAAAATGTCTACAGTTCGTTAAAGATCCTCTTTGGTAAATGGAAAGTCAGCGCTGACCAGACGATGGAATCAGTGGATACCGTTTTTCTATGAGACATTTTCGATCATTAATTACCTCGAAGAAAAGCTTATTTAAGAAACCTCTCAGTTCTATGTTGTCCGGAAGACCGTGATATAAGGAAAAGTAGTTTTGTAAATAGGATTATGTGGAGTATAAGCAATAATCCTTCCTGGAAATTTTCCGGTGATTTAAATAATCTAATAGTGAAGAGAACATCTGCTATGTTTCAAAAAGTAACAAGAAATGTTGCAGACTTACACCGAGAATAAATTCCAAATATATAAATATCAAATACAGTACAACTTACAAATGCTATCTGTAGACGATGTCTCGTTTAATGTGTTACAGTCAATTAAGTGTCATACGTGATACACGCTTGGGCGATCATGTCTCGAAAGAGACATGAATGACTGGGCAGAAGATTATCCCTCAGTAGGTTGCCATTATTTTCTGCAGTAGACTGGTTGAAAGTCAAGTCTACAGAACCGAATCTGTCCTGATATTTAACCCATAACTGGAGGGAAGAGACAGATTAATACTTTTTCCAAGGATATTTGTGCGTATGTGAAAGGAAAAAAATTCAACTGAAATCCGAACTCGGCACCCCGATTTCTCGTTCTGAGTCGATATTCCACTGCTCCACAACGCACATTACACGTCACCTAAATGTATATTGTGTTTGATTTTGGTTGGTTGGTTTGTTTTGTTTTTATGGCATATCAACTTCGGAGGGTCATTTATTGCCGACTAAATTGTATTTATTTATTGCTGGTAATGCCTCTTTCTTTCAACAGTTTTTGTATTTATTTATTGCTGGTAATGCCTCTTTCTTTCAACAGTTTTTATATAAGTTTTTGTGTCTAGTAATACTTTCTTCTTTTCGAGTATCAAGATTCATTGGGATTTGTTTTTAAAGGGACCCCAAGTCCTACCCTGTTATTTAACCATAACTGGAAGAAAGGGACGGATTAATAACTTTCCCAAGGGTACCAGTGCTTAAGTGAATGCAGGATATTCAACTGGAATTCGATTTCTTTTTCCGATAGGATATCCAGATCACCACAACGCACCTCCGTCACTAAACGCTTACAGACCCTGCCACAACGCACCTCCGTCACTAAACGCTTACAGACCCTGCCACAACGCACCTCCGTCACTAAACGCTTACAGACCCTGCCACAACGCACCTCCGTCACTAAACGCTTACAGACCCTGCCACAACGCACCTCCGTCACTAAACGCTTACAGACCCTGCCACAACGCACCTCCGTCACTAAACGCTTACAGACCCTGCCACAACGCACCTCCGTCACTAAACGCTTACAGACCCTGCCACAACGCACCTCCGTCACTAAACGCTTACAGACCCTGGTATTCCGAAGCAGTCACCCATCTAAGTACTGACCAGGCTCAACGTTACTTAACTTCGGTGATCGAGCGAGTACCGATGTATTCAACGTGATATGGCCGTAAGCTTACTGTGTTTGAAAATGTCATTTACTAAAGATAGCATATGTTAACACAAAGTTACAAGAATGGAATACATTGAAAGCACCATTATCTATTAGTAATGGTTGATGATATTAGGTCGTTAACAATAACCCTGCTCCGAACCCTCCCTTATAGCTGTAATTTTCAAAGTAAAACTGAAATTTTGCCACATATGAAAGAGTATACAATAGGCAGTCAGGACAGAACACACTTCTTTATGTTCTTTCGTTTCGACGAGCTTAGCTCCCTGGTATCCCCTCTGAATGAATTTACTCCAGCTACTAGACTGGCAAATAGGTCCCACGTTTCTACAGTGAAAACGATCAAATGTAACCACAATTTCTATGCTAGGAGGTTCTTTTCTTGCACATCTCGCCTGTGGAACATCATTTTATAGACATGCATCCCTGATAGCTACAATCTCCAGGTGTTTAAATGCAACGTAAATTGACATCTCTTATCACTTTTTATTTTTGTTGAGTATTAAATTCTTTCTGAATTCCGCAAAGCATGAATAAAATTATTGACATTGTTATTCGCCTTCCCTAAAGATGATAGAAAATAAGTCAGAAAGAAATCTAAACTTATCTATAAATGGAACTTTGTCTGTGTGTATGTGTATATGTCTGTGTCTGTGTCCGTTACCTATAGACTCCGGCTGAACCGATTTCCTTGAAAATTTACACAGTTGTACTAAAAGTGTGTGCGAGTGTTCTTAGCTAGGTTTTGTGTCCATGTACCCGCGATAATTATCGATAATCGAAAAAACCGGGAAGGAATGGTCCGATTTTAACCAGATTTGATACACTCATCGACAACGACATAAGGAACGATATTCAGAAGTTTCAAGGTTGCAGTTCTTACAATAGTGCAGAAAATCGATAATATATACATATATATATATATATATATATATAAGGCAAGATATTTGCGTGTGTCTGTTTATCTGCCTGTATGTCTGTATTTTTTTTTCAGTCCTTTTATTTTAGTTTTTGCATCGGGTTTGGCTCTAAGTAGGTATAATTGTAGTTCTTAGTCTCAGTCATGGTACCATTTACTCAGAGGACTTATTTAGCCTTCAAAATTCAATTTATGACGAAAAAAACTTATTTGATATCGATACCAAGAAATCAAAATTTGACTTACATCCATTCATTTTTCTTTCAGTCTACGGTTTCGCTTTAACTGGAAACAACTATCGTTTTTTTAGTTTTCGTACCAACATCCAAAGTGTCTGAGCTCAAGGACCAGGAATTAGTTTTAAAGCTTTCATTACACCTGTTAGAGCGCCGCTCCTATTTGACTACAACTGGACTGTTCCCATTGCTATATATAGCAATGGTGGATTCTCTACAAGGGAGTCGTAGAGAGTCACTTGAGAGTCTCTAATGAGTTACCGAAGAGTCAGTGCGAGTCAGAGAAGAGTTAGTCACACTTCCGGTGGCGTACCGGAAGTAATCACGTATACACACGTGTTACGACGGATTGGACTCTTGTATCTTTCTATTGTAAATATTACTAATCACTTCTGTACATACTAACCGTCTTTCCGCGGAATACAACTTATATTCTGATTCTGTTGTTGAGTTATTCATTTATACTAGGCGACATAACAACACCCGAGCAACGCCGGGCTATACTGCGAGTAAAACTATAAATAATCCTTTGCAGACTGGTCATATTTAACAATCACTCGGTCACTCTAATGTGATATGGACTACTGGTTCAAATGCTTGCCTCACTAGATCGTTTACGACTGATTCCTGGGTTAAATGCTCGTTAGGTTCCCAATATTATTTAGGCTTGTGTCACATCAAAAACTACGCTCAGAAAAAGAAGCCTCATTACTCTGTCTGTTTTTTTTTCGACGTTAGTGGTTTCCTATTCTTTATACTTAACTATCTGTCTGAGTGTATATCGAGCTATTTATATATATATATATATATCGATGTGACAATGTGTGACACTCTAAATGGTGTGCGATGGGTAAATTGTCACAAATTTATATTCATAATTTCAGATTCGGAAAGAGTTGGATGATATATCGTCAACACCATCCATTTTTTGCATCATGTGTGTAGAAGTGGTCAAAGAAGCGGGTCAAGTGACATGGGTGATAACATCTTGAGCAATGGCGGTACGTTGCACAGATTCATCGGTCATAGCCCGACCATCGCCAAGCAGACATGTCATCTCGTTGGAGGGTTTCTGCTTCATATGACTTTTAAGTTGGGAACGCCCACTGCCGCATCAAGTTGCCAAATACCTCAAGTCTTTGGACATAATTCTGTGAGGGACCGCACCGTCAAACATTTGTTCCAGAAAATCAGGCCGAGAGATCTGTCCAATTGTAATAAACCCTGCTATGACCGAGGCAGATACTAAATAATGATGACTTGACTATCTTTTTTTTATGTTTTTGCTATGTCTCAGTTAATTTTCTATTCTTATGCAAGGTATTTTTTTAATCATTTCACCCCAAGCAAGGCGCTGACGTCACTGATGCGCAGGAAGCTACATAAAACAAAAAGAGTAGATAGGAGGAGAGTTGTATAGCCATGATTATACGCAGGAACTTCCAGAGAAAATAGCTGAAGAGAGTGACAAGAAAGGACTACAAATAAACTGGAAAAAACCCGAATGCATGATCATCAGTAAAAAGGTCAGCCCAATATGCCAAATACAGGTCGGGGATACTAAAATCAAGCAGGTACAAAAATTTAAATGCCTGGGAATGTTATAACAGAAGATGGAAAGTGCGACACAGAGATCCGCAGGCGAATTGGCATGGCGAAGGAAGCATTCCAGAAGTTGAGTAAGGTATTAAAACAGGACATTTTCGCTAGAAACAAGAGAGTACTAGAATGCTATGTTTTGTCCGTTCTTCAATATGGCAGTGAATACTGGACAATATCATCAATGATGAAGGAAAAACATGAAGCAGCTGAAATGTGGTTCTACAGAAGGATGCTGCGAATATCATGGATCGAGCATGTGAGCAATGATGAGGTCTTGGAAATGATGGAAGCAAAAGAATTTAATAATGAGCATCCATCAGGAAGAGACAACTAAAGTTCCTGGGACATGCAATGAGAAAAGAGGGCTTGGAGAAACCTGACACTAACAGGCCAGATAGAGAGAAAAACAGGGAAAAGCAGCGGATGACATATTTGAAGGACCTAATCAAGTGAATGATGGAACGAGTTTTGAATAGTGTTCCAGATGAAAGCGTCCTAAGAGCCACCAGGGATAGGGAGACGTGGAAAGCCATGAACGCATACGTGCTGAAGGAACAGGACACATAGAAGAAGAAGAAGGAGGAGTGTATAGAAAAAGACGAACTTGTTACAGGTGATGTCAGACAAGCGAGCAAGAGAAAGATGGGAATGCAGGTGTGATGACAGTTGCAAAGGTAGAGAGAAAAGAAATGATATACAGAGTGATAGAGTCAGTTGGTTAAGAGATGGGTTTTGACAATGCATTTAAATTCCTGGAGGTTGTAGCCGTCAGGAAAGGAAGGAATATGGAGGAGAGTTCCACAGGCGGGTAGTGCGAGAAAAATAACTGGTGGAATAGAATTGTCGACTATATTTGATTGATCTAACAGTGAATGGGTGGGACCCAGTTGCCAGTAAGGTTGCATGAGTGGCTGGCGCACCAGCGACTTAAGTTCGTCGGAGCAGAAGCCATGTAAATATTTATAGAACAGAGTGAAGCCATATCCTCTCGGTGAGAAAGTGACAGGAGTCGAACCGCCAAATCCGGTACCTATCAAATTAGTGAGTCTCCTTTAAATCCTGTCGAGAAAACTGAGATGAACAGGGGGGGGGGCGCCTGATCATATTTATACACAGTAAATGTCTCTGGTTGTTGTAATAAATTCCGATATAGAATAGTTTTTTTTTTATTAGTTTAAATAAGTTATTGTTCATAAGTTTCGTTTTTAGAATATTTATGAAATATATACATATATCTTTAGCAAACAAAAAATTACTTTTTATTAATTTCTTTTTTTTGGAATTTAAGCAGAAGATTTGGAAAAGCAAAGAAATTCAGTTTATGAATGCATCTTCTGTAATTATTTTGCTGCTATTTACTAAAAATTAACATAGTTTGTAACAAAAAAAAAACAAACAAGCGATTTCAAAGTGGACCGAACATGTTACAGTATCGAGGGTGAAACATGGTAACTCGCTAACCATTAGAACTACGGTAAAGCGCCCCTCTTCATTGATTTATCTATTCTTATTAGCTATCTCGGAACGAGAAAACCGAGGAGCCGAGTTCGAATTCCAGCTAAATCCATTGTATTCACTTACGCGCAAAAACCCTTGGGAAACGCATTAATCCGTTTCTTTCTTCCAGTTATGGGTTAAATAGCAACACAGATTGGGTTCTATAGCCTTGGTCGGCAACCAGTCTACCGCAGAAAGCAATGGCAAACTACTGCGGGATAATCTTCTGCCCAGTCAGTCATGTCTCTATCGAGACATGATCGCCCAAACGTGTATCACCTATGGCACTTAACTGACTGAATGCCTTATCGCAGTGGTTTCTAACCACGGTGCCGCGGCACATTAGTTTGCCGCCGAATGCTTACTGGTGTACCGCGAAGTGATAATAGGTAGAAGACATTTAATTTCATTTTATTTAATGAAGACATTTAATTTCTTAACCAAGATGACAGCGCGCAATTTCAAATTGCTGACTTTCAGGAATCTAAACGATTCGCGCATACTAATTAGTAAGCGTTGTTATGCTTTACATCGTCTGTGTATCTCGTTTACAATATCAATAGATTCTTTGTTGATATTTCTTATCTAATATTAGATGTTGTAAATTAAGGTTTTACTAGGACAAATAAAAACACGATTAAATATGATGAAAATTCTCTTAGATTTTTTTTTTCAATTTTAGATTCAATTCACCCTTAATTATGGACAAAATTCTTAAAAGAAAAAAAAACGATGGTGACAAGAATAATTCTACAACTTCATTTAAAAAAAACAAAAGTTCATCGGTTGCATAGCGGTGATTACTTGAAATTTGGATTTCACTGGACTGGAGATACACAGATTCCTTCTCCTCTGTGTGTCGTGTGTGGCCAAACCTCGTCTAATGTTACTAGTTCCAAGCATGATGAAAAGACATCTTACTACAAAACATCCTAAGTTTCAAACTAAAAATGTCTATTATTTCCAATGGTTGTTAGAATCAAAAAATAGCTTTGTGAGTGAGAAAACATACACTTTTATCGTGATAGGTATGCAGCGAAATATTAAAGAGCTCCATAGTGTGACGTGATGTAAAAAAGTTTGGGAACCACTGCCCTATCGATAACAAATATAAGATGGATCGCTTGAAATTGAAAAATGTGCGTGATAAAAAAATAAATGTCTTAACAAAGAATAGGAAATGCTAAACTCAAATCCGTAGTTACATGGGGCTACTGTATGATGCTTTCCAAAACCTAAGCAAAGTATTAAGAAACGGAACAAATCGGTCAAAACAAAGAAAACATTACAGAACTAGTACATGTTCACAGTCCTAATACATGGTAGTGAATGCTGAACAATCTCTTCAGATGACGAAGACACTCTAAGCAACAGAATTGTCGTTCTACAGAAAGATGTTGAGGAGGCCATGGACTAAACATGTGAGCAGCGACAAGTTTTAAAGAGAATGGAAACTAAAGGACACTCATAATTAACATCAAAAGGAGACAGTTTAAATTTCTAAAGGCACATAATGAGAAAAGACGGCTTGGAAAATTTGATAAACACAGGACAGATTGAAAGCAAGAAAAACAAAAGTAAAAAACGCATGAATGACATAATGAGCTTGGATAAATGGATGACGTTACAAGATTCAGCAGAAAAAAGCAAAAGGATGTTGTGGAGAGCCATGATGCCCTACCTTAACATTTCGTGCACTCATTAAACGATAATTATCTTATTATACACCTCAAATCTCGGGGTTCTTGACAACGGAGAATCTGTAATGTGATCGATACCGACTTGGCAGACCGGCTGCAGTCACCCTCTCACCGGCGTGACGTGACTTCTCTGTGTCTCTTCTATAAATACTTTCACGGCTTCTGCACCGATACACTTAAGTCACTGGTGCTCCCTAGGTACGAATTTGCACGAGATACTAGATTAGCAACAAGGTCCCACCCTCTTACAGTGAAACAGATAAAATGTAACCGTAATTTCTACTCCAACAGCTTCTTTTCTCACACTTCCTGCCTGTGGAATTCCCTTCCACATATTGCTTCTGCAACAGCTACAATCTCCAGGAGTTTCAATGTAATGTCAATAGATACCTCGTAACACACTAACTCGCATCCATTCTCTCAAACACTCTTCCCATCTACCCAACCCCCATCCTCGGTATCCTTACCCATCTATCACCCTCCTTCTGACATTTCCTATATCTAACCACTCTTTCTCTTTACCTTCCCCTATATAACCCCTTGCGCAATAGTGGCAGTGGAATGTCTTGCTTGGGGTGAAATGATTAAAAAAATATATGTATAATATGCAGGCAATTATATGTGGCATCATTGTGAAATGATTAATATATATATATATATATATATATATATATATATATATAGATAGATAGATAGATAGATTCTCTCACATTCTATTACTATGTTCATATCAGATATTTCGAGGTACTACTTCCTAGGTACCATCAGACTAGATCTTGCGCAATAGTGGCAGTGGAATTCCTTGCTTACCTTACCCGTCTATCAGTCTCCTTCCGACATTTCCTATATCTAACCACTCTTTCCCATCACCTTCCAATATTTAACCCCCGGCGAAATAGTGGCAGTAAAATGCCTTAATTGGGGTGAAATGATTAAAGAAAATGTACAGAATAGATAATCCAAACTATTTTTGAGTTGATTATACTTAAAAAAATAAATCTCCAAAGCCTGGTTACGAAAAAAATTCTTCCTTTTTTTCTTTCATTTTTCCATCCTAAAACAATCAATTCTTTTGGTGAAGACAAGATAATATCGAACAAAAGAATTGTCAAAACGTATTTAACAAATTGATGGTTCAGAGGCGCCATTGATGCAATCTGTGTTCTTTTAAAGGCTTATTAAATTTACTATCGGTGAGTGGATAGTTAGCCGGCCACAACAATAAAAAATGGTAGATATATGAATTGTTTTTTAGTTCCACAGAGGAGATGCAATCTCCCGAACAGCAAGTACACTGTTATATGACGTCAGATAATTGTCAATTCTTGAAAAAAAGGGACAGCAAAAAATATTGGAGGTAAATTTAATATCACATGACAACAGTAAACTATAGTGAAATGCAAATATGCCCGAATTAATGTTAATCAACATAAAACATAATTCTATAGGAAATTATTATTTTAGATTTATATATGTACCAGCAGTATAGCCCAGCATTGCTCGGGTGTAATGAAAGCTTTAAAACTAATCCATGGTCCTGGAGCTCAGACTCTTTGGACGTTGTCACGAAAGACTAAAAAGCAATAGTTGTTTCCAGTTAAAGCTAAACCTTAGACTGAAAGAAAAATGAATGGATGTAAGTCAAATTTTGTTTTCCTGGTATCGATATCAAATAAGAATTTTCGTCGTAAACTGAATTTTGAAGGTTAAATAAGTCCTCTGAGTAAATGGTATCATGGCTGAGACTAAGAACTACAATTATACCTTCTTAGAGCCAAACCCGAAGCAAAAACTAAAATAAAAGGGCTGAAAAAAATACAGACATACAGGCAGAGAAATAGAAAACAAACAAACATCTTGCCTTATATATATATATATATATATATATATATATATATATATATATATATATATTATCAATTTTTTGCACTATTGTAAGAACTGCAACCTTGAAACTTCTGAATATCTTTTCTTATGTCTTTGTCTATGAGTGTATCAAATTTGATTAAAATCGGATCACTCGTTGTATAAACCGATTTTTTCGATTATCTATTTTCGATATTTATCGGGAGTAACTCGACACAAAACCTAGCTAAGAACACTCGCAGACGCTTATAGTACGACTGTGCAAATTTTCAAGAAAATCGGTTCAGCCGTTTCGGAGTCTATAGGTAACGGACACACACACACACACACACACACACACACACACACACACACACACACAAAGTTCTATTTATAAATAAGATTAGATATACTTGCATGTCTACCTAAAATGTAGCCAATCATTTTGAATATATAAAGAGCCTTTTTATGTCAGTATAGTTTTAACTTGAGAGCTGAGTTATAATTTTAGTCGAGTTCATTGCATTTATTTACTTTTTAGTAAGAATCCATCTTTAGTCTTTTGTTGCAACGGGTTTAAAAGAAGGAAAATTCTGCATTCAAGCCTGCCTGGAGATGGATGAGCTCCGTCAGGGTAACTTGTACGAGACACACCACTGATACTGAAAATACTGCCTGTTGTGTCCCTACGAATGAGTTACTTGAATCGTGATTGTGATAATTTAATTTAGCAGCAATATAATTTGACAGTATTTCACGAGTATAAAACTCTTGTCAGGCTAGACTTACGCAGTCAGTCTATAAACGCTATAATTTGAATATGCCTACAGCGCCATAACCTGGTATATATATAGCGAGCCCCAACAAACATTCATGCTGTTTACACAGGGAAGGTTTGCAGGACCTGATATAAAGGGATAAACGGCCTCCAGTATTTTGAGATGAAATACAGAGTGTGACAGGGACGCAACAGTGTCGTCATTAAAATTAGCAGCACAAATTACAAACTAGCGAGCCCCTAAAATTATTCTTTCTCTCGCTCTTTGTTTTTTATTCATTTTTTTTCATTCGTACCATTCTTTCTTTTTCACAACATATTCCTTTGTTATTTTAATCTAAGTTTGAATCTCCCTTACAAGCCTGAAGAGCGGGAGGTAAAAACGAGTTTTTCGCTTTTAAAAATGTCGTGTAACATTAAGCTATTTTCATTTCATTAATATATATATATATATATATATATATATATATATACCGACTTGGCAGACCGGCTGCAGTCACTCTCTTACCGGCGTGACGTGGCCTCCTCTGCCTCTTCTATAAATACTTTCACGGTTTCTGTTCCGATGAACTTAGATCACTGGTGCCCCCTAGGTACAAATTTGCACGAGATACTAGATTAGCAACTAGGTCCCACCCTCTTACAGTGAAACAGATAAGTTGTAACCGCAATTTCTACTCCAACACCTCCTTTTCGCGCACTACCCGCCTGTGGAATTCTCTTCCACATGATTTCTTCCCCGACTTCTACAATCTCCAGAAGTTTAAATGTAAGGTCAACATACACCTCGTAACACACTAACTCGCATCCATTCTCTCAAACACTCTTCCCATCTGCCCAACCCTCAGTCTCGGTATCCTTACCCATCTATCACTCTCCTTCTGACATTTCCTATATCTAACCACTCTTTCTCATCACCTTCCCCTATATAACCCCTTGCGCAATAGTGGCAGTGGAATGCCTTGCTTGGGGTGAAATGATTAAAATATATATGTATAATATGCAGGCAATTATATGTGACATCATTGTGAAATGATTAAAATATAGATAGATAGATAGATAGATAGATAGATAGATAGATAGATAGATAGATAGATAGATAGATAGATTCTCTCACATTCTATTACTATGTTCATATCAGATTTTCGAGGGACTACTTCCTAGGTACCCTCAGACTAGATCTTTCACAACTGATACTCGCCAAGCAACAAGAGTAACTTATACACAATTTTCTCGAGAACACATGCAAGGATGGTTCAATGATCAGTAGTCTCAAACATTTCAAGGTCATGTGTGTTTTTTTTGTGGTACATATTGCCTTCACTTACGCACAAATATCCTTGGGAAAGGTATTAATTCCGTCTCTTCCCTCCAGTTATGGGTTAAATAGCAGGACAGATTGGGTTCTATATCCTTTGTCGGCAACCAGTCTACCGTAGAAAGCAATGGCAACCTACAGCGGGATAATCTTCTGCCCGATCAGTCATGTCTCTTTCGAGACATGATCGCCCAAGCGTGTATCATGTATGGCACTTAACTAACTGACTGAATATAATAGTTGAAAGCATGATTAAGGCTTCTACTGATCATAAAGTGGGGGATCAGTTTTATATTGTTTTGAAGTAATAAACTGATCACCCACTAATTACTACATAATAATATAATACAGCTCTTCCCCTTCTAGCCATGAGTCAAATAACAGGACAGATTGGGTTCTATAGCCTTCGTCGGCAACCAGTCTACCGTAGAAAGTAATGGCAACCTACTGCGGGATAATCTTCTGCCCGATCAGTCATGTCTCTTTCGAGACATGATCGCCAAAGCGTGTATCACGTATGGCACTTAACTGACTGACTGAATATAATAGTTGAAAGTATGATTAAGGCTTCAACTGGTCATAAAGTGGGGGATCAGTTTTATATTGTTATGAAGTAATAAACTGATCACCCACTAATTACTACATAATAATGTAATAGAGCTCTTCCCCTTCTAGCTACGAGTCAAATAACAGGACAGATTGGGTTCTATAGCCTTGGTCGGCAACCAGTCTACCGTAGAAAGCAATGGCAACCTACTGCGGGATAATCTTCTGCCCAGTCAGTCATGCCTCGAAAAACACATGATCGCCCAAGCGTGTTTCACGTATGGCACTTAACTGACTGACCCTTCTATTATGCATCTAGTTCTCCCTTACAATAAGTAATTACTTCCTTAATTAGTTATTCACTTCCTTGAGCGTCTCTTCGAACTTTTATTGATAAAATAACAGTATTATTGTGTAGGATTCATTTAATTAAACAGACAGCAGATTTAAAAAATAATATTATCTATATTTATATTTTTGCAAGTGTACATTGCATGAACAATTTCTTGGGAATAACAATGATTTTTTTCCAAATGGTATTTCTACACATGTGTTCATTCATTTAGGAAACACGCGTGCTTCACGTGATGTCCTTTGCTTTCCTGCGCTGATCGCCTCAAGTCCTTCCTATTGAATGTGTCTGAGAAAGGCATTGGTAAAGGCCAATATTCTAAAGCCCATGTTAACAATCTACCCAAGAATATTATAACGATTACAATCATAATACATTAACGATCAAATTCAGATTGAGAGCGATTGACATAGATATCTCAAAGGCCATTGGCTATATGCATCACAGGTTTTTACTATATCCACTGGCATTATGGCATTTATGGAAGTCTCCTCAAGTCCTTCCTAGCTGATATTTATTTCTTAAACACACATGTGCACAATCACTCACATCTTCCAGTCGGAACTTTCTTCAATTCAACAATATGTACATTACATTCTTTCCTTTTTTTTCAGAGGCATTATTCAAATATTGACTTTCCTTCATGATTCATAACGTTACTAGTTAAACAAATTTACTTCCATTATTTTCATGCTTAATCTCAACTATGTAAACTTATTGTTAATACAATTCATTGTAAGTTTTATTCAAGCTTCATTGTTGTCTAATTTCCAACTTCAATTACACGAGAACAAACCGAATTGCTATATTATACGTTTGAGGAAACCAGGACCCCGCAACCGATTCATATCTTTTTTCCAAAGTTATTTGTGAGAAAGTGAATAGAACACAACCGACTGGATTTGGTGTCGCTTCTAATCACCAGACCCGCAGCGCATCAAAATAATAGTATTGAAAAGATCCTTCAAATATCAACTGAAGACAAACGAAATATTTTAGAACAGAGATGAGATTAAAACGAATATATAATTTGTGTATTTAGAGAGTAATCGCGCTTGATGGCAAATACGACTGACATTGTTTGTAGCTTAATTTTAATGTTCTTCTTTTCTAAATCATAATTAATTGTAGCAGAGAAAATGGTGAATTATCTCGTTAATTCAAATGACAATGGACTGCTTGTACTCTCTGACGGAAAATATGGTTAAAAAGAAAACATAACTGTTATGATGTAATCTTTTTTGTGGAATTTTTTTAGGTAGTAGTTTTTTTTTTTTGTTTTTTTTTAATCATCTCACCCCAAGCAAGGCATTCCACTGCCACTATTGCGCATGGGGCTACATAGGGGAAGGTAAAGAGAAGGAGTGGATAGACATAGGGAATGTCAGGAGAAAGGTGACAGATGAGTAAGGATAGCGAGGATGAGGGTCGGGCAGATGGGAAGAGTGCTTGATAGAATGGGAGCAGGTTAGTGTGTTAGGAGGTGTGTATTGACCTTACATTTAAACTTCTGGAGATTGTAGCCGTCGGGGACGCAATCGTTTGGAAGAGAATTCCACAGTCGGGAAGTGCGAGGAAAGAAAATGTTGGAGTAGAAGTTACGGCTGCATTTTATCGGTTTCACTGTAAAAGGGTGGGATCTAGTTGCTAATCTAGTATCTCGTGCAAATTCGTATTTAGGGGGCACCAGTGATCTAAGTACATCGGAGCAGAAGCCGTGAAAGTATTTATAGAAGAGACACAGGGAAGCCACGTCTCGCCGGTGGGAGAGAGACTGCAGGCGGTCTGCCAAGTCGGTATCTATCACATTACAGACCCTCCTCTGAACCTTATCGAGAAGCCCGAGGAGAACAGCAGGGGCACCCGACCAGATATGGCAGCAGTATTCAATGCACGGGCGGATGGTAGATTTGTAAATGTGCAGGATAGATTTAGACGGAAAAAACTTCCGGGCCCTACACAGAGAACCGACTTTCATAGCAGCGGATTTAGCAATGGATTCGATATAGTCATTCCATTTGAGGTCCGCTGAAAGTGTGAGACCAAGGAGGCGTAGTGTTTTACTCTCTGGGAGGCAAGCCTGGTCCATGCTAATGGGAGGTAGGTGAGATTGTCGATGATGGTTAATTGACAGTAGCTTCGTTTTAGAAGCATTAAAATTTACTAGCCATTTCTTACCCCAGTCCAATATGGATTGGAGGTCTTTTTCAATCTCGGCTGCGAGTTTAGCTTTGACGCCTACACCAGATTTTTGTTGGAGGCGAGAGTAAACTCATCTACGTAGCCAGTTTTATGACCGAATGGCCATAGTAACATAACACGGACTCGGATATAAAGTTGAATAGTATATTCTCGGGAAACGTACTACAAAGGTAAACGTGGACTGGAGAGTACTTTCTCTCGCAGCCGTCCTGACTCACTCATTCACTCACTCTGTGGCTACTACTCGGTGACTTTTCACTCAGCGTTGATAGCCATATTATAAAGGTGTGGACGAGTCCATTTGTATGTAGGTCCCCACAATACTAAATAAAATTCATCTTCTTGTATGTGCCTTGTCTTTTAAGGGCCGTAAGTGATCATGGCCTTCCATGTCTCCCTCTCCCTGGTGGCTTTTATCACGCTTTCATGTAACACCACGCAACACCCGTTCCGTCACCCAGCTACTTAACCCCTTGAAATATATTATCCGTTGCTTTCCACTGTCTCTTTTATCCGTCTATCTGGCTTGTTAGTATTAGGTTCTCTAAGCTCTCCTTCCTCAATGCATGTCCAAAGAGCTTTAGCTGTCTCTTCTTGACGCTCGGTATTAATTTCTTTTCCCTGTTCATCCTTTCCAAAACCTCATCATTGCTCACATGCTTGGTCCTTGATATACGCAGCATCCTTCGCTAGAACCACATTTTAATTGCTTCAAGTTTTCTCTTCATAGAGGAGGAGCGATAACAGGTCAGTGATGCCCTTAGATGTTCGGGGCCACACGCGCGCAACACTGGAGGTAACAGCGGGGACTTCATCCCGGCCCTGAATGGGTCGGGAAACCTCTGAACCACCTCCCGTGATAGGGATCGGTGCCTGTAACCAACCCCGTGAACGAGGAATTTCTAGTGGGCACTGATCAACAAATACCATTGGGAATACGTCTCTTCTCCCCCAAGCTATGGGTTTAATAACAGGACAGATTTGGTTTTATAGTTTTGATTGGCATACCAGCCTACTGCCGAAAAGAATCGCAACTTTCTGCAAGAAATTATTCCGCCTAGCAAGTCATGGATCGAAATAAGTATTATCTCCATAGCGTGATGATTTTCGAAGGTGGGAGAACATGGCTCTCCACAACTTCTTATTATTTACCGTACTTTTATTATCATTATTATCATACAAAGATACATTACGCGCAAGAAAATTTTAGCAATATTAAAAAATTAAGAGATTCGTAGATTTTGACCAATTTCTAACGGTATGCTTTTCGGAGTTATATTGGAGCAACTTCATTACTGTATATCCGGCAAAGGAATAACGCTTTGGGATATTAACCAATGAAATAACAATGACGCCATTTTTCCATTTTAGCCGGTATGGCGAATATAGATGACGGCCAATATAACATCTGACAGGAGGGCACGACATTGAATTCTGATTTAATCCAGAGCATGTAACTAAAGACGGACGGCGAGATGTGGCCAACATTGATTGGTGTTGGCGTCTCCCTTTAAAATAGGAAAAAAGAGCGCGTCTTATTTGCTGAGAAAATATGGTGGCGGTGGGCTATGTTGACGATTGAGAGCCTGCTACGTGTCTGGCCAAGATACATAAGTCTACGTCTATATATACACTTCCTAAATGTGCAGCTAGCTCTCCGTATCTGATGTTGTTCTATCTCTTTCTCTTTTTCATTCTTTCTACATCTCTCTCTCTCTCTGTCTCTCTCTGACTCTGTCTCTATCACTCCAAACACTTACATACATACACACAAATATACAGGTTGCAATAACGTGTCGTCTAAATTCTAAATTAAGTAAAAATGAAAATAACATTGACATCTCATTTTAACAGCTATATTTACCTAATTTACACAAAAATATCTTCAGATAGTAACGAGCATATTTATTCAATAAAATAGCCATTGACATTAACTACAGTCTCCAGATAAATTCAGAATCTCCTACACGTCATATAAACGGTCTCCTTTTTTTAAGTTGGTGATTGCTGTCATAATCCTTGCCTTCAGTTCAGAGCTTACTGCCATATGACGTTGATTGCACGGTTCTCGCTCGATCACCGAAGTTAAGCAACGTTGAACCTGGTCAGTACTTAGGTGGGTGATCGCTTGGTAATACCAGCTGCTGTAAGCGTTTAATGACGGATGTATGCTGTGGATATCGGCTCGGAAAGAGAAATCGGTGAGCCGAGTTCGAATTTCAGTTGAATACCCTGCATTCACTTAAGCACTGGTAACCTTTGGAAAGGTATTTTTTTAATTATTTCACCCCAAGCAAGGCATTCATTTCCACTATTGCGCATGGGGCTACATAGAGGAAGGTAGAGAGAAGGAGTGGTTAGGTGTAGGAAATGTCAGAAGGAAGGTGATAGATGGGTAAGGATATCGAGGATGAGGGTTGGGCAGATGGGAAGAGTGTTTGAAAGAATGGGAGCGAGTTAGTGTGTTAGGAGGAGTCTATTGACCTTACATTTAAACTCCTGGAGATTGTAGCTGTCGGGGAAAGCAATCATGTGGAAGGGAATTCCACAGTCGGGAAACGCGAGAAAAGAAACTGTTGGAGTAGAAGTTGCGGTTGCATTTTATCGGTTTCACTGTAAAAGGGTAGGATCTAGATGCTAATCTAGATTTTCGCGCAAATTCGTATCTAGGGGGGCACCAGTGATGTAAGTTCATTGGAGCAGAAGCCATGAAAGTGTTTCTCTTCCCTTCAGTTATGGTTTAAATAAACAAATCCCAATGAATTTGATACTCAAAAAGAAAAAATTATTACTAGACACAAAGATTATATAAAAATAATAAATGTTTGAGAGAAAAAGGTATTACCAGCAATAAATAAATAAAAAAAATAGTTGGCAATAAATGACCCGCCGACGTTGATATTGCAATATAACAATCTGGCCCCACCCGAGAAAGGCTGATGCAAGCGGGGGTGTTTCCGGTCGTTGAAAGGAACGGATGTTTGTTTGACCTTATTTCCGGCAGTAGCGGAAATGGCTACAGAGGCAAACAGAACAGGGGTCTCTGAGAATTACGTAGGCGTGCGTGGGCGAGGCAAAGCCGGAAGAAAAAGTCCCGGTTTGGAGATTATAAAAAGACCTCGGCGCACGGATTCACCAGACAGCAGACCAGAGTAGTAGCAGTAGAGGAGCGACAGAGTTCGGCCGGTGAAGAGAGACACTCCCGTCAACCCTGAAGCGCGCTCTCTTAATTCTCTGTCCCCTATGCTACACGGTTCATCGATATTAATAAAAATATCACTTTATATTTTTATATATATGCGTGTTTGTTGTTTGTCAATATACAACAATATGACATAAAAACAAAACAACTAATCAACCTTCGGTTCATCTTCGGTGTTACAAAGTGTTTTGTTGGTTTCTCCTGCACGCATAATAAAGTAGGTTTCAGTCTGGGAATTTGCTGGCCAGATGTAAGAGATGATGTTGTGGTAGAAATTGTGTGACAGCCATGATTGAGTTCTCATGTTTGTGTGGCATGGTGCAGAGTCCTATTGTCAGACATAAGCCATCCAAAAACTACCCTCTTGACCCAGGGCAGCAATACAATCCGAAGGCGCTTGATGTAAGCCCGTGTTGAGTCCAAGACCCTGTGTGAAAATGATAGACAGATAACATGGCCTCACTAGTGATCATTCCAAACACCATGATATTGACTGGGTATATCATCCAGCTCTTTCCGAACACCTTGTTTTGTACTCAGATTGAAACCCTGAACAATTTGTATTGTAACTTCCGGAGCGAGCAGTAAAGAATGTCGTTTCAAAATTTTGGGCGCATTGATTTACGTCACTGTACTTTTTTCTCGCAGAGGAGCTCAACTGACCCGACTATATTGTGCAGTCTACAAAAACAACAACAAACAACGCGCATGGACGAAAATAAAATTTAAATTTGCGACAATTTACCAATCCTACACGCAATCCTACACAGGTAAACACACACAAACACACACACACACACACACACACACGCGCGCGCGCGCGCGCGCGCGAACTCTACCGGCTATAATCATTAGGCCAACACAGTTTTTTTTAAAAGCAATTATGTATTTCATACTATTTTAATATTTATTGCCAAGTGGATAATTCTAAGTGAAAACAGAATGGTGCTTTTGTTAGTATTATTATGCTAACTTATACAAGGCACGGAAGCAAAGATGAACTCGTCCGAATCACCCTAAAATTTCTTCTTTCTTTCATTTATGAAACTGCAATATAATTAATTATTAAATATTTATAAATTCATTTTATGCACAAGTTATTGTTCAGTATTAACGATATAATCATTCTAGTTTAATTTACAATTATTAATTTGGCAATAAATTGTAAAAAATAAAATGAAATACATCAATTTTTTAAAACAATTCAGAGGCCTAATAATTATGACCGGTAGTATATATATATATATATATATATATATATATATATATGTGTGTGTGTGTGTGTGTGTGTGTGTGTGTGAGTATATATATATCATATATATTGTCATCCGCAGACAGATCTGTTTCGCTGAATCACAGATCATCAGACATTTAGACAGTAGATTGCTTTTTACCCACGATTGAAAACCGACCGAATATATATATATCATTTCACCCCAAGCAAGGCATTCCACTGCCACTACTGCCCAGGGGAAGGTGAATGGAAAGAGTTTTTAGATATAGGAAATGTCAGAAAGAGGGTGATAGACGGGTAAGGATACCGAGGATGAGGTTTGGGCAGATGGGAAGAGTGTTTGAGAAAATGGATGCGAGTTCGTGCGTTAGGAGGTGTCTGTTGAACTTAGATTTAAACTCCTGGAGATTGTAGCTGTCGGGAAAGCAATCATGTAGAAGAGAATTCCACGGACGGGAAGTTCAAGAAAAGAAGCTGCTGGAGTAGAAACGGCGGTTACTTTTTATCGGTTTCACTGTAAAAGGGTGGAACCAAGTTGTATCTCGTGCAAATTCGTACTTCGGGGGCACCAGTGATCTAAGTTCATCGGAGCCGAAGCCCTGAAAGTATTTATAGAATAGGCACAGGGAGAGAGTGACTGCAGCCGGTCTGCCAAAACGGTATCGATCACATTACAGACTCTCCGTTGTATTTTGTCAAGAAGCCCGAGGAGAATAGCAGGGGCACATGACCAGATGTGGCAGCAGTATTCAATACATGGGCGGATGGTAGATATCTGTAAGATAGATTCAGACGGTTAAAACCTCCAGGCCCTGCACAGAGAACCGACTTTCATAGCAGTAGATTTAGCAATGGATTCAATATAGTCATTCTACTTGAGGTCCGCTGAGAGTGTGAGGCCAAGGAGGCGTAGTGTTTTACGCTCAGGGAGGCCAGCCTGTTCCATGTTAATGGGAGGTAGGTGTGATTGTGTATGGTAGTTAATTGATAGCAGCTTCGTTTGAGAAGCATTAAAATTCACGAGCCATTTCTTACCCCAGTCCGCTACGGATTGGAGGTCCTTTTCAAGCACGGCTGCGTGGTTCGCTTTGTCGCTCACACCAGCGTTTTGGTCAAGGCGTGAGTAAAACTGTGGTCTCATCGGCGTACATGTCTACTTGGGAACTTATGGCATCAGGGACATCATTAATGTAGATTTTTAGGAGCGTAGGACCTAGGATAGCGCCCTTGAGGGACACTCGCATTTGTATGGTAGACCTGGGAGGCATGTCCGTTTATTACCACCTTCAATGTGCGGTTAGAGAGGAAAGACTGGATTAGGTCAAACTAATGCCCAGTTATACCATAGCTCCGCAGTTTGCGTAGAAAGGCCAGCATGCCAGACTCTGTCGAACGCTTTGCCGAAAAAGGCTGATAAGGCGGATTTTGCGGGGTCCGAGTGTGATCCAATTTTCTTAAATATAGGAACTACAGAAGAAGACTTCCAACAGGTAAGAAGGCAGTAAGCAGATAGGCGGAAGTTCTAGAGCTTAGAGAGGACAGAGGAGAGTTCAGGGGCACATTTCTTCAAGACTATGATTGGGATTCCGTCCCCTCCGCTCACTTTGTGAGGGTCAAGTTTAGAGATTATGTTAGAAACCAGCGAGGGCGTAATGTGGAACGTCATTCAGTTGAGCCTCAGTTCTAGGTGGGGAGTCGGGTGTAGAAACTCCAGACGAATCTAATCTCGAATTGGTCGAGAATCTACGAGTAAAACATTTAGCCTTGTCCGCTAAGGAGGTGAGGACCTCAAATTCCTTGATTAGTGGGTTTATTGAGAACTTGCTCTTGTTAAACACGCATTTACAGAGTTGCCAGTAGTTTTTGACGCCGAACTTACAGGATGCTATTCGTTGCTTCATTCTGGCAGCTAACATCTCAGCTTCGTTAAGTATCTTTTTACACCTATTATGAGCTGAGGCGAAATTTTACCTGTTTTGGTCCGACCCGTAGCTTTGACAGAGCCGGAAGAAATGATGCCGGTGGGCAATGGCGGCTGAATGGAGACGAATGAGATTTAAGCTGAAATTTCCTGGCAGGGATGAAAACATCGATGTCAGCCTTTACCCAGGAGGAGACCTCGGATGCACAGTCTTCGACGGGAAGACTAAAACACATTGTTCCAAGGGACGTCACAGAAGGAAGTCTAAGAACGAATCCCAGTTTGCTCTTTGGTAGCAGTAGGATATTCTGCTGGTCTGGGTTTCTTGGGTAGAGTGGTCAGTGGAATGAGATGTTGACGGATACTACGGCGTGGTCAGTGTTTCCGAGAGGGCAGAGCTGTATGGTAGTGAAAGAGCCTGGGATGGAAGTGAAGCAGAAGTCTAGTAGTGAGTTCCTTCCGTTAGGGTTAGTGAAGAGACGCGTGGGGAATTCCACCACTTGCGTAAGGGATTGGGTGACAGTAAAATTCATGTGGACACCAGCAAGGTTGGTGACAGAATTTTCCAGCCACTTCAGCCACTTCAACAGAGTTTAGAAGTGAGAGACGGAAGCACATCAAAGAATGATCCAGGGATTCAAGAGATGTCACCCTAGCTAGAGGGAGTTGTTCGCTGGCATAAAGACCAAGCCCATGCATATGGACAATGGAGTCTTCCTGAAGAGGTGAAGGTAAGCAGGAGCGTAAAACTCAGAATAGGAAAGATAGAAGAGTCAATGTTAGTTTCAGATAGGGCTAAGATATCAGGTGAGTTAGTGTGAAGGAATGATTCTACGCTGTAAAAATTAGTGCGAATACCTCGTATGTTTGTGAAAGAGACGCAGACGTGTTTGGGCGTTTTCTGACTAGCTGGTTTAGTTTTGCTCTTATGTTTGCTTTTTTTCATCGGGATTGAGGTAAAGAAAGAGATCTAGCGTAGAATCAGTCGGTCACTTGTTTGCAGCATATGAAGGATGGAGACTGGCGTAGCCTGCTACATAATGTTTCCTCGGGGTTGCCCACCGGAGGTTCATGCAGGGACGTCCGTCCATGCGCGATATGACACTACAAGAACCCCGATATTATTCAACTGTTGATCAGAGCAGCCTCTCAAGACGCTATGCAAGATTTCGGGCTCCTAACTACCAGTAGGAAGTCCGCAACCAGGAAACTGCAAAGCCGGTACCGTCAGCATGAAGAGACGTTGCCAACCATACTCAGTAACTGCAAAGAGCTTCCAGCTGAAGTAACACTAAGACTGAAGAAGGGGGATGAACCGGGAAACCCTTCCTAAACAAGAAACAAGGCGATCACCTCTATTCCTGTTCACAAGAAGGGGATGGATTGTGAGACCGTGCGAGAGTAGGTACTATCTACTCCAATTAAAAATAAAGAGAAAAAAAGAAAATGAAAGCGTAACTTTAAAAATTTCCTAAGCTTTACCTTAGTATAAATCGAAACGAACCTTAAAAGCCAAAACAGTTTGCACAAGTCCAAGTGCATTACAAGAGTGACTAGCAGAGTACTTAAGATAATAACAAAAATAAATAAATAAATAAAAAAGACCAAAAAATAAAGTAAAATAAAATAAATGAACAGAAAAACAGACTGATTCAAGCGAACTTACCATGTGCAGAGAACAAACTGAAAAAAGTTGAGAAATTGTTGCAAGAGATGCTACAAAAATGCAATTTAAACTCTTTTTTTTTTCAGACATTTTAGGTAAGTTAACTGCCTGTTAAGTAAGCCAGAACGGGGTGAAAGTGAGAGAAAGAGAAAGGACAGAAAGAAGGAAAGAGAGACCACGAAGCATGTGTCCAGTAGCCAGGTTGAGGAAGAAGAAGCTGGGAAATGGCCGATATTCAAAGAGTGACTACCCTTAAAATTTTTTCTTTCATAGGAAGGCATCGCTAACAAAAATAACAAATAAAACATCATATATATATATATATATATATATATATATACTAATACGAAAATATGTTGCTTTCCGGATTAATTTAACAAAACCCTTCTTTGTTCCTCGCCATCTATATGAGATTTTTTCTTTCCTCTTTCTCTACAATTTTCTTATCACTGTCTTTCTCTCCCCTCTCTCTCTGTTTTTTCTCTCTCTTCTCTCTCTCTCTCTCTCTCTCTCTCTCTCATTCATTTTTCTTTCTCTTTCTATCTATATATAATAGTGGATGTTTTATGTGGAATAGTATTTGAACCTAAAGCAGAAATAATGAGATAAATAAAAATGATTGTACAGGAAACAGGTCCCCCTCTTTATGGCAGATGTTCTCGGGTCACAATAAGAAACAAACACTGCCCGCGAGTAATGTGCGTTGGACGTTTTCAAGGGACGGGCAATATATAACCTCATGAGATGATCCTACACAAAATATTTTGTTTTTTTATCTATATTAAAGGAATTAACGTCAGTTTTTTACGCTATTGGGTTCGTCTACTGCTTGTGTTCCTTTTTGCGATGATATGTGATATTCTGTCCAGTCTGAGGTTGACCATTGAGAACGGGGATGCACTTAGAATACATTGTTCGTCTTAGTGAATTATTTTCCCTTCTGATCAAGCTGGAATATATTCACTCAAGTTTATGGTCATACATGTTACAGAAAACTACCAATGAGTTTCATGTTTTGATTAGCAAAAACATCAGTACTGCAAGGATCTCTTGTTACATTATCACGTGATATTTCTATATCTAACTGAATATATAGATTATTTTGTGTATGTATCTAGAGTTATAGGAACCAGCAGAATCCATGGAATTTCCACGGAAGGATAATTATGATTACCTTGAAAAAAATTTACTTTGTCATCCTAGAAATGATAGTAGTGTCTTCAAACATAAAGGTATTCGATAATAAAATAACTAACACAGAGTTTAATTTTATTAAAATATCTATAAAAGTAATGACCATAGAAGCTACTTTACTGTAATCTTATATTATATTAAGCGGTGTATGTACAGACCATAACCAAAATACTGTACGCTATTTTGTGAGAGACTTTGAAAGAGAATATTTTTTTATTACTGAAAAATCCTGGCTTCCCATATGCATTGTAAACAAAAAAGACCAACTGACTAATTGCCAAGTGTGCATAGGCCAGAAATTTTGTTATTATGTCGGGGGATACGACAACAAACCTACCTATTTTACTATATTGTACAGTACACACACATATACACACACAAAATTACTGTTACAACCATCAACTAAAACTGCTACTGTTACGGTAACGCTATAGGCTCTCTCCTTCTACTCTCTCACTCTTTGCAACCCTTCCGTTTGGCAAAGGTGAGAGAATGGATGAGGAGAGTAGCGTTTATAGATTAGAAAAAGATAGAGGGGGAGGGAAAGCTCCTGTAAAGAGTAAGTGCGTTATCTTTCTTTAGTGGCATAAAGGATGGGGGAACTAAGTAGCTAAGTAACTAACTAAGGAAAGAACAAGCAGAATTATTATATGATGTTTAATTTTCCAAAAACAGTAAGAAAATTGTGATTGTGTTCATACTTGATATAACTGAGTGTTGGCCTTTCCGTTTTTAATAATCAGTTGGTCAGTTAAGTGGCACCCTGATTCATGTTGAGTGGACCATGCTTTTTTCGATGAATTACTGACTTAGATTTTCCTGCAGTAGTTGGCCATTTCTTTCTGCAAGTAGACTCGTTGCCAAACAAGGCAATGGGGTCCAACATGTTCTGCCATTTAACCCTTATGTGGAGGGAAAACAGATAGATTCGAACTTTCCCAAGGGTATTTGCGCGTAAGTGAATGCAACGAATTAAAATGGAATAATATAAATGCTTCCATTATTTGCAACCTTTTTTTTACATATTATGATTAATAAAAAAACAACCATAGCACCTTGTCAGTCATTTTAATGAAACCTGTATAAAAGTGTGATTGCTGCCTAAATATGCAATATATATATATATCGCCGACTGACCCCGATTCGGTCGGGTTTCGATCCTGGGTTAGGAAGCGATCGGAGTCTAAGCCGTATTGATGAGCTGTGATACAGCGAAACAGATCTGTCTGTGGATGACTATATATATATATATATATTAGCTAGACATAAGCGTAAATTACATGATATTGTTACTGAAACGAAAACGAAAAATTATAAAAAACAAAAAAACAACCGTTTTCGTCCCAGGAATAATCAAGTTTATTTTTGGGAATAGTAAACATGTATAATAAAAGATGATTAATGGGGGTGATAAAAATATGCAAGGGAAAACTAGAGTCCAATGACATTCAAAACCCAGCAAGCAGTCTCTCTGTTTGCAGAGAGAAGGCTTGCGTGATTTGATGTACAGTGACTCTAGCACGTTTAGACGATATAAAATGTGGGACCGTGAGAGAATAGTGAAACGGTCTTTATTCAATCTTCATACACAATTCCTGCTATTTATAACATGTGTAATGGATGACCCGGAAGTATTAACAAGTTGACTACTACTAGCAGCAGGATTAAAAATTCTAGGAAGTATATGTTTTTCAGTTACAAAACCCAACCACTGAGACAACCTCGCTATGTAGTTATATGTCCACAACTACATTCAAATTTCTTAAAGCTTGGTGGTGGGGTAGCGACACCGACTGACACCAAATCGATCCCGGCCAGAAGCAAGTGTATGTCTCCAGCTACACTGATGAGCTGTGATACAGAGAAATAGGCTTGTATGTGGATGACTTATATATTATGCTCTCATTACGATTGACCTCTCTGGAGAAGAATTTTTTTTAAAAGGTTTCCACTCCCGTGATATATGCATGACTCCTTAGGAATTAATTGAGTTCTTTCGGTGACTAGCGTGTGTATATATTGCTTCTATAGAACACCTTAAAATTTCACTTCTCTTATTCCATACGCCTATGGCTTAACGGGTAGGGACTATATATATATATATATATATATATATATATATATATATATATATACGGAAAGTGCCTCAAAAAGATTCAAATGACATGTGATTAAACGACACAATATCTTATCGTCGAAAGGTTCATCAGGGCTTAATATTCGACAAATTTGCTGAAATCATTGTCAGATCTCATGTCGAGCAATAATCTGAACATACATATTTTAATTTTATTTTTTTACCACGCTATAATGAATAATAATTAATAAATGCTTGTATTTAGGCAGCAAATTTTCTTTTAGACGTGTCAGATTAAATAAATAGAAAACATTATGTCTGCTTATTTTTAATAAAATCAGTTAATATTCTCAGGTTGTAATGTCATGGCTGTGCACGTGTTAAAGCACGAAAAACTTCAATATAATACGCGAAAGATTATCCGTGAGTATGAACTGATTTTATGAAAAAATAAGTAGACATAATGTTTGCAGTTTATTTAATCTGACAGATATATATATATATATATATATATATATATATATATATATATGTCTTCATTGCCTACACACACACACACACACACACACACACATACATATAATGATAATATACACACTAAAATGTCTGCCTACTTCTACCGAGCGCCCATAGCTCAGAGGTAGAATCGCCGACGCCAATTCGGTCGGGTTTCAGTTCTGGTTTAAAAATTAATCAGAGTCTACCCGTACTGATGAGCTGTGATACAGCGAAACAAATCTGTCTGCGGATGACTATATATATACATATATATATATATATATATATATATATATATATGTGTGTGTGTGTATATATATATAGGCAACTGGTCACTCAAGACACATTTTTACCAAAGTACTGAAAATCCTATATGAAGCATGAACGACTTTCCAACATTTAAATAAACTGTAATTATGTAATGTGTCGGTGGCTACAACCACAATATATAGCATCGAGAAAATTCGAGGCTTCCATAGCGAGACTAAAAACAACTTTTTCACCATTATAAATGACATACGATATGTGTGTGTGTGTGTGTGTGTGTGTGTGTGTGTGTGTGTGTGGGCGGATAAATAGATGGTTTTGTTAACAAGGTGCATAAATGACACGTGGTCCTCGATAAAAACAACTCTCTTCGAGAAGAAAAACTGAACAAACATCTGCGACTTCTTTTACATACACTAGCTTAAACTTGTCTATTTTTTCAACAAAAGTATTTGAACTTCAGACAAAGTTAATAAAACCTCTTACGCATCTATCGTTTGATTTCGTTGAACATCTTTAAGTCTTACGAAAATTTGCAGACAGTAAGGGCTCCGCCATAACGTGTCTGGAAGAGTCTAACAGGGGGTAAAAGATCCGGTTAGGTGAAACCTTGGTAGGTTTGTTAGCTTATAAGGTTATATATATATATAACTTTAATCCAAAAGGAAAACCAGGGAGGTAAATCCCCAAAACCCGATCCTTATTAATATAAATTGCATTAATATTAAAACTGATCAAGGTGGAGGGCTCAATGCAATTTATATTCGAATTACAGAACCAATTACTGTAGAAGTATATATATATTGATATATATTGATTATTTAATTACTTAGTTTTTTAGTTTTTGGTCGTAATAAAATTAGACCAGTACACATTTGTATTAAAAAGTGTTAAATACAATTATATTGTAGAACTTTTGAATATCCCTTATTTGTAAATGAGTTATTACGCGGCCTAGGTTTCTACCATGAGTGGTGTCTCCAGGCGATTTTTACCGTTTACCGCTTTTTTTAAGAACGTTCACGTAACAGTGATTTTTTTTTAACGCTCACGTAACGGAAAATTTTTGAACGCGCAATTTTTCAAATTACAAGAAATTATATTGTTTTCATACATGGTTGTATGAATCTAATAAGTATTTTTGGTGTGGAAACACTTAGTTATAATCTTTGTTCTTTCATTCAATAATTCATTTTTGTTTAGGAATAGCATAATCGCTAATTTTCCACTAACAGTCTACATATTTTGCCATCGTTGTCAGGCTTGGCTATTTTTAATATAATCCACGTTATGTCTGGATTTTTTCCATATTTTAATTTAAATTTCCACACATGGCTCGTCAATTTTGCAAATTTTTTAAGTTTTCTATTTTAAATGTAGATTTGGGATTGAACCATCTGATCTTAAAGGTGTCTTTTGCTGATCCCTAATATATTTTGTTTTGATCATTTATGTCATGTACTTTTGCTTTGTAAATGACTTCTTTTGTATTACAAAGTCCTTGAAATGGGCACTTATTTTGCTCTCTGTAGTACTTTATTAATGATCTTGTTTTGTACAGTGCTATTTAACTCGTTCACAAATGAAGAATATTACATACTTGTGACGTCATAGAACCGCATTGTAAATTTCTGAACTGTTTGTTATTTTTGGTAACTATTGCCGTTTCTTAGCGGAGTTTTATGTCAACACAATATAAAATCGTCGCTGATGGTGGATGTTTTTGTCTTAGCGTCCTTGTAACCTCTCTGAAGATGGCTCATGTAAGCCGAAATCTTAGAACCAATTTAATAAAAATTATCCAAATTTTGGAGAATTTTTGTCTTTGTTTTCAACTGAAATTAAAGCCAAAATACCATGTTTAGAACGGCTCATGATTAAACATAATAGACATTCATTGTCTCTTATGTTTAACAGTTTATGTTTAAAAAATTATTTGCTGCCTCGATACACTAAATATAAGTTACATGATGCCGCAGCATTAAATGATCCTAACAACCAAAAATTTCAATGGAACCTCATTAAATGTCAAATGCACACAGCCAAACAGGAATTACAATTAATCAACACTGAAATTGTACATATTAAAGGAATCTTACAGTCTTCTACCACAAGTGAAACATTCAAGGAAATATTGGATTTATTATACAATACAACACAAAACGAAGATTGCAATGCGGTTCTATGACGTCACACCGAGTGATAGCTGGTGTTGGAGAATTTTTGTCCTTATCTTCAACTGAAATTAAAGCCAAAATACGATGTTTAGAACGGCTCATGATTAAACATAATAGACATTCATTGTCTCTTATATTTAACAGTATATGTTTAGAATATATATATATACATATATATATATATATATATGTCATAAATAAAAAATAGGTTTGGTGGGTAATCCCAAATGTTCCTATTGATATAAGATATTAACACTGACCTAGCTAAAGTGCTCAATGTAATTAAAATTTGTTTATTTATAAAGCCGATATTTATTACATATAAAAATTCTAATTTTATTATTCGGATGGACATTTCGATAGGTATATTCAATCCAAACATTTCGTCAGCGAGTCAAAAACATTATGAGCAAAAAATAGCTTATTTGTTTAAAATAAAAACGGAAGTAAGGATAAGGAAGACGAAAGAACGGAGATATTTGCTAACGGAAAATATGCAATAACTTCATATAATTTTTTAATTTATCACGAACAATATTTCGAGAAATACTACGCCTCCTTGGCCTTACACTCTCGGCGGACCTCAAATGGAATGACTATATTGAATCCATTGCCAAATCTGCTGCTATGAAAGTGGGCTCCCTGTGCAGGGCCCGGAAATTTTTCCCACCTGAAACTATTCTGCACATATACAAATCTACCATCCGCCCGTGTATTGAATATTGCTGCCAATATCTGGTCGGGTGCCCCTGCTGCTCTCCTTGGGCTTCTTGACAAAATACAAAGGAGGATCTGTAACGTGGTTGATACTGACTTGGCAGACCGGCTGCAGCCGCTCTCACACCGGCGTGATGTGGCTTCCCTGTGCCTCTTCTACAAGTACTTTCATGGCTTCTGCTCCGATGAGCTTAGATCACTGGTGCCACCTAAGCACGAATTTACACGAGATACTAGAATTAGCAACTAGGTCCCACCGTTTTACAGTTAAACAAATAAGATGTAACCGTAAATTCTATTCCAACAGCTTCTTTTCTCGCGCTTCCCGCCTGTGGAACTCCCTTCCACAAGTCTGCTTTCCCGACAGTTACAATCTCCAGGTGTTTAAATGTAGGGTCAATAGACACCTCCTATCACACTAACTCCCAACTATTCTCACAACACTCTCATCTACCCAACCCTCATTCTCGTTATCCTTACCCGCCTATCACCCACCCTCTGTCATTTCCTATATTTAATCAGCCTTTCTCCACTCTACGTAGCCCCCTGCACAGTAGTGGCAGTGACATGCCTTGCTCGGGGTGAAACGCTTATGAAAAAAAAAAAAATACAGTACATCCCATTACACTGGTCGGTTAGACATTTCTGTAGATTAATATTTAAATATTGACTCGATCAACTCCAAACGGTTTAAAGCATATCTGTACTTTTAATAACCCCTCGTATATTGACATACTAGTTTGTCTTGGTCCCTGACAATACCAACCCGGCATACCTCCCTAAAACGTTCGTCGACCGCTTATATAATAAATCCTGACGGTGATGTCTCGTAAATACTTAATTTCGAAAATGATTTGTTAGTTTGTCGATTCAATGATACATCAAACTTTGTTAAGTCATCGAAAGCGAAGTAGTATAATAATAATAATAATAATAATAATAATAATAATAATAATAATAATAATCGATACAGATAATACACAGAGAGAAGTAAAAGAGAGGTAGATATATTTCTGGTTTATACTAAAAAATAAATATCGGTCTGACCTAGCTACAGTGCTCAATGTAATAAAATTTGTTTATTTATACAGCCGATATTTATTACATATAAAAATTCTAATTTTATTATTCGGATGGACATTTCGATAGGTATATTCAAACCAAACATTTATTTAACCCATAGCTGGATGATAAAGAGATAGATTCAGACACTTCTAAGGGTATTTGCGAGTAAGTGGAGGAAAGGTATTCAACTGGAATTCGAACTCGGTTCTTCGATTGCTCGTCCCAAGCCGACATTCACTGCATCACAAGGCACATCCTAAATAAAATGTAGAAAAATAGTGTCTGGCATGAAATTCTGCACTAAACTAAATAAATTAGGAATAAAAGAAACAGGCTAAATAGTAATGGCTCGAAGGACGGAACTCTAATATTAGAGAAAGGACGTTCCAAAGAAAGAAATCTAATATTAGAGAAAGAACGTTACAAGGACGGAACTCTAATATTCGAGAAAGAACGTTCCAAGGACGGAAATCTAATATTAGCGAAAGGACGTTCCAATGACAGAACTCTAATATTCGAGAAAGAACGTTCCAAAAACAGAACCCTATTATTAAAGAAAGAACGTTCCAAGGACGGTACTCTAATTTTAGAGAAAGAACGTTCCAAGGACAGAACCCTAATATTAAAGAAAGAACGTTCCAAGGACGGTACTCTAATTTTAGAGAAAGCACGTTCCAAAGACAGAACTCTAATATTCGAGAAAGAACGTTCCAAGGACGGAACCCTAATATTCGAGAAAGAACGTTCCAAAGATAGAACTCTAATATTAGAGAAAAAACGTTCCAAGGACGGAACTCTAATATTAGAGAAAGAAAAATAAGCCACATTTAGAACAACTTTCTAGGACGAAAGAATATAACCGGCAATACAGACATACATCGAAGGGGCATAAAATATTAAAATCTGTGGCGCTAGTGTCTTCCTTTTTTCGCCTTGGTGCTTCTAATCGGAAGAAATATTCGAATATAATTTAATCTTTTAACACCAAGCAAGGCGGGACCGCCACCAGTGGCAGGGGGTTACCGTGGATACATGAGTATTGTAGAAAGGAGAACAGATGGCTGGGATTAAAGAAGACGGAAGACGGCATTTGACGTCGCATTTACAAATTTTTTGTAGATTTTTCCATATCAGTCAGTCAGTTAAGTGTCATAGGCGATACACGCTTCGGCGATCATGTCTCGAAAGAGACATGACTGACTGAGCAGGATGTTAAGAATGTTATTCGGCAGTAGGTTGCCATTATTTTATGCGGTAGACTGGTTGCCAGCCAAGGCTACAGAACATAATCTGTCCTGCTAATTAATCCATAACTGGAAGGCAGAGACGGATTAATATATATCCCAAGAGTATTTGTGAGAAAGTGAATGCAAGGAATTCATCAGGAATTCGAACTCGGCTCCACGATTTTTTGTTCCGAGCCGATAAGGACTGCACCACAGCACATATCCATATTGATATTTTAAAATCACGCATTTGGTGTTGGTTAAAGTGAGCAACATTCAGATAAAATATTTTTTTACCATTATATATAAGAAAAAAAAGTTAAAATGAATAAACAGGATTCCAGTATTACCATTATTAATAAGCAAAACAATTTTTTATTACCGTATACCTGCACTTGCTTACCAATATATTTTTTCTTAATCATTTTACCCCAAGGAAATCGGAAGTGCCACTGGTGTACAGGGGTTACATAAAGGTTGAGTGATGAGAAAGGAGAACATTACTTTTTTTTTTTATTAATCATTTCACCTCAAGCAAGGCATTTCTTTACCACTATTGCGCATGGGGCTACATAGAGGAAGGTGGAGAGAAGGAGTGGTTAGGTGTAGGAAATGTCAGAAGGAAGGTGATAGATGGGTAAGGATACCGAGAATGAGGGTTGGGCAGATGGTAAGAGTGTTGAAAGAATGGGAGCGAGTTAGTGTGTTAGGAGGTGTCTATTGACCTTACATTTAAACTCCTTGAGATTGTAGCCGTCGGGGAAGCAATCGTTTGGAAGAGAATTCCACAGTCGGGAAGTGCGAGGAAAGAAACTGTTGGAGTAGAAGTTACGGCTGCATTTTATCGGTTTCACTGTAAAAGGGTGGGATCTAGTTGCTAATCTTGTATCACGTTCAAATTCGTATTTAGGGGGCATTAGTGATCTAAGTCCATCGGAGCAGAAGCCGTGAAAGTATTTATAGAAGAGACACAGGGAAGCCACGTCGCGCCGGTGGGAGAGAGACTGCAGGCGGTCTGTCAAGTCGGTATCTATCATATTACAGACCCTCCTCTGAACCTTATCGAGAAGCCCGAGGAGAACAGCAGGGGCACCCGACCATATATGGCAGCAGTATGTTTGCTTCGTCAGCATCGTCAGTAAATGGTTGTGTCGTCATCATAAATGCTTACTTGGAATTTGATTACGTCAGGGAGCTCTTTGATGAAGATCAGAAAAGGCGTAGGTCCTAGAATGGAGCCTTGAGGGACAATCATTTTCGTATGATAGTATCTGGAAGCATGCCCATTCTAATACTGCCTTATGCGATTTGAAAGAAAAGACTGGATTATGTCAAACAATCGTCCAGTTATATCATAGCCATGTCACTTGCGTAGAAGACCAGCATACCAGACTTGGTGAATTTCTTTAGAAATATCCAGTGCAATAGCTGGAGCTTCGCCATTCTTATCGAGAGCCTGGTATATATACACTGTGATGGCCGTTAAATTAGCAGCAGGTCTACTCTGATATGTTACGATCATCACAAATACGCCATCCATGTGCCTACTAGCATTCTGATAGAGATGCGAAAATTCCCAAAACCTTCAAACGGCCAACGCGCACATATTAAACCATAAATTAAATCAGACGGATATACTATCAAATCAAAAAATGGCGCCTACTATCACTGTGAATAAGCCAAATCTTATTATCGCGCACCCTAATATAAACCAAACACACACACACACACACACACATACTCACATATATGCACTAACTTACAGGTACACACACACACACACACACTCACTACAATTAACGATCGCAGTAGCAACAAAAGAGGACCATTGGTTTAAAGGCACGTTCCATTAACGAACGTGAAATCAAGCTCTCCTATCATTCTGAAGATGAGATTCTGATCTCGAAATATTAATGAATAATAATTAGATAATACCAACACCGTTTTACCTTCCCTTATTTGACTAAAATCATTGTGATCAAATACCTACCCATACAAATTAACCCAAGCTCTTCTGGATTCAGCGATCGGCCAACACTTGCTGGACAATCCTGCATGTGCATCCTCGTACGAGGACAGTTGGTTTTCTGTCTTGCACAGCGCTCGCTCAACATATCATCTACGGGTCCTAGAGGCTCTTTGCCTGAAAATACAGCGACCGAGCCTCTGTAGACAGAAAGAGCATTTTCTTCGCTCCTTGCAGTTACTGGAGAGTCTGTGAGTGAAACTTTTTCTTTTTTAATCACTCTTGTGGAATCAAATGTACAACCCCACTCACATTTTAATGTATTTTTCATTAAAGTTTATTTTTAAACGTATTCCACTTTCTCCCAGTACTGTGAGTAATTCCCCTATTGATATTGTCTTCGTTCAGCCCTTTTCATATTTTTGCCAACGAAGCCCTTGAAAAAGTGTTGGCCGAAAGGTTCCTCGGGTTTTGGGAATAAGTATGGCGTCTTTTCTTTTTAGAGCAATTTGTGGGTTCTGTTGGGTACCGTTCTTTATTCACACACACATACATACACACACACACACACGCATACATATATATATATATATATATATATATATATATATATAAATGAATGGAGAGGAGATCTATTTCATATGAAATATTAAGAAGTACATTTGTATAGAGAGATCGATGTATATTATCCAGAACAATTTTATTTAATTGAAGGAAAACTGAACACACCTTTATTTTTGACGGGTAAGTTTTTAACACACACACACATACACACACACACACACACACATATATATATATATATATATACATATATATATAAACGTGATTGTTCATAGTTATACTCGTCTCGAAAGCCTTCCTCAAAAACTTTCGAGCGAAGGAAAAAATAGTTTTAAAAAGCAAAAAGGAAAGAGCTTAGGACATGAAAGTCTGTCAAAAGTGGTTCGGACAGAAATCAGCACGAAGCCCAAAGAAATGAGAAAAAACGGCGACACGAGTAACCATCGAACAGAAAGCGCTCAATACAAAGGCAGAGCGACCTTAAGGGAACCTAATGAGGCAGACGTACCTACCGAGATTTCTCCGAAACGGATCGTCAAGGAAAGCTTTCCCTAACGATCCGTTTAGGAGAAACCTAGGTAGGTTCGTCTGGCTCATTAGGTTCTATTATATATATATATATATATATATATATACATATATGTGTGTGTGTGTGTGTGTGTGTGTGTGTGTGTGTGTGTGCATATACACATACTGGAAGCTGGCTCTTGACACTAAATCAACGTGAATATGTACATATAAACACATGTTCAAAAGGTCATCGTTGTACCTCAGCTCCACTTGCTTTTACCCACTTAATAATCCGGCGGGTAATTGATTTGCGGACTTTTACAAACACTCACACTCGGTGTCAAATAGTTTCGCATGCCCTATTACACGTTGAGGAATCGTCGGTACATTTTTTTACAGTGTGGTGCAGAAATCAATTGTTTTAGTTGGCCCCACAGATAAAATCTAAATGACTGGTGGTGGATGAACATCACGAAGAACCGATTCTCCAATACCTATTTATTTTTTAATGGTCAGCCAGTACATCGCGAACAATGTAAGTAAATGTTCCTGGAGTTCCATCATGCATAAACCAGATACTTCTTGGTATTAGCAGAGATACATCCTCTAGCAAATGTGTTGGAAATAAAGTCTTGGTAGTTAACTTAATTAAAACACATGTTTTACTTCAAAGACTAAATACAAAAGTAGAAGGAATAACAAATGTCAGTCTACTTTGTAACACAGCCCCATTTACTGTCATTTCTATAAACGTAACAAATCAAAAAGGAAGGATCTCGCTTGGATGGAATTTTTATCCATGCCCTGATCTGTAGGAACAGTTCCCAAATTTTTTGAAAGATTATTTATAATACACCGTATATATATATATATATATATATATATATATATAGACTTTTTATGCATGATTTGATCTGAGGAACCATTCACAGCTTTGAAAAAGATTATTTATAATACTATATATATATATATATATATGTGTGTGTGTGTGTGTGTGTGTGTGTGTGTGTGTGTGTGTGGACTTTTTACTCATGCTTTCATCTGAGAAACAATTCCCAACTTTTAAAGATTATTTATAATACACCATATATATATATATATATATATATATATATATATATATATATATATATATATGGACTTTTTATCCATGATTTGATCTGAGGAACCATTCACAGCTTTTAAAAAGATTATTTATAATACTATATATATATATATATATATATATATATATATATGTGTGTGTGTGTGTGTGTGTGTGTGTGTGTGGACTTTTTATCCATGCTTTGATCTGAGGAACCATTCCCAATTTTTAAAAGATTATTTATAATACTATATAATTACACACACACACACACACACACACACACACACACATATATATATATATACATATATATATATATATATAGAGAGAGAGAGAGAGAGTTTATACATATTCTAAAGTATAATTTATAATAAATACTCATTACTTCATTTTTATATTGAGCACCGGTTTAAAATTAATGTTTTCAATGTTGCAAATATTTTCTTCTTTTCTTATTCATTCGGATATGTACATATATATATATATATATATATATATATATATAAAGAGATAGAGAGGTGTGTGTGTGTGTGTGTGTGTGTGTGTGTGTGTGTGTGTGTGTGAATTTATATATATATATATTCCATTTGCAGACTAGTTATTACGCGACCTATGTTTCTACCATGAGTGGTGTCTTCAGCCTATCTTTAATAACTGATTTTACCGTTTACCGTATCTTTTACGAACGCTCACGTAATTTTTTAACGCTCATGCAGTTTTCAACGCGCAATTTTTAAAACTAGAAATTATCACGTTATCATCCATAGTTGTATGAACCTAATAGTTATTTTTTAGTATGGTTACACTTAGTCATAATTTCCGTTCTTTCATTCAACATTTCGTTTTTGTTAGGGAATATCATAATTTCTTATTTTTCTTCTTGCACAGTTTACATATTTTGCCATCGTTGTCAGGCTTTGCTGTTTTTTCTGTACTCCACATTATGTCTGGGGATTTTCCATATTTTAATTTTAATTTCTACACGTGGCTAGCCAATTTTGTACAGTTTTTTAAGTTTTTTATTTTGAATGTAGACTTTTGGTTGATTAATTTACTAATAACTTGTTTACAAGGTTAATTTTCAAAAGCTCTACAATATAGTTGTATTGAACACTTTTTATATAAATGTGCAATGGTCTAATCTTATGACCAAAAACTAAGTAATTATACAATCAATATATATATATATATATATATATATATATATATATATATAGAGAGAGAGAGAGAGAGAGAGGGAGGAGACAGGGGTAGAGATTATGTTTATTTACGTAGGCATATTTAAAAAGTTAGAATCATTTTTAGCCTCGCCAGATTTTAATTTTAATTTTTACATGCGGCGAAGCCAATTTTGCAGTTTTTAAAATTTTCTATTTTTAATGTAGACTTGTGATTGATAAATTTATTAATAACTCGTTTACAAAAGGAAATTTTTAAAAGTTCTACAATATAATTGTATTGAACACTATTACACAAATGATCTAATCTTATGACCAAAAAACTAAGTAATTATACAATCAATATATATATATAGAGAGAGATTTTTTAAATTTTTTTTTTAATCATCTCACCCCAAGCAATGCATTCCACTGCTACTGTTGCGCATGGGGCTACATAGGGGAAGGTAAAGAGAAGGAGTGGTTAGACATAGGGAATGTCAGGAGGAAGGTGACAGATGAGTAAGGATAGCGAGGATGAGGGTTAGGCAGATGGGAAGAGTGCTTGATAGAATGGGAGCAGGTTACTGCGTTAGGAGGTGTCTATTGACCTTACATATTGATCCTTACATTTAAACTCCTGGAGATTGTAGCCCTCGGGGAAGCAATCGTTTGGAAGAGAATTCCACAGTCGGGAAGAGCGAGGAAAGAAACTGTTTGGAGTAGAAGTTACGGCTGCATTTTATCGGTTTCACTGTAAAAGGGTGGGATCTAGTTGCTAATCTAATATCTCGTGCAAATTCGTATTTAGGGGGCACCAGTGATCTAAGTTCATCGGAGCAGAAGCCGTGAAAGTATTTATAGATGAGAAAAGGGGTAATGATTCATGTTTATGCGTAGGCATATTTATAAAGTTAGAATCATTTTTAACCTTGACATATTTTTATTTTAATGTTTACACGTGGCTAGCCAATTTTGTACAGGTTTTTTTTTAATTTTCTGTTTTGAATGTAGACTTGTGATTGATAAATCTATTAATAACTCGTTTACAAATTGAAAAAAAAATTTAACAAGTTCTACAATATAATTGTATTGAACACTTTTACACAAATGTGCAATCTTATGACCAAAAAACTAAGTAATTATACAATCAATCAATATACATATATATATATATATATATATATATATATATATAGAGAGAGAGAGAGAGAGAGAAGAGAAAGGGGTAATGGTTCAGTGCATATTTAGAAAGTTAGAATCATTTTTAGCCTTGCCATTGCATGGAGGATACTGTTTGTTGATTTTGCCGTCAGCACACATATTACGATATAGAAGTTACCGTAAATTGCACCAAATTTACGTGATAAAAAACAGTACTAGAACACTGGAAAAACGTGTCTGTAATAGTAAAAAAAAAACCTTTCGTACGGTCAGACTTTGTCAGAATGTAAAGTTTATCCAGCAAGTCCAAAATATCATCGACGAGAACCTTGGATTATTACTAATCAGCTCCCTGTCTCAAATCAACTATCAGACGTGTGCCGCACGAAAATATCACATATGAATCCTACAATTCCGAATTTCACCCGAGAGGATCGTAACTACAGTACTTACTCACGTGACAACGAAGCTAGTGGTCGGTATTTCTGTCTATTTTTAATGGTTAATATTTCATATTCGGGCATTTAAGAGAGACACTATCATTGCTTTCGTGAAGACTTCTTCAATTCGCTTTTCCGGATGTGAGCTGATTTTTTTTCCCGCCTAATCTTAGTCTAATATTAGCTATCGACAATCACCGACATCCCCCATAAGCCAAATATGGACATTGCATAGAGAATAATAGTAAATTATGAGCGTGAAGAAAAGTCTGGAAGCATTGGAGGAAAAAAATCATTCAGTCCTGAATTAGTATCATTCCATTTTCGTGAGGTACATAAATGGATGTTGTTTCTTTCAATGGACAAACGTTCATTCATCCTGATTATCACTTTGGTGAAAGTCACTTTGAATTGACTTCCTTTCACCTCATCGATCTTCCTTTTTTTTGTCTCTATTTCCTTCTCTAAATCTTTTTCTCTTCTTCTTTCGTTCTTTTCCTTTACATCTTTTGAAGAAATTTTATTGTTTTCATTTCCATATTTGAGTTTTTATAGCGGGTTATCCATTTTTTTCCAGTTTATAGTGGGAGTCCGTTCTAGTGAAGGGTAGTTGTATATTGTTGCAAACTAACGGAATTTGACCTTGTTGTAGATAGTCCACTATAAGTCATAAAGAAAGATTATAAACCAAGAAAAGCAAACTGAGTTGAAAAATAACATTTTATATATACACATATCAATTAAGGTTTTTACAATGAAAGTAATACTTGATGTATAGGTGCCAGGAACGTTAAAATGTTCATGGCAATAAAATGCTGAACAGAGAATTAATGCTTAGGAAATGTGGGAGCGTTGTAAGTAAGGAATGTCTTTGATGTATTCGCTCCTTAGGTCAGTAAGTAGTTTTGAGACAGCGAATAAGGAAATGAGAGGTAAGGGAGACTAGGATAGTAAGCCGCTTGATGTAGGTCAAGCGGATACTGATACACTCCTCTCTCGAGTCTGGGTCTGTCTGTCTGTGCTTTCTGTATCAGCTTTTTATTTTGACTTTTTGGATCATAGTATATCATTTTGGATTCACACTTGTATTTTATTTTGGGCTTCCCACTGTACCGATAAATAAAATTCGCGTAGGCTCGCGAACTGGAAATTTAATATTTGATTAATTTTTATTTTTCAACCGGAACATCTCCGCGAAGCCGGATACGCACCGGCGACTTTTGGTCATTTGCTTTTTGGTTGTGAGGGTGCAAACATCCGGTCCATTAGCTTTGCTCCGTATCACCACATTTTCTTGTTTTTTTATTTCGAATCCGTCCTCATTTAAATGCTTCCTTACTTTCTTTATCTCTTTTCGAAAATGTTTATTTTCTTATCCTTCTGTTTTTATTACCTCCACCTGAAGGCGGGGGTATTGTATTCGGTCATGTTTGTTTGTTTGTTTGTCCATGGTCAAGATATCTCAAGACTCTTTGGATAGAATCGCATGAAACATTCAGAGTGATTGACCTCATAACTCTCAGAAATTAATTTTGGATTCTATGTTGTACGGGATAAAATTCTGGGTTATTTTTCAACGTTTGTTTTTTTTCTTTTTTACTAATAATATTTCGGATAATTCACATGCCAAATAGTGAATTACCTCCCCTAGATTTTCTTTTCATTTTAATAAATTATGTCTTGCTAATTGCTAAATTGATATCGGTATTGACTTGGCGGAGGTATTTGACTGCTTTTGTTACAGTTATTTTCATTGGATTATACTCAACATTTCTTTTTTCTTCTTTTTCTTCTTCACCATCTTCCTTATCTTTTTCTTCTTTTTCTTCATTTTCTTCTTCATCATCATCTTCCTTTATCTTTTTCTTCATCTTCTTTTTTCATCTTTTTTCTTTTTCCATTTTCTTAAGCTTCTTCTTCATCTTTTTTCTCTTCATCTTCTTCTTTTTCTTCGTCTTCATCTTCTTCTTCTTCATCTTTTTTATTTTTCTTCTTCTTCATTTTCTACAACTTCACCATTTTGTTCTTTTTTCTAAATCTGCTTGATTATTTTTTTCTTCTTCATCATCATCTTCTTTATCTTTTTCTTCATCTTCTTTTTCATCTTTTTTCTTCTTCTTGATCTTCTTTTTCTTCAACCTTTTTTCTTCGTCTTTATTTTCTCTTTCATCCTATTCTTTATCTTTTTTTTCTTCTACATCATCTCTATCTTCTTCAACTTCTTCTTCAACTTCTTCATTTTCTTTTTCTTTGTCATCATCTTCTTTATCTTTTTCTCCATCTTTTTCTTTTTCTTCATTTTATTAATCTTCTTCTTCTTCTTCATTTTCTTTTTCTTCTTCTTCATCTTCTTTATCTTTTTGTTCTTCTTCATCTTCTTTTTCGTCTTTTTTATTTTTCTTCCTTCTCTTCTTCTTCATCTTCTTTTGTTCTTTTTTATTTTCTTAATCTTCTTCTTCACTTTCTTCTTCTTCTTCTTCTTTATCTTTTTCCTCATCTTCATCTTCTTTGTCTTTAGCTTCTTTTTTTTCTTCTTTAACATCATCTTCTTCGTCTTTCTATACATCCAAACTTAAGCATCGTCGAATAAGGTCACTACCCAGATGGGTGCCCTTCATAAAAACCCCTTAACGTTTAATTTGGACTTGCTAGTGATATAATGGTTTATTGCACGGATTTGAATCGAGTTAAAATGCCATTTGCGTTAATTATATTCATTTACACGCAAATACACTTGGAATAAATTAACATCTACTCCCAACTGCTATGGGTTAATTAGTTAGATTTGTATCACTAAAGCATCTTCAAAAATTAAATACGTTTACCTATTTAATTAAAAAGAATTAAAATTTTTTTTAAAAATTATACGTTTACAAAAAAAACATTAAAAATCATGAAAAAAACATTAAAACATTTTAAAAAATTAAAATCATTAAAAAGAATTAAAATTAAAAATATAAAAAAAACATTAAAAAATTTTTCTTAAATTATACGTTTTATATTATACGTTTACGTATTTAATTAAAAAAAATTTTTTTAAATTTAAAAAAATAAATACGTTTACGTACAAGACATTTAGATTTACGCCTGAAATAGCCTCTTTTTTTGTTTTGTTCTACATTTTTGTTCTATTACTAAATTTGCTTGATTTTGTTGTTTATTTCCTTTTTCTTTTCTTTTTTTTTTAATCTAATAGACTTTTTTTGCCTTTCTTCTCAATCGAATCAACTGTTTCGTTGCTGCTTTTATTTCTTCGCTGTTCTCTTCTTCCTCTTCTTCTACCTCTTTTTCTTTGCTGTCTTCGTAAATAACACGACCTCATTATTTTAGCCTTCCTCTTCTTCTTCCTCTTCTTCTACCTCTTTTTCTTTGCTGTCTTCGTAAATAACACGACCTCATTATTTTAGCCTTCATCTTCTTCTTCCTCTTCTTCTACCTCTTTTTCTTTGCTGTCTTCGTAAATAACACGACCTCATTATTTTAGCCTTCCTCTTCTTCTTCCTCTTCTTCTACCTCTTTTTCTTTGCTGTCTTCGTAAATAACACGACCACATTATTTTAGCCTTCCTCTTCTTCTTCCTCTTCTTCTACCTCTTTTTCTTTGCTGTCTTCGTAAATAACACGACCTCATTATTTTAGCCTTCCTCTTCTTCTTCCTCTTCTTCTACCTCTTTTTCTTTGCTGTCTTCGTAAATAACACGACCTCATTATTTTAGCCTTCCTCTTCTTTTTCCTCTTCTTCTACCTCTTTTTCTTTGCTGTCTTCGTAAATAACACGACCTCATTATTTTAGCCTTCCTCTTCTTCTTCCTCTTCTTCTACCTCTTTTTCTTTGCTGTCTTCGTAAATAACACGACCTCATTATTTTAGCCTTCCTCTACTTTTTCCTCTTCTTCTACCTCTTTTTCTTTGCTGTCTTCGTAAATAACACGACCTCATTATTTTAGCCTTCCTCTTCTTCTTCCTCTTCTTCTACTTCTTTTTCTTGGCTGTCTTCGTACATAACACGACCTCATTATTTTAGCCTTCCTCTTCTTCTTCCTCTTCTTCTACCTCTTTTTCTTTGCTGTCTTCGTAAATAACACGACCTCATTATTTTAGCCTTCCTCTTCTTCTTCCTCTTTTTCTACCTCTTTTTCTTTGCTGTCTTCGTAAATAACACGACCTCATTATTTTAGCCTCCCTCTTCTTCTTCCTCTTCTTCTACCTCTTTTTCTTTGCTGTCTTCGTAAATAACGAGACCTCATTATTTTAGCCTTCCCCTTCTTCTTCCTCTTCTTCTACCTACTTTTTCTTTGCTGTCTTCGTAAATAACACGACCTCATTATTTTAGCCTCCCTCTTCTTCTTCCTCTTCTTCTACCACTTTTTCTTTGCTGTCTTCGTAAATAACACGACCTCATTATTTTAGACTCCCTCTTCTTCTTCCTCTTCTTCTACCTCTTTTTCTTTGCTGTCTTCGTAAATAACACGACCTCATTATTTTAGCCTCCCTCTTCTTCTTCCTCTTCTTCTACCTCTTTTTGTTTGCTGTCTTCGTAAATAACACGACCTCATTATTTTAGCCTCCCTCTTCTTCTTCCTCTTCTTCTACCTCTTTTTCTTTGCTGTCTTTGTAAATAACACGACCTCATTATTTTAGCCTCCCTCTTCTTCCTCTTCTTCTACCTCTTTTTCTTTGCTGTCTTCGTAAATAACACGACTTCATTATTTTAGCCTCCCTCTTCTTCTTCCTCTTCTTCTACCTCTTTTTCTTTGCTGTCTTCGTAAATAGCACGACTTCATTATTTTAGCCTCCCTCTTCTTCTTCCTCTTTTTCTACCTCTTTTTCTTTGCTGTCTTCGTAAATAACACGACCTCATTATTTTAGCCTCCCTCTTCTTCTTCCTCTTCTTCTACCTCTTTTTCTTTGCTGTCTTCGTAAATAACACGACATCATTATTTTAGCCTCCCTCTTCTTCTTCTTTGGATGTTCCTTGTGGTGCAGTGGATATCGGCTCGGAACAAGAAACTGGGGAGCCGAGTTCGAATTCCAGCTGAATCCTTTGTATTCACTTACGCGTAAATACCCTTGGTAAAGGTATTAATCCGTCTCTTTCTTCCAGTTATGGGTTAAATAACAGAACAGATTGGGTTCTATAGCCTTGGTCGGCTACCAGTCTACCGTAGAAAGCAATGGCAACCTACTGCAGGATAATCTTCTGCCCAGTCAGTCATGTCTCTTTCGAGACATGATCGCCGAAGCGTGTTTCACGTATGGCACTTAGCTGTCTGACTTCTTCTTAATTTGCAATTACTTTTTCTTCTACTTATTTTTGATTGTTGTCTTCTTTTTTTTTTACTTCTTTTTTGTTGTTGTCGTTGTCAACCTTGAAACTTCTGAATATCATTTCTTATGTCTTTGTCTATAAGTGTGTCAAATTTGATTAAAATTGGACCACCCCTCTATAACCCGAATTTTTCGATTGTCGATTTTCGATATTTATCGGGGGTACCTCGATACAAAACCTAAGAACACTCGCAAACGCTTATAGTACAACTGTGTAAATTTTCAAGAAAATCGGTTCAGCCGTTTCGGAGTCTATAGGTAACGGACACACACACAGACACAGACGCACACACAGAGAAAAAGTTCCATTTATAAATAAGTTTAGATTAGATAGATTTTGATTAAGTATTCTCGACCATATGTTTTTAGGGGTCTAGTGTAAAAACCCATGATTAATCCTGATTTCATTTTTGCCTTTGGGAGGAATGGAAATTGATTAAAATGATTTTGATTGTAGTTTTGCGGTTAATATTAAAATCTAATTTTTAATTTGCATCGTATTAACTAGAATAACAATGAAAAGAACGGTTTTTAGTCTTTTATGCTCATGTGTTAGATTTATTGGATACTTCGATGTGGTAGAACGATTAACATGCTTCTCTCATTATAAGAATTACGAATAAAATTTGAGTTGAATATCCACCGTGTACTTCATATTTTCGGCCTTGTACCACATCCAACGTATACTTAAGAAATCACGATGTGTTAATTCTTTGGTTGGTTCTACGTTATTAAGTCACTTAGGTACTATATATATATACTGTTAAATAAAACAAACACAGAATGTTTATTATGTATAGTATAAACTGACCGTTTTTCAATTTCAATTTTTATTATCTAAACTTATTTATAAATGGAACTTTGTCTGTGTGTGTATGTGTGTGTGTGTGTCCTTTACGTATAGACTCCGAAACTGCTGAACCGATTTTCGTGAACATTTACACAGTTGTACTATAAGCGTTTGCGAGTGTTCTTAGCTGGGATTTGTGTCGAGGTACCCCTGATAAATATCGAAAATTGATAATCGAAAAAACTGGTTATCGAAGGAGTGGTCCGATTTTAATCAAATTTGATGCACTCATAGACAAAGACATAAGAAACGATATTTAGAAGTTTCAAGGTGGCAGTTTTACAATAGTGCAGAAAATCGATAATATATATATAAAAGCTTTCATTACACCCGACAACGCCGGACTATACTGCTAGTATTAAATATAAATTCAAATCGAAAAATGGTTAGTTCATAAAATATACTTGATGATTGCGTAATGTATGAAACTAAGAGTCTTTCTTTACACGTAGGATAATATGTATATTCATTAACATATTTAATGTATCGAGGCAGCAGATAATTTTCTGAACATCTACTGTTAAATGTAACAGAGAATGAATGTCAATTATGCCTAATCATGAGCCGTTCTAAACATCCTATCTTGACTTTAATTTCAGGTGAAATAAAGACAAAGATTGTCCAACATTTGGATATTATTTATTCTGCTGTTTCTAATGCTCTCTTGGCTTTCTTTATGTTAACGTCCATGTAACCTCTCATAAGATGGCTCAAGGACATGATAGAGATAGGAAGTAAACTCAGCAAGATAGGAAGTAAACTCAGCAGGATAGGGAGCAAACTCAGCAGGATAGGGAGTAAACTCAGCAGGATAGAAAGTAAACTCCACATGATAGGGAGTAAACTCAGCAGGATAGGGAGTAAACTCAGCAGGATAGGGAGTAAACTCAGCAGGATAGGAAGTAAACTCCGCATGATAGGAAGTAAACTCAGCAGGATAGGAAGTAAACTCCACATAATAGGGATTAAAATCAGTAAACTAAGCCGGTATGCAAAAACACAAAGGGTCGTAAGTCAAGGATATCTTTTCTCACCGGTTCTTTTTAACAAGTACAGCGAAGCAATAATGGGAGAAATAAAAGCTTTGCCGGGATTCGTCATTAGCGGCCACAATCTCATCAATGTAGAATACACGAATGACACGGTGATTATAGCAAACAGGGAAAGAAAAATGTAGGGCCTCCTATAGATTCGATATAGTCATTTCACTTGAGGTCTGTTGTGAGAGTTAACCCCAGAGGCGCAGTTTTTTACTTTCAGGGAGAGTATGCTGTTCCATGTCGGGAAAGCAAGTAAACGGAAGCAGTTGAGAAGAACGAGAGTAGAATTTTCGTTTACAATTTATTGGTTTCGCAATAAAAGGTTCGGACCTAGTTGCTAATCTTCTGGCGCGAGTCAAGTCATGTATAGCGGGTACCAGTTAGCTAAGTTCATCTGAGAAGAAGCCCCTGTAAACTGTCACTCTTTCTCATAACTTTTCTGATATGTAACACCCTGCGCACCAGTGGCAGTGAAATGCTTTGCTTCGGGAGATATGATTATGAAAAATTCTACATTTATTTCGTATTACATTAGTAAGCATAAAGTTTCATTTGAACAGATTATTTCAAAGAATTTGCTACATTGTGGAACAGGCATCTGCATAATAGCGGCCACAATCTCAACAATATTAGATACACGGATGACACGGTGCTGATAGAAAACACGGAAAGGGAAATGCAGGACCTTCTACAGAAGGTAGCAAACGAAACTGAGAGGAAAGGATTTGAAAAAAAAAACTGAATTTTTTTTTTTTTTTTTTTAAGCGTTTCACCCCGAGCAAGGCATGTCACTGCCACTACTGTGCAGGGGGCTACGTAGAGTGGAGAAAGGCTGATTAAATATAGGAAATAACAGAGGGTGGGTGATAGGCGGGTGAGGATACCGAGAATGAGGGTTGGGTAGATGAGAGTGTTGTGAGAATAGTTGGGAGTTAGTGTGATAGGAGGTGTCTATTGATCCTACATTTAAACACCTGGAGATTGTAGCTGTCGGGAAAGCAGACTTGTGGAAGGGAGTTCCACAGGCGGGAAGCGCGAGAAAAGAAGCTGTTGGAATAGAATTTACGGTTAAATCTTATTTGTTTAACTGTAAAACGGTGGGACCTAGTTGCTAATCTAGTATCTCGTGTAAATTCGTGCTTAGGCGGCACCAGTGATCTAAGCTCATCGGAGCAGAAGCCATGAAAGTACTTGTAGAAGAGGCACAGGGAAGCTACATCACGCCGGTGTGAGAGCGGCTGCAGCCGGTCTGCCAAGTCAGTATCAACCACGTTACAGATCCTCCTTTGTATTTTGTCAAGAAGCCCAAGGAGAGATTGTCATTTGTAAAAATGTGGAGCCTAATAAGCGAAATACAAGTCTACTTTTTTTTAAACAAATGGCAAACTACTGTCTAGTCAGTCATGTCTCCAAAGAGACATGATTGTCCAAAGTGTGTATCACGTATTACACTTAACTGACTGAATACATCCTTGGCCATGATAATAAGCCATGAGATCTCAGTGACTCACTTTCCGTCCATTTCCAAGATATCTAAATTTATGTAGACGCGTGTAATTCCTAAATAACCGTAATTTTAGAAAACGAGTTTCATTGCAACCTAAAAGCTTTCCGTCTGTGATATCAGGAAAGACATTGTTAAAATATCTTTAATATTCAGGGGAGGAACGAGAACATGAAAAAAAAAGGGAAAATGAGAGTGTGTAAGGAGCCAAAAAATTGTAAAAAGAGAAAAAGATCACTACTTTAAACATATACGCATATTGAGACAGACAGAGAGAGAGAGACAGAGAGAGAGACAGAGAGAGAGACAAACAGAAAGAGAGAGAAACAGACAGAGAGAGACAGACAGACAGACACAGAGAGAGAGAGAGAGAGAGACAGAGAGAGAGACATCCAAAGAGAGACAGACAGACAGAGAGAGAGACAGAGAGAGAGACATCCAAAGAGAGACAGACAGACAGAGAGACAGAGAGACAGAGAGACAGAGAGAGAGACATCCAAAGAGAGAGAGAGACATCCAAAGAGAGACAGACAGAGAGAGGGAGAGTTTTAGTTTTAGTTTTGTTTAACTGCACATCAACACCTCTGTGGTTTATTTTATGCCAAAAAGGTGACTTTTTAAGGTGTTTTAAAGTTCGGTTATACTGAGAAGGGTGATTTAGTCAGATTTTGATGAAAAATTTTTTATTCTTTTTATTTTAGAAAACTGAAGATGTCTTATACAAAAATGTATTGCTGGTAATAATTATTTTTCTTCAAAATGTATGATGTCAATATTTTTTCCATTCAAAAATGTATTCTGGCAATAATTGTTTTTTTTTTTTTTTTAATCATTTCACCCCGAGCAAGGCGGAAACGCCACTGATGTGCAGGGGGTTACATAAATGTAAAGAGATTAATTAGAAAAGAGTTAGGAGTACAAATTAGTTAGAAAGGAACAACAGAAAGCTGAGAAAGCAGGTGCGATGACAGATACATAGGTGGAGAGAAAGGGAAGGTTATACAGGGGAGGGGAGAGAGCTAGAGTCCAGTGGTTAGTAGATGAGTATTGACTTTGCATTTAAATTTCTGGAGGTTGTAGCCGTCAGGAAAGCAAGAATACGGGAGCGAGTTCCACAGGCGGGAAGTGCGAGAGAGGAAGCTGCAGTAGTAGATATATTTCTTCAAAAATGTATTGTTGGTAATATTTTTCTTTCAAAAATCTATATTTTTCTATAAAAGTCTATTTCTATGTATATATTTCTATAAATGTCCATTTTTATACTTTCATAGTGCTTGACCCTAATTTGGGGGTTAAATATTTGCCCATAGCTGGGACCCTAACAGGTGCTACCAATCAGGGTCAGGCTGGACCTGGGAACAAATGCAATTAAGAGATGGTTCCATGCTCCTCATAACATCAAAATCAGAGGCGTTGTTGCCGGATGCAGTTTACCGTTATGCCCAGAATCACGAGAGAGAGAGAGAGAGAGAGAGAGAGAGAGAGAGAGATAGAGATAGAGATAGAGAGAGAGAGAGGCAGGCGTGCTGTCAGAATCACACTCAAAAAGAAAGAAAGAAAACAATAATAAGAGACTCTCCACTAACGGATAAATCGGGTACCAAGCTAGTATATATCTAAACATTTATTAATGGAACTTTGTCTGTGTATGTGCGTCTGTGTGTGTGTGTGTGTGTGTGTGTGTCCGTTACCTATAGACTCCGAAATGGCTGAACCGATTTTCTTGAAAATTTACACAGTTGTACTATAAACGTCTGCGAGTATTTTTAGCTCGGTTTTGTGTAAAGTAAAGAATTTTAGTAAAATAAAGAAATTTACGATAAGGCCCTTCAGAAAAACGGTTTTATTAACAAGTTAACGTATGATAAGCCTGCTATAAACCCAGAATCATCAAAAACTAAAAACATCCGAAAATGTAGAAAAAGGAAGATAATTTGGTTTAACCCTCCTTATTGTAAGCTAACTAACATAAATATTGGTAAGTATTTTCTCAGATTAATCGATAAACATTTTAATAATAATAATAATAATAATAATAATAATAATAATAATAATCCCTTAAAATTTTTTTTAAATAAATTCACCCTAAAAATCAGTTACTCTTGCACCTCAAATATAAATGATATAATTAATTCCCATAATAGGCATATTTTAAGGAACCTAAATAATACCGACATTAAATCCGGAATTGTTGATAAATGTAATTGTAATTCTGTGGATACCTGCCCGGTGCAGGGCAAATGTAAATCCACCCCAGTAATTTATGAAGACCGTATTTCTCCATCTAACAACAAAGACAATTACCGGACTTATATTAGCATGTCCGCGTGCCCTTTCAAACAGAGACTTTACAGCCACAAGTACTCGTTTTCGAACCCTAACCAAAGATTCCAGACGGCACAATCAAGTAGATTCTGGAAAATGAAGGAGGAAGGGCAGGACCCTATAATCAGCTGGAAATTAATAAGCTCAGCTTGTACCCCGAAAAATTTTCGTGATAGGTGCCGTCTATGTTTATTGGAGAAGATTCTGATTTTGAAGTATCCTCATCAGGACTTACTTTTGAACCTTAGGAAAGAATTCATTAATAAGTGCCGTCATAGGGCGGATTTTAAAATTTAAATTTTAAATTTTTAAATTTTAATTTTTAAATATTAAGTTTTTTTTTTTTTTAATTTTTATTTTTTTAATTTTTAATTTTTCTTTTTATAATTTTTATGTATATCTGTATGTTTGTGTGTGTATGTGCATATTTGTAAATATGTGTGTATATATGTATATATGTATGTGTGTATATATGTATTTATGTGTGAAAAAAATTTTTAGCTATTTAAATGCTCTTTTTTATAATATTCATTAATTTTTTTATTTTTTATATGTATGTGTGTGCATATGTATAATGTATATATATGTGTGTGTGTATGTATATGTGTGCATGTGTGTGTGTACACATATATATTGTGTGTGTGTGAATTTTTGTATATGTGTGTACACATATATATGTGTGTATGCGCATGTATGTGTATATATGTATATAACTGTGTGTGGAATTGAATGTATGTGTGTGTGTATGTGTATGTATGTATATATGTATTCATAATCGAAGAATTGTGTGTGTGTATGTGTATGTATGTATGTGTGTACTTCTATATGTATGTATAATTGTAAATTAATTTTTTTTTTTTTACCTAGCAGTGTCTTTATTTAGTTTAAATCAAATGACCTAATTTTTTTTTTTTAAATTATTTTAAATCCTATATCTTTTTATTCCCTTTAAAATTAATTATGACTTTTTAAGTTAAGGCCTTTTTCTAATTAACGTTTTTGGGAAGTTAGGTTTTTGAATTTGTCCAGCGTCTGTAATATATAAAAATTTTTTTCTTTCTTTTCTTTTCTTTTTCCCTCCCTTCCTTCCTTTATCTCTCTTATTTCCCACCTTTTTTCTGTGTTGCTTAACGTTACATCAATTCAACACGGCCGTCTGTTAATTTTTAAGTTACAATTCTCTTTTCTTTTTTTCCGAACCCAGACGATGTCAATTTTTTCTTTTCTTGTTTATTTGATTTTATTTTGTTTTATCTTTTTCTTTTTCTTTTTCTTTTTTAATTTCTTTGCAAATCTATTTAAAAGCAACCTATGGGTAAAGCAACTTGGATGAGATCCACTATGGAATATGTGAACGAGCGGCGCGTCATCGAGTTTAATTCGTTACCTATTCGTCACCGTTGCCCGTGGTACAGTTAGTATGACGTTTCCTTGATAACCCAACTGCCTGGGTTTCAGTTCGTGATAGTGGATGCGCACTGCTGATGAGTTCCAAATATAGGACGAAACGGCCGTCCGGTGCTTCTTTTGAGGTCGAATAAAAATTCGATGAATAACTTATATATAGATACTTTAACGCACACACACACATATATATATATATATATATAACATAGTGATGATCCACGTATACTGTCTTAATATGTTTAGGAAAAACTACTAAAGAGTTGTAAGTTTAAAAATGTATTTTTTGACAGCGCTTTTTTTATTTCTATTATTATATTTTATATTTTAGACCCTCCTCGGTCCTTCATCAGAAACAAATGATTTTAAAATTTAAATTAGAAACGTATTTCCTTCTAATTTAAATTTTAATCATTTGTTTCTGATGAAGGACCGAGGACGGTCTGAAATATAAAATACACTCTTCCACCCCACCCAACTATCTATCACCGCCCTTCTGGCATTTCCTATATCTAACCACTCTTTCTATTTACCTTTCCCTATGTAGCCCCAAGCACAATAGTGGCAGTGGAATGCCTTGCTTGGGGTGAAACGATTAAAATAATAATAATAATAATAATAATAATAATAATAATAATAATAATAGTAATAGAAATAAAAATTACTGTCAAAAAATACGTTTTCAAACTTACAACTCTTTAGTAGATTTTCTTATATATACATATACATATATACATATACATATATATACATATACATATATATACATATACATATATATACATATACATATATATATACATATATATACACATACATATACATATACATATATACATATACTTATATATATATACATATACATATACATGTATATATACATATACATATACATATTCATACATATACATATATATATATATATACACATATATATATATATATATACATATACATATATATATATATATACATATACATATATATATATATACATATACATATATATATACATATACATATATACATATATACATATACATATACAGGATTGCGTAGATGCACACGCGTAGATGACCACCCAAACATGATGTAAGAAAACATTGGTTTACTAATACTTTCGCTATATATATATATATATATATATATATATATATATATATACTACTGGCCATAATTATTAGGCCACCCCGGTTTTATTTTTAAAGAAATGATGTATTTTTTTTTATTTTTTTTTTTTTTTATAAGCGTTTCACCCCGAGCAAGGCATGTCACTGCCACTACTGTGCAGGGGGCTACGTAGAGTGGAGAAAGGCTGATTAAATATAGGAAATAACAGAGGGTGGGTGATAGGCGGGTGAGGATACCGAGAATGAGGGTTGGGTAGATGAGAGTGTTGTGAGAATAGTTGGGAGTTAGTGTGATAGGAGGTGTCTATTGACCCTACATTTAAACACACTGTCGGGAAAGCAGACTTGTGGAAGGGAGTTCCACAGGCGGGAAGCGCGAGAAAAGAAGCCTAGTTTTAGTATTAATTGCCAAATGAAAATAGAATGGTTCTTTTGTTATCATTACTTTTTCAAAATTTTACAAGGCAAAGAAGGAAAGGTGAATCGTCCGAATCACCCAAGATTTTCTTCATTCTTTCATTGATGAAACAGCAATGTAGGTAATTATTAAATATTCATAAATTCATTTAATGCACATGTAGTAGTGTGTAGTATTAACAAACAATTTTCATATACAATTTTTCACATGGCAGTCAATATTAAAGAATATTATGAAATATATCATTGTTTTAAAACACGGGGTTTTTTAATGATTATGGCCGGTAGTATATATTTTCATGAATATATGCACATCTGTTCATATATTCTGTTTACATATTTATTAGGGGCGATAAAAATATATTCATTTGAAAAATATAATGTCTTAATCATATTTAATTTGATTTAAGCATCTTTTTTAAAAATGGATGTTTTACGATCCGTTCTTGCGTGACACAACGAAGAGACACACCTTTTCTGAGCAGAATAAGTCTGTTATCTTAAAGCATGACTGAGGGCTATAAATCCTGAGATTCTCTTAGAGAACCACTTAACGTGACACATAGATGAATGATAATAGAATTGCACTTGCCCCAAATGAATGGCCCTTGTCCAAATCAATATAACTACGTGAATACTAGTACAATGCATTTCTGGATATTTTAAGTCAATTTTTTTTGGTCCGGTCAATGTGTGGATGTAGGACAGCACAACATGGAAAGACTAATCACCAACATTAAGAATAATATTTTTTTTTAATCATCTCACCCCAAGCAAGGCATTCCACTGCCACTATTGCGCATGGGGCTACATAGAGGAAGGTAAAGAGAAGGAGTGCTTAGACATAGGGAATGTCAGGAGGAAGGTGACAGATGAGTAAGGATAGCGAGGATGAGGGTTGGGCAGATGGGAAGAGTGTTTGATAGAATGGGAGCAGGTTAGTGTGTTAGGAGGTGTCTATTGACTTTACATTTAAACTCCTGGAGATTGTAGCCGTCGGGGAATCAATCGTTTGGAAGAGAATTCCACAGTCGGGAAGTGCGAGGAAAGAAACTGTTCGAGTAGAAGTTACGGCTGCATTTTATCGGTTTCACTGTAAAAGGGTGGGATCTAGTTGCTAATCTAGTATCTCGTTCAAATTCGTATTTAGGGGGCACCAGTGATCTAAGTTCATCCGAGCAGAAGCCGTGAAAATATTTATAGAAGAGACACAGTCGCGCCGGTGGGAGAGAGACTGCAGGCGGTCTGCCAAGTCGGTATCTATCACATTACAGACCCTCCTCTGAACCTTATTGAGAAGCCCGAGGAGAACAGCAGGGGCGCCCGACCAGATATGGCAGCAGTATTCAATGCACGGGCGGATGGTAGATTTATAAAATCTTAAATTTATTTTGTTACGAGTTCTACAATTGGCTCGGTATATTTGCTGACATTATAAAATATCTCAGTGTATCACATCGAATTGAAATTTGCGTGCATTGGAATTCCCGTGGGAGGTCGCTAGACAAGATAAGCAAGAAACAAGTAAATTACTGCGGTTGTTACAGAAACTGAAATTTTGTTTGAAATAAAAAAGACACGCGTCCCAGTAGTTAACATAGATGTGATCTAAAGCAGTGCTTATTAAAACCACTTTAAAATATACCAATATGTACCCACAACCCAAAGAATAATCAGGATTTTATTAGCATTGTGTGTTTTATATCTTAACTCCCATATTAGTTTTACATTATTAACATTTTTCACACTACTGACCTCATCTTTGTTACCGTTTGTATTAAGTTTCGTCCATTTTACGCTCCGTCTTTCTTCAGGTGCTAAGAATTTCGAACCGAACCCTATATTACGATCACTGGGGTATATCATTCTCATTCATTTTGCGAAGCCTCTTATGGGATTCATGAGTTATCTTCCTATAACAGGACTCTCTATGTTACTTGTTCACCACTGCTGAAGACAGTTATTGAACTCACAACTTTTTCTGTCATGTCATTGGAACCAACCAACGTCTATATTCACTCTCCTTGAGATTTTATTTCTAACTCTTTCATACACAGAACCCACATGTGTTACAGTGACTTTATTACCTTGCTTTGGGTGAACTCGATTTAAAAAATTAAGAAATAATTAATGCGTACCAAAAAAGGCTTCGCACAAAACATACGAATGATACATCCCAATGATAGTAATTAACGATTCGGTCCAAAATTTCTGACGAGGACCGGAGCGTACAATTGCCGAAACGTCGTAAAAATGGCAACAATGATTAGGATAATAGTCCGAATAAAATAAATACTTCTCATATCATTTAACGATGTTCTTTATCACTTCTGAAAAAATAAACTGGATATATCAATCCAGAAAAATGCTCCAGGAAGAGAGAGAGAGAGAGAGAGAGATAGAGAAGAAAAACAGCGCCAAGAGATGACGTATACGTGATCAGATAAAGTGTGAAAGCTCCTAGGAAGACTCTTGTTTTGTTTCAGTTAAATTGCACGAAGGTATACATTTCTGGTTTTATCTCACAAATAATGGAAAATCTCGTTATTAAATTAATATTTTTGAAGTTCATGCAGTTTTCAACACAAATGCACTGTGAAGAGACACTTTTGAAACTCTAGCGTATTCTTCTTTTTATTTTTAATCTTCACTCTCACCCGTTGCAACGCCCAAGAGCGAATCGATTTAGAGAGTTACTGAAGGTGGTAGTTGCAGGAGAGCTAAGAATTAAGAAGCTAAACATCCCCCTATATTTGAAAAGATTAAGATTGTAATGGTCGAGAAAGCAGCCTTTCGGGCGTCGGTTCTAGAAGTAGCCGTTCGTGGGCAGAAGCTAACAGTTGCTATTCCATTGTTCCCCGGAAAGTATGTTTCCGACGTTACTTTGTTAGTGTCAAGCTATAAACAACGTTTAAAAGGTTCTATTTGTTGAAATATTTTGTTTTGCAGTCTAAGAAACACAGAAACAGCAAAAACTAAATTTAAATATGTCTACAGTATTTACATTATTCGGACTATTGCCCACGTCTTTGTTGCCATTCGCACGACGTCTAATAATAGATTATTCTATTTCTCTATATTTCTGAGAGGAGTTAGTATTTACACTATTTACATTATTTGGAATATAGTCCTCCTTTTTTTTGCTATTTGTATGACGTTTAATAATAGATCATTCTATTTGTTTATATTTCTGAGATGAGATAGTATTTACAGTATTTACATTATTCGGACTATTGTCCTCATCTTTGTTGCCATTTGTACAACCTTTAATAATAGATCATTCTATTTGTTTATATTTCTGAGATGAGGTTGTATTTACAGTATTTACATTATTCGGACTATTGTCCTCATCTTTGTTGCCAATTGTACGACGTTTAATAATAGATCATTTTATTTTCTATATTTCTGAGATGAGGTAGTATTTCCAGTATTTACATTATCGGACTTTTTTACAATGACTGGATTATAAGAACTCCATTCTTGTTTAGTATTGCCTCTTCTGGTAGTCATGAGTTATCTCCCTCTAACCCTATAATTACTTGTTCACCACTGCTATAGCGTGGTGAACAAGAAACTTCCAGTTGAACCTCAAAACTCTTTGGGTCAAGTTAAATAAACTAACAAACGTCTATATCCAATCAGCACATATGCTAGACAATAAAAATCCCCTAGGCCAACAAAGCATGGAGATGAACACAATATGGGAACCAGTAATACGAAGTACCTGAGAAAATCATTAGTGTCGAAATTGGAATATGAGCTCTGGTAAAAAATACTAGAGAAATTCATGAACATCAAAATACTAGAGAAAACCATTAACAAAAAAATTGCAATATGAACTCGGGTAAAATATGGAGACTGAAATAACGCCAAGACACGGAGCAGATTACAAAAAACTTCACAAGGAGATAAGGAACAAATGCAGACAATCCAAAGAGGAATGGCTCAACAACAAATGTGCAGAAGTAGAGAGACTCAGCAGAGATGCATAAAGAGATAAGAGAACTGACAGGACAAAAAACCTGCTCCTCAACAAGATGCATAAAATCCAAGGAAGGGACAATCATATTAGAGAAAGAGGAAATACTCCAGCGATGGGAAGAATATATAAAGGATCTCTTTTGCGACAAGAGAGAACAACCGAGAATACACAAGGAGATGGATGGACCGGAAATACTAAAATCCGAAATGGAAGCTGCAATGGCCAAAATGAACAGAAACAAAGCACCTGGCCCAGATGGCATAGTGATAGAGCTGCTGACAGCCTTAGAAGAATATGGCATAGAAAAGATATAATAAACGAAATTTATAACAGCGGAATAATACCAGACGACCTATGCAAGTCGATATTTATAGCGCTGCCGAAGAAACCTGGTGCAAACGAGTGCGAACTACACAGAACTATCAACTTAATGAGTCACATTACAAAACTGATTGTCAGAATCCTGATGAATAGAGCGAGAAGCAGAATCAGGCCAGAGATAGGGCAGGAACAGTGCGGACTCGTCAAGGACACTGGAACAAGGAACGCCATATTCATGTTTAGGATGCTCTCTGAAAGGGCATTGCAAATGAAGAAAGACTTATACCTGTGCTTCATTGATTACGCGAAGGCATTCGGCAAAATACGACACAAAGAATTGATGGAGATGCTGAGCAATCTCGACATTTTCGGCAAAGACATAAGAATAATCAAGAATCTCTACTGGCAGCAAACGGCCTGCATACGGACGGGTAACGACCTCAGTAGATACACAAAGATAGAAAAAGGCGTAAAACAAGGATGTGTCTTTTCACCGGATTTGTTCACCCTATACAGCGAGAATATTTTGAGGACCCTAGATGACACGCCAGGACTTGTTATAGGAGGCCACAACCTGAACAACATAAGATATGCGGACGATACAGTGTTGATTGCGGACACGGAAAGGAAACTACAAGACCTCATACAGAAAGTAGCAGTGGAGAGTGAAAAAAGGGACTACAAATAAACTTTAAGAAAACTGAGTGCATGGTCATCAGCAAAAGATACAACCCAAAATGCCAAATACAGGTGGGGGATAACAGAATCAAACAAGTACAAGAATTTAAGTACCTAGGAAGTGTTCTAACAGGAGATGGAAAGTGCGACACGGAGATCCGAAGGCGATTTGGCATGGCAAAGGACGCGTTCCAGAAGATGAGCAAAATACTAACACACAGAAAAATCTCAATAGAAACGAAGAAAAGAGTTCTAGACTGCTACGTGATGTCAGTTCTTCAATACGGCTGTGAATGCTGGACAATATAATCGAAAATGAGGACAAAACTGGAAGCGGCCGAAATGTGGTTCTACAGAAGGATGCTACGGATATCGTGGACTGAGCATACAAGCAACGACGTGGTGTTAGAAAGAATGGCAACAAAAAGGAAATTGATGCTGAGCATCAGGAAGAGACAACTGAAGTTCCTGGGACATGCAATGAGGAAGGAGAGCAGGGAGAACCTGATACTGACTGGGCAGATAGAAGGAAAGAGAGACAGAGGAAGGCAGCGGATAACATATTTGCAGGGACTGATCAGGTGGATGACGGAACGGGGGTTGCCAGGAGCAACAGGAGCAAACATACTAAGAGCCACAAGGGATAGGGAGACGTGGAGAGCCATGATCGCCTACGTCCTGAAGGGACAGGGCACATAGAAGAAGAAGAAGAAGAAGAAGAAGAAGAAGAAGAAGAAGAAGAAGCTATAGACGTTGGTTAATTCCTGTGACTTAACCCAAAGAGTTGTGAGTTCAATACCAAGCTACAGCAGTGGTGAACAAGTAACTTACAGGGTTAGAGGGAGATAACTCATTACTCCCAGAAGAGGCTCTAGGCAAAGAATGTAGTTCATATACCCCAGTGATTTTAATAAAGGGCTCGGTTCAAAATTACTTGATCCCATGTACTGTCGCTGAGAAATTAGAACGTTAAATTCTGACCATAAATACTGGGTTCGAATCTCACCATGGTAGATTTAAAAGGAATATGACATCTTGATGTCATCAGTATGGAGAAGGCGACCCCAACATGCAGCACCTTTAAAAATTCCTGAAAATCATACCACGTTTTGACCCAAGATTTGTCATTAAAGTTTGCTTGGCGTAACCCTTTGGAAGCCGTCGGTGGCTGGAAAGAAATTTTGATCCTTAATTGGCAATATTCGTTGAGATAGTGTCTCGTTAATAACACCCGGGTGTAGGGCTGGCAATCCACATCCGTGTCTGCCATCGGAAGAAGTCCATGAGGTCCACTCACAGCAGCAGGGTCTGAGTACAGCAATGCTTGACATGTTTTGCCGAGTGGTATCGTCGATGTGGCATTAGTAGGTCGAAGAATGATGATGATGCACCCTGGATTAGATGCACGACTCCAAGACTCGATTTTGACCAAATAGGCACTACATATATCTCTCGAGCTAAACAGGTATCTAAATCTAAACATTTTTTAATCATATGACCCCAAGCAAGGCATTCCACTGCCACCTTAGCGCAGGGTGTTACATAGAGCGATTGGGTATAGGAAATGTCAGAAGGAGGGTGATAGACGAGTTAGGATGTACTTAGGGAGAGAGTTGGAGAGAATGGGTGTGAGTTGGTGTGTTACGAGGTGCCTATTGACCCTACATTTAAACTCCTGGAGGTTGTAGCCGTCTGGAAAGCAAGCATGCGGAAGGGAATTCCACAGGAGAGAAGTACGAGAGAAGAAGCTGTTGGAGTACAAATTGCGGTTACATTTCATTGGTTTCACTGTAAAAGGGTGGGACCTAGTGGCCAATCTTGTATCTCGTGGAAATTCACACCTGGGGGGCACCAGTGATTTAAGTTCATCAGAGCAGAAGCCGTGAAAGTACTTATAGAAGAAGCACAGGGAAGCCACGTCACGCCGGTGAGAGAGTCACTGCAGGCGGTCAGCTAAGTCGGTATCAATCACATTACAGATTCTTCGCTGTATTTTGTCAAGAACCCCGAGGAGAATAGCAGGGGCACCCGACCAGATGTGGCAGCAGTAATCAAAACACGAGCGGATGGTAGATTTATATAATTGCACGATAGATTCAGGCGGAAAGAATTTCCTGGCTCTGCACAGAGAGCCGACTTTCATAGCAGCGGATTTAGCAATGGATTTGCCGTAGTCATTCCACTTGAGGTCCGCTGAGAGTGTCAGGCCAAGCAGGCGAAATGTTTTACTCTCTGAGAGGCAAGCCTGTTCCATGCTAATGGGAGTGAGGTACGGTTGTCTGTGGTGGTTAATTGACAGCAGCTTCGTTTTGGAAGAATCGAATTTTACGAGCCATTTCTTACCACAATCCACCACGGATTGGAGGTCCTTTTCAAGCTCAGCAGCGAGGTTCGCCTTGTCATCAACAGATTTTTGATCGAGGCGAGCGTAAACTGTGGTATCATCGGCGTACATGCCTACTTGTGATCTTATGGCATCGGGGAGATCATTGATTTAGATTAGAAAGAGCGTAGGAACTAGGATAAGGCCTTGGCGGACATCCGCGTTTGTAGCGTAGTTCTGGGAGGCATTTCCGTTTAATACCAATTTCAGTGTACGGTTAGAGAGGAATGACTGGCTTAAGTCCAACAAAAGTCCAGTAATGCCATAGCAGTTTCCGTAGAAGGCCGGCATGCCATACTCTGTCGAATGCTTTAGAGATATCCAAGGCAACATTTCGGGCTTCACCATTCTTGTCGAGAGCCTGGTATATGGTCGTTAGCATATCAGCAGTAGACCTGGTGAAGCGGAAGCCATACTGTTTGTCCGAGAGGAGCCCGTGGGCTGTGAGATGCTGAACGACCTCGGCATTGATAATGGCTTCGAACACTTTACCGAAGATTGGAAGAAGGCTGATAGGGCGGTAATTTGCGGGGTCCGAGCGTTCACCAATGTTCTTGAGTATTGGACCCAAAGAAGAAGACTTCCAACAGGCAGGAAAGCAGGAGGAAAATAGGCAGAGGTTGTAGAGCTTAGAAAGGACAGAGGAGAGTTCAGGGGCACATTTCTTCAAGACTATGATTGGGATTCCGTCCCCACCACTCGGTTTGTGAGGGTCAAGTTTTGAGATTATGCTAGAAATCAGTGAGGGCGTGATGTGGACGTCATTCAATTGGTCCTCAGTTCTAGATGGAAAATCGGGTGTATGGACTCCACACGAATCCAAAATCGAATTGGTCGAGAATCTACAGGCAAAGCATTCAGCCTTGTCCGCTGAGGAGGTGAGGACCTCAAACTCGTTGATTACTGGGGGTAAATGGAACTTTGTCTGTGTGTGTGTGTGTGTGTGTGTGTGTGTGTGTGTGTGTGTGTGTGTGTTACCTATAGACTCCGAAACGGCTGAACCAATTTTCTTGAAAATTGACACAGTTGTACTATAAGTGTTTGTGAGTGTTCTTAGCTGGGTTTTGTGTCGAGGTACCCCCGATAAATATCGAAAATCGATATTCGATAAAATCGGGTAGGAGTGGTCCGATTTTAATCAAATTTGATACACTCATAGAAAAAGACATAAGAAACGATATTCAGAAGTTTCCAGATTGCAGTTCTTACAATAGTGCAGAAAATTGATAATATATATATATATATATATATATATATATATAAAAGACAAGATGTTTGTGTGTATGTATCTGCTTATTTGGCTGTATGTCTTTTTTTTCAGCCCGTTTATTTTAGTTTTTTTTTCGGATTTTGGCTCTAAGTAGATATAATTTTAGTTCTTAGTCTCAGCCAATTTACTCAGAGCACATTTTACGACGAAAAATCTTATTTGATATCGATACCAGGCAATAAAGTTTGACTTACATCCATTCATTTTTTTTTAGTCTACGGTTTCGCTTTAACTGGAAATAGCTATTGCTTTTTAGTCTTTCGTGCCAACATCCAGAGAGTCTGAGCTTCCAGGACCATGGATTAGTTTTAAAGCTTTCATTACACCCGAGCAACGCTGGGCTATACTGCTAGTCTACTTTATATAGCTGAAGTTCCACATAGTCTTTTATTTAAATTAAAAATACTTCATCTGCGAACCAGTTGCTTACCGTCTGATAATATTATATACAAAATTATTATTATTATTTTATACTATAGATTGTATTCCAACATTCCTGACAGATGATTTTATTGAGATCGTCCTGAACAATACAAGATGGTCCGGATTGAAACGATGGAAAAATATGTTATATCCGATTTGCAAAAAAAGAAAACAAGGAATGAACATAGTTGAAGTGGTAAAAGAATCACATACGAATCAGATGTCGTCGAGGGAGATTTTCTTTGGGTACAGTTACTGTCGCGTTTTTTTTTTTTTGTTTTTTTTTGTTGTTGTTTTTGTGACAGCGGAGCTTAAGAGTCGTGTCTTGTTATTTTGGTGAGCTTAAAAGACGAAATGGGTATTTTCGACTAAGACTTCGAAGGCAGTATTTTTAGAAAGCTTTGGGGGGTTTCAGAAAAGGGAAGATCGGATGAAGTCGGGGTTGAAAAGGAAAAGCGTGCGCTATAAAATGTTGTCAAAAAAGAAAAGCAAGCATTAAAAAAAACACAGGAAATCAGCTAAGAATTGCGAATTAAGAAAACGGGTTAGAAATAGTGGAAGAGTAAAGAATAAATAAAATCTATTCAAAGAGAAGAAAATGAAAAAAAAAAGAAGGCAGAAGAAGAAGAAAACAGTAATGAAAGTAAAAAAGGAAGAGGAGCAGAAATTGTAGCAGGACATCAAGAAGGAAGCTAATAAGACAAAAAAAAAGAACTTATAGTAGAATTAAAAGAAGAGGAAAAAATTGCAGTAGAAGAAGAAAAAGAAATAAGATCGCGAGAAAATAATAATAATACGAAGAAAGAGAAGAAGGAGAATAAGAAGAAGGGGAGCAGGAGGAGAAGGAAAAAACAAAATGAGGAATTTAGAGTAGAAGAAGAAAAAGATAAAAGACGACAGCAAAGAAGAAAAAGGAGGAAGACAGAAAAATGAACAAGTATTTCTAATAACAATATGAGGAAAAGGGAGAAGAAAAACAACAAGCGGAGGAAAGAAGAAAATAAGAACAAGAAGTATTTGCATTAGTAGTAGTAGTAGTAGTGGTGGTGGTAGTAGTAGTAGTAGTAGTAAAATAAGAAGAAGAAGAAGAAGAAGAAGAAGAAGAAAAAGTGGGTAGAGAAAGAAGAAGAATCTTTGAAATCCCAAAAATAAAAGAACGAGAAAAATAGTTTTATTACAACATATATATATATATATATAATATAAACTTATTTATAAATGGAACTTTGTCTCTGTGTGTGTGTGTGTGTCTGTGTGTGTATGTGTATCCGTTACCTATAGACTCCGAAACGGCTAAACCGATTTTCTTGAAAATTTACACAGTTGTACTATAAGCGTCTGCGAGTGTTCTTAGCTAGGTTTTGTGTCGAGGTACCCCCGATAAATATCGATAATCAAAAAAGTCAGGTTATAGAAGGAGTTGTCCGATTTTAATCAAATTTGATACACTCATAGACAAAGACATAAGAAACGATATTCAGAAGTTTCAAGGTTGCAGTTCTTACAATAGTGCAGAAAATAGATTATATATATATATATATATATATATATTTCGAGTAGATAGACTAAATTATCGCCCGGTTCATACTCCACCAACGTCTATTGAACAGATGAAGAGGCTCATCCCTTGTTCCCTGTTTAGGATGTGGTTTCCGGCTTTCTCTCTTCCAATCTTTTCACTCTTTTATTTATTTATTTTTTCAATTGGAGTAGAGAGACAAAACTATCGCCCGGTTCATACTCCACCCACGTCTATTGAACAGGTGAAGAGGCTCATCCCTTGTTCCCTATTTAGGATGTGTTTTCCGGCTTTCTCTTTCCAAACTTTTCACTCTTACATAGCCCCCTGCACATCAGTGGCGTTATTGCCTTGCTCGGGGTGATATGATTAAAAAAAAAAAATTAATCGATACCAGGAAATCAAAATTTGACTTACATCCATTAATTTTCTTTCACTCTATACTTTTGCTTTTACTGGAAACTTTTTAGTCTTTCGTGTCAACGTCCAAGGTGTCTGAGCTCCAGAACCATGGATTAATTTTAAAGCTTTCATTACACCCGAACAACGCCGGGCTATACTGCTAGTATATATATATATATATATATATATATATATATACGAACGAGAACTATAAGAAAAGAAATAATAGAAAAAGTCAGGGCTATACGTGATTCACGCTTTGGACGATCATGTCTCGAAAGAGGCATGACTAACTGGACAGAAGATTATCTAGCATGAGGTTGCAATTACTTTCTGCAGCAAGGGTTTATGGGTGAAATAATAGGGCAGATTGGGTTTTATAGCATTGGCTGGCCACCACTCTCACGCAGAAGGCAACATATTGCTGTTTAACCTTTTGCCCAGTCTAAATATGCATCACGAATGGCAATTAACTTACTGACTGAATATAATAATTCAAAACATGATTAAGGCTTCTACTGGGCAAAATGTGGTTGGGGTCAGTTTTATGTTGTTGGGATATAATAAACTTTTCCCCCACTTATTGTTACTTAATAATTTAAATCATCTCTTCCCCCTCTAGCTATGAGTCAAATAAGAATACGCAAAGAGGCTCGACAAAGTATGACACAAAGACTTGATAGAGATGCTCGGCAACCACGGTATATTCAGGAAAAATTTATTATACTTCTGCTCGTACTTCCTTAGTTAGTTCGTCCGCTCTTTGCGCCACTTACTCTCTACAAGAGCTTTTTCTTTCCTCTCTATCTCTCCTCAGCCTTTCTCTCACATTTGCCAAACGGAAGGGTAGAAAAGAGTGAGAGAGTAGGAGGTGAGAACCTATAGCATTACCGTATCCGTACCAGCTTAAGCTGTTGGTTGTATCAGTAATTGTGTGTGTATATGTGTGTGTACTGTACAATATAGTAAAAATAGGAAGGTTTGTTGTCGTATCCCACGACCTAATAACGACATTTCTTGCCTCTACACCCTTGGACATTACTCAGTTGGTGTTTTCTGTTTACAATGGACATAGGAGCCATGATTTTTCAGTAATAAAAAAAAATTATTTTTCAAAATCTCTCACAAAATAATGTACAGTATTTTGGCTATGGTCTGTGCATACGTCGCTTAATATAATATAAGATTACAGTAAAGTAGCTTCTATGGACATTACTTTTATAGATATTTTAATAAAATTACACTCTGTGTTATCGTTATTTTATTATCCAACACCTTTATGTTTGAAGACGTTACTATCATTTGTAGTATGACAAAGTAAATTTTTTCCAGGAAATCATAATTATCCTTCCATGGAAATTCCACGGGTTCCGCTAGTATATATTAACAGCAAATCGCTTGCATACGGACAGTAAATGAGTTCTTTTATGTGGCATGTTCTTTCAGGACGTAGGCGATCATAGCTTTCCACATTTCCCTGTCCCTTGTGGCTCTTAAAACGCTTTCTCCTGTTGTACCATGCAACCCTCGTTCTGTCATCCATCTGATCAGGTCCTTCAAATATGTTATCCGCTGCTTTCCTCTGTCTCTTTTTCTCTCTATCTGGCCTGTTAGTATCAGGTTCTCCAAGCCTATCATACGCTAAAAGTCTGCCTCCTTCTACCGAGCACCCATAACTCAGAGGTAGAATCCCCGACTGACGCCAATTCGGTCGGGTTTCAATCCTGGGTTAAAAGCAATCGGATGTCTGTGTTATTGAGCTGTAATACAGCGCAACAGGTCTAAATGCGGATGAATATTATATATATATATATATCCTCTCTATTAAAGGCCCTTATATATTGATTTGTGTATATGCACACACATGCACACTTATATATATATATATATATATATATATATATATATATATATATATATATATATTGAACCGGTTAAGAGGCTCATCCCTTGTTCCCTGTTTAGGATGTGGTTTCCGGCTTTTCTCTTTTCCAATCTTCTCACTTTGGTTTCTTTTTTTTTTTCAATTGGAGTAGATAGATCTATCTATCGCCCGGTTCACACTCCACCCACGTCTATTGAACAGGTTAAGAAGCTCATCCCTTGTTGCCTGTTTAGGATGTGGTTTCCGGCTCTTCTCTTTTCCAATCTTCTCACTTTGGTTTCTTTTTTTTCTTTTTTCTTTTTCAATTGGAGTAGATAGATCTATCTATCGCCCGGTTCACACTCCGCCCACGTCTGTTGAACAGGTTAAGAGGCTCATCCCTTTTTCCCTGTTTAGGATGTGGTTTCCGGCTATCTCTTTTCCAATCTTTTCAATATTACGTAGCCTCCTGCACATCAGTGGCGTTACCGCCTTGCTCTGGGTGATACGATTTAAATAAAAAACAAAAAATATATACTTATACCATCCTGTTACCCTCAGGGGAGATAACCTCTGCGGAAACCATTAATACTCCTCTCAAATATTTTTCCCGTCATTTTTGACGGCAGGGGTACAGTCTTAAGATTGTATTTAGCAAATAGAAAATTATAGATAGTCTAACAAAAAGTATTATATATTTATCTATTGGTGGGATCTTGAAACTGTACGGTTGGTGTTAATTTAAACAGCAGACAATGGCGTGAGCAATAACGCTACGTCTGAGAGATCGAAAGTGACATGTGAGTCAGAAATATCATAAAATATATAATTTTATTGTCTTTAAAAACATCATTCGAACTGGCGCATTATTTGTTATGATAGCATGCTATACTTCTGCTACTAGATCCGACGCCGGTGAGTTTTTTGGGGAGTTTTTTTTTTTTTTTTTTTTTCTGGTGATCCAAATATATCAAATTTCTTACAGGTCAGACAATAGGATTGATAAAATAAAATGATAAGGACTAAAACAAAAAAAAAAGTAGTTATTTTATATATCAGTCAGTTAAGTGCCATAAGTGATACACGCTTGGGCGATCATGTCTTGAAAGAGACATGACTGACTGGGCAGAAGATTATCTCGCAGTATGTTGCCATTGCTTTCTGCGGTAGGCTGGTTGCCGACCAAGGCTAGAGAACCCAATCTGTCCTGTTATTTAACCCATAACTGGAAGGAAGTGACGGATTAATACCTTTCCCAAGGGTATTTGCGCGTAAGTGAATACAATGGATTCAACTGGAATTCGAACTCGGCTCTCCGATTTCTCGTTCCTAGCCGACAGCCATTGTACCACAACGCACATCCTATCTGGTAGTAGATTGCCATAACTTTAATCGGTAGGCAGGTTGCCAGCCAAGGCTATAAAACCCAATCTATCCTGTTATTTAACCCATAACTGGAGAGAGGAAACGCATTAATATCTTTCTTAATAGTATTTGTGCTTAATTCGAACTCGGCTCCCCGATTTCTCGTTTCGAGCTGATATCTATTGCACCACAACACGCATCCTGTACCACAACGCACATCTATTTCATAAATACTTCTCCTATTAAATTGTGTTTCATTGTTTTTTGATAACGATCTTGTGCTGCGTTGTAAATAAAAAATAAAGAAAAAAAACAATATTCAAATTAAATAGGTAAGAAAATATTCGATTAATATTTCATTGTTTAATCAAGTTTTTGAAAATTTTTATTATATGGTAGTCCAACTGTGAAGTAGGTACTGGAACTCACACGCAATAAATGGAACCAGCAAGATTGTCTGTCACATTTACGTTCGAAATTGTATTCATATGAACCACATCAGTACATACATTTCTGCATGTCTAGAGAGGACAAAGATATATGAACCTCCTCAAGAGGGGAAAATAAGTGTTGCACTCTATTTCATCTCTTCCTAGTCTATACTCTGTTCATATTGAAGCACATATATGAAGAGATGGGTAATGGTAATTTAAACATTGCATACTAAATTAAAGAAAAGAAAATAACAAGTGTTATTTATTGTTTCTACACAGGCTTGCGTCCCAGAGAGTAAAACACTACGCCTCACTGGTCTCACACTTTCAGCGGACCTCAAGTGGAATGACTATATCGAATCCATTGCTAAATCCTCCGCTATGAAAGTCGGTTCTCTGTGCAGAGCCCGGAGGTTTTTTCCGACTGAATCTATCCTGCACATTTATAAATCTACAATCCGCCCGTGCATTGAATACTGTTGCCATATCTGGTCAGGTGCCCCTGCTATTCTCCTCAGGCTTCTAGACAAGGTACAACGGAAGATCTGTAATGTGATCGATACCGACTTGCGAGACCGCCAGCAGTCTCTTTCTCACCGGCGCAACGTGGCTTCTCTGTGCCTCTTCTATAAATATTTTCACGGCTTCTGCTCCGATGAACTCAGATCACTGGTGCCCACTAGGTACGAATTTGCACGAGATACTAGATTAGAAACTAGATCCCGCCCTTTTACAGTGAAACCGATAAAATGCAACCGCACTTCTACTCCAACAGTTTCTTCTCTCGCACTTCCCGACTGTGGAATTCTCTTCCACGTGATTGCTTCCCCAACGGCTACAATCTCCAGGAGTTTAAATGTAAGGTCAATAGACACCTCGTAACACACTAACTCGCTCCCATTCTTTCAAACATTCTTCCCATCTACCCTAACCTCATCCTCGGTATCCTTACCCGTCTATCACCTTCCTTCTGACATTTCCTATATCTAACCACTCCTTCTCTTTACCTTCCCCTATGTAGCCCCATGCGCAATAGTGGCAGTGGAATGCCTTGCTTGGGGTGAAATGATATATATATATATATATATATATATATATATATATATATATATATATATATATATAAAATAAAAATGTGAGAGACCGTGAACGTTTTGTTTAACGTGCATATTAATTGTTGTTGTCATTATACATTTAACTATACACTAAGTGTCCATAGGCAAAAACTTGTGGCTTTACGTATCGAGTTCCTTTTGTTTTGAAGGTCAAGGTGTTGTTTATAAATAAGTAACAAAACAAGGTGTTGTTTATAAATAAGAAACAAAATAAATCAAATCTATAAAATAAAATAATGTAAATCAAATGTTGACTAATCAAATAGGGTTGTTCCTCTCTCCTATTTCTGTTTCATATATATATATATATATATATATATATATATATTTTCTAGACATATGCTATTAAATATAAGAGACAATGAATGTCTATTATGTTTAATCATGAGCCGTTCTAAACGTCGTATTTTTGCTTTAATTTTAGTTGAAAATAAAGACAAAAATTCTCCATAATTATTGGTTTTCTTCTAAGCTTTCGGCTCACATGACCCATCTTCAGAGAGGTAGTTTAAACTGAAATATTATAAAATCCACCATCACCGACGATTTTATTTTGTGTTGACATAAAACTCCGCTTGGCAACGGCAATAGTTACCAAAAATAATAAACGCAGTTCTTAAGTTTGCGATGCGGTTTTATGACGTCACACCGCGGGATAGCGCGAAATGACAACAAAACCATCTAGTCAAATGCAATGTAATATGTTATTTCCTGTTTTAAAGTTGATTTTATTGAGTGTTGGTTGTTTTGATTTGATGTACATGGCCTCCAATATCTGCAGGTCCATCTTACTGTGTGTATGAGTAAGGATCACCGTATTGTTGACCAAAATCTGTCTGATATTACCTACATGTTTATGTTTTACAGAGAAATGTTGTTTAATAGTACTCTGATCAGAAAGATGACATGTAAGTCTACGGGAGAGCGTGGTTGTGGTAAAACCAATATATGTACTAGGTTTTTGAGTAGTATCAGAGATGCAATCTCTGAATGGGCATGTAAATTGGTACACTAGATTGGTTTTTTGTAAAGAATTTAGTTTAGTGCCTGTTGGGTTATTATAGACTATGAGGTCAATTGTTTTAAACTTTTTATAATATATAATGAGTTTAATTTGATTATTATATATATATATATATATATATATATATATATTATAATTGAAAGATGTCAGAAATGAGCTGTAACGTTGACAGAATTTATTATCATTAATTTCTCAAGGTACCCAACTACTTTCTATCTCTTTCCGAGATCATCTTCAGGGGTAAAGAAAATAACCGCAAAAGTTGGGTACGATGAAAAATTAATGATAATAACTTCTGTCAACGTTACAGCTCATTTCTGACATCTTTCAATTATAATACGCAAAAGATTATCCGTGAGTATAAACGCACTTTATTACAAATAAGCAGACACTATGTTTGCAGTTTATTTAACCCTCTAGGGCCATTCGTATCATAAAGTGGGGGATCAGTTCTATATTGTTATGAAGTAATAAGCAGATCCCCCACTAATTACTACTTAACCCTCTAGGGCCATTCGTATCATATTTGATACAGTATTTCCCTATAAGGAAACATTTGGTATTTCCCTATAAGGAAACATTTGGTATTCATTGGCTGAGCAGTCAGTACTGCTTTCATTTGAAATTTATAAAATATTTCTCTTAAAAAATTTTTCAGGAAAATATTTCTTTCAAGGCATGTTTTCATTTTATTCTATTAATAAGTAGTAATTAGTGGGGGATCAGTTTATTACTTCATGACAATAGAAAACCGATCACCCACTTTATGCCCAGTGAAAGCCTTAAGCCTCTAGGGCCATTCGTATCATATTTGATACAGTATTTCCCTATAAGGAAACATTTGGTATTTCCCTATAAGGAAACATTTGGTATTCATTGACTGAGCAGTCAGTACTGCTTTCATTTGAAATTTATAAAATATTTCTCTTAAAAAATTTTTCAGGAAAATATTTCTTTCAAGGCTTGTTTTCATACTGTATCAAATATGATACGAATGGCCCTAGAGAGTTAATAATATAATATGATTAAGGCTTCTACTTGTCATAAAGTGGGGGATCAGTTCTATATTGTAATGAAGTAATAAACAGATCCCCCACTAATTACTACTTAACCCTCTAGGGCCATTCGTATCATATTTGATACAGTATTTCCCTATAAGGAAACATTTGGTATTTCCCTATAAGGAAACATTTGGTATTCATTGACTGAGCAGTCAGTACTGCTTTCATTTGAAATTTATAAAATATTTCTCTTAAAAAATTTATCAGGAAAATATTTCTTTCAAGGCTTGTTTTCATACTGTATCAAATATGATACGAATGGCCCTAGAGGGTTAATAATATATTATGATTAAGGCTTCTACTTGTCATAAAGTGGGGGATCAGTTCTATATTGTTATGAAGTAATAAACAGATCCCCCACTAATTACTACTTAACCCTCTAGGGCCATTCGTATCATATTTGATACAGTATTTCCCTATAAGGAAACATTTGGTATTTCCCTATAAGGAAACATTTGGTATTCATTGGCTGAGCAGTCAGTACTGCTTTCATTTGAAATTTATAAAATATTTCTCTTAAAAAATTTTTCAGGAAAATATTTCTTTCAAGGCTTGTTTTCATACTGTATCAAATATGATACGAATGGCCCGAGAGGGTTAATCTGACATGTCTAAAAGAAAATTTGCTGCCTAAATACATAAATATATATATATATATATATATATGTGTGTATGTGTGTATGTGTGTGTGTGTGAATTCATTATTTGTGCATATTTCTAATTCGATGTGAAGAGATTAAAACTTCAATTTAGATTTTAATGACCATTTTATCAAATATTTAGCATTTGTTATGAATACTGATCATTTTTTTCTAACTTTATCTCTAGCCTGTCTGTCATGTTTTTATTCATACTTTCGTCGTTTTTATCACTATATATATATATATATATATATATGTTTGTTTGTTTTGTGTGTGTGTGTGTGTGTGTGTGTGTGTGTGTGTGTGTGATGTTCAGATTTGTTACAAATTAACATGAATTCAATAACCTATTCTAATAACACCATCAACCAGGATGTCTACGGAACATTTTTGTGACCCGTACTAACAGTTTTTTCTTTTCATATCCTGGGAGCATAAAAATGTCCCTCTCATTTTATGACCGACAATTCCGGCTATCAATTTATTTTTGTTATTATCGGAGAAATGGTTGGAAGTCTAAATTGGTAATGACTTTGTTAGACATTGAAAATGAAGTAAAAAAAAAAAAAAGAAAAAATGAAAGTAGAATTAAAATAAATAGGGGAAAAATCTGTGCTTTTTTGTGGTGTTATATTTTGGTTGCATGCCATCTATGACGTTGCAAATATCATCTTTGTCGCTTCAAATAATAGACCATTGTTGTTGCATTCAAAACTCATTGATATGAAACGAAGTCAATCGCTAGAATAGAGCAAAAGAAAAAGAAAAAAAGGAAGAAATAAAAGTGAAAAGAAAGAAAGATTAAACAAATACAAAAGAAAAGAAGAGCAGTGAAAACAAAAAAAAATCAAAGAGTAAAAAGAATATTGCGAGTGTAAAGAGGATAATCTTTTTAGTTGGAAAAATTGAAAAACAAAAAAGGAAGAATATAAAACGTAGGGTGAGCGGCAAAGCGATTAAAATACTTATGATTTAGATGATACCCTCGACTCCTGAATATAAAATGGCGATTGTACGTTTAGGAGAGTTGGAAAAATGATCAGATATCTAAAGGTAGTTGGAAATGATAAAAACAAAAAAACGAAAAAACATTGCGATTTGTAATTTTCCAGTTTGGGATTCCATGATAATATTAAGAAGCAGAAAGTTTCCAATAAACATTTTCTGGGTGCAAATGTATCAAAGAATTAATTACTCTCGGGTAAATGTCTAATCGAATCTCGTTAAGTAAGAAAACAATATCAAAGAATGGAAGCAAAAAGCCGTAAACATATTGTTTTTTTTTAATCATCTCACTCCAAGCAAGGCATTCCACTGCCACTATTGCGCATGGGGCTACATAGAGGAAGGTAAAGAGAAGGAGTGGTTAGAATGTTTGGAGGAATGAATATTAGACATAGGGAATGTCAGGAGGAATGGGAGCAGGTTAGTGTGTTAGGAGGTGTCTATTGACCTTACATTTAAACTCCTGGAGATTGTAGCCGTCGGGGAAGCAATCATGTGGAAGGGAATTCCACAGTCGGGAAGTGCGAGGAAAGAAACTGTTGGAGTAGAAGTTGCGGTTACATTTTATCGGTTTCACTGTAAAAGGGTGGGATCTAGTTGTTAATCTAGTATCTCTTGCAAACCTCCCATTAGCATGGACCAGGCTTGCTTCCCAGAGAGTAAAACACTACGCCTCCTTGCATGAATTTGGGAATCCAAACGCAACCCTCGTTCCGTCATCAAATATTAAGTAGTAAAATATGGTTTGGTTAAAAGAATAGTAAAAACATGGATGTATCACAAGTCTAGTGAAACTGGGATCGGTGTGAAAGAGGACAAAATGTGGAAGCAGTCTTAAGGGAAGCTGAAAGATACAGGATATTTATATTTGGGAAGAGGAATAAAAAAAAAACGCTAAAAAAGAGATGAGAGAAAAGAGTGAATAACAAAGGGAGTATTGAGATATAGAGTAGAAGGGTAGGAGAGGTAGAATTTAGTCGAAGAATGAAGAGAATTAAGCGTTAGTAAGTAAAGAAGGAACATACTATGAAAAGGAAGGGAAATAATAAGGCAGATATGAAGAGAAAAGATTTTATGAATACTAAAGGAATATGACAGAGAGTGTAAGAATTTTTTTTTTTTTTAATCATTTCACCTCGAGCAAGGCAGAAACGCCACTGATGTGCAGGGGGTTACATAAACGTAAAAAGATTAATTAGAAAAGAGTGAGGAGTACAAGCTAGTTAGAAAGGAACAATAGAAATCTGAGAAAGCAGGTGCGATGACAGATACATAGGTAGAGAGAAAGGGAAGGTTATACAGGGGAGGGGAGAGAGCTAGAGTCCAGTGGTTAGTAGATGTGTATTAACTTTGCATTTAAATTTCTGGAGGTTGTAGCCGTCAGGAAAGCAAGAATACGGGAGTGAGTTCCACAGGCGGGAAGTGCGAGAGAGGAAGCTGCAGGAGTAGAATTGTCGTCTGCATTTGGCTAACCTGACTGTGAATGGATGGGACCCAGTTGCCAGTCTGGTTGCACGGGTAAACACCTGTTGATGAGGCATCAGTGACTTAAGCTCATCCGAGCAGAAGCCATGAAAGTATTTATAGAAGAGACAGAGGGAGGCCACATTTCGACGATGGGAAAGTGGCTGCAGTCGAGTCGCCATATCAGTAACTATCACATTACAGACTCTCCTTTGGAGCTTGTCAAGAACACTGAGGAGATGTGAGATGAATCGAAAATCTATGATAAATATTCTTCTATGTGCCCTGTCCTTTCAGTACGTAGGCGATCATGTCTTTCTACGTCTCCCTATCCCTAGTGGCTCTTAGCACGTCTTCTGTTACACCGCGCAACCCCCGTTCCGTCATCCACTTGCTCAGGCCCTTCAAATATGTTAACCGCCGTTTTCCTCTGTCTCTTTATCTTTCTATCTATCCTGTCAGTATCAGGTTCTCCAAGCCCTCCTTCCTCATTGTATGTCCCAGGAACTTCAGTTGTCTGTTCTTGATGCTCAGTATTAATTGCTTTTTCGTTTCCATTCTTTCAGGTCCTCCGAATATGTTATCCACTGCCTTCCTTTGTCTGTTTTTAATTCTATCTGTCCTGTCAGTATTAGGTTCTCCAAGCTCTCCTTCCTCATTGCATGTACTAAGAACTTCAGTTGTCTCTTTTTGATGCTCACTAATAATTTTCTCTTCGTTTCCATCCTTTAAAAAACCTCATCATTGCTCAAAGGCTCGGTTCATGATATCCGAAGCATCCTTTTGTAGAACCACATTTTCACTGCTTCAAGTTTTGTCCTCATTTTCGATGATATTATCCAGCATTCCCTGCCCTATTGAAGAACTGACATCACGTAGCAATTTACAACTTTCTTCTTTGTTCCTAGTGAAATTTTCCTGTGTCTTAGTAATTTAACTCGGCTCTGGAACGCGCCCTTCGCCCTGCCAATTCGCCTTCGGATCTCTGTGCCGCAATTTCCATCTCCTGTTAGAACATTTCTTTGGTATTTAAACTTTTACTTGCTTGATTTTAGTATCCCTCACCTGTATTTCGCATTATGTTAAGTGGTTAAAGGAAAATAAAAGATATGCGAAGAGAGCGACAAAAAAGAACGGGCCGTGTTTGTATGATGCGATGTCAAAAGTAAGAGTTTGATGAGTTTGACATTTGTTTAACCGCATATCAACCTCAGAGGGTTATTTAATGCCAAAAAGGTGGGGTTGGGTTTTAAAGTATTTTTTTAGTATTCGATTATGAAGGTGAATTTTCTTTAATCATATCACCCCAAGCAAGGCGGTAACGCCACTAATTTGCCGGGGGCTACATAAGTGTAAAAGGATTCGATAGACAAACGTGAAGAGAGAAAAGAAAAGGACGAACCAGTTAGAAAAGAGCGAGGGGAGGATGGGAATACAGGTGTGATGACATTTGCAGAGATAAAGAGAAAGGAAAGGATATACAGGGTGCTACAGAAAGATCTAGGTCAAGTGGTTAAGAGATGGGAATTGACATTGCATTTAAATTCCTGGAGGTTGTAGCCGTCAGGAAAGCAAGAATAAGGAATCAAGTTCCACAGTGGGGAAGTGCGAGAAAAGAAGATGCAGTAGTAGAATTGTCGTCTGCATTTGGTTGATCTAACTGTGAATGGGTGAGACCCAGTTGCCAGTCTGGTTGCACGAGTAAACAACTGTTGCAGAGGCACCAGTGACTTAAGTTCATTGGAGAAGAAGCCATAGAAATATTTATAGAACAGACAAAGGGTAGCCACATCCATTCGGTGGGAAAGTGGCTGTAGTCAAGCCGCCAAGTCGGTACCTATCACATTACTGATTCTCCTTGGAGCGTGTCATGAACACCGAGATGAACAGCGGGGGCACCTGACCATATATGACAGCAGTACTCCATGCACGGACGAATAGCTGATTTTTATATATGCAGGATGGTTTCGTGCGGGAAAAAAATCCTGTCCCGACACAATGACCCAACCTTCCTCTCAGTGGATTTAGTAGTGGTTCCACTTGAGATCTGAAGAGAGGGTAAGGCCAAGGAGTCATAATGTATTGCTCTCGGGGAGACTCGTTTGGTCCATGCTTATGGGAGGCAGGAGAGCTTGCCTGTGATGATTCACAGACAGCAGTTGGTCTTAGACGCACTGAAATTTACAAGCCATTTAGTCAGATTTTAATGAATTCTTTTGTTTTAATTCTTTTTGTATTTTAGGAAACTGAAAATGTCCTCTAGTTTTCTATTAAAAATGTCATGCTGAGACTATTTTTTTCTTCAAAAATGTGTTATGGCAAACATTGTTACTTCAAAAAGCTCTTGCTGGTAACGTTTTTTCTAAAAAAAAGATACATATTTTTATAAAAGTCTATTTTTATGTATATTTTTCCATGAAAGTGTATTTTTATACTTCCATAATGTTTTGACCCCAGTTTAGGAGCTAACTATTTGCCCAAAGCTAGGACCCTAACAGGTGCTACCACTCCGGGTTAGGGTGAATTTGAGAACAAAAGCAATTAAGAGGTGGTTCCATGCTCATCACAACCTCACTATCAGAGGCTCTGCTGCCAGATTCAGTTTACAGTCATGCCCAAGGCCTTCAAAATTAAGAAACGGTAAAATGTAGTCAGAGCTGGAAATTGAGTTTTAAAATAGTAGTAAGAATGTGAGTTAAGCTATGTAAGAAAAGGATTTATAAGGATGGGGATAAGAATGGTGGGGAAAATAGTGTGACTAGAAAAGGAGTAAAATCTTTGCATTAAGAAAGGGAAATGTATAGTGCGCCAGGAGAAGGGACTAAAATATTGGGATTATATCAGTGAGTTAATAGTAGGAGTAGGTATGTGAGGAAACTTATGCGAATGAGAAAGGAGTTTAAAATAATGTAAGTATGGGAGTAAAAGTGTGTAGATACAAAAGGGAAAATATTAGGAATAGTGAATTGAAATAAATAGTGGGAGTAAAAAATGTAGCTAATTAGTGGGAGCAGAAATTTAGAGCTTTCAGTAAAGAAAGGGCGTAAAATAATATGAGTAATCATGGCAGTAAAATAGTATTGATAGTCTGTCGGTTAAGTGCCATACGTGATACACGCTTTGGGCGATCATGTCTCGGAAGAGACATGACTGATTGGGCATCAGATTATCCTGCAGTAGGTTGCCATTGCTTTCTGCGGTAGACTGGTTGCCAGCCAAGACTATAGAACCCAATCTGTCCTGTTATTTGATTCATAGCTGCAAGGGAAAGAGATATTTTATGTTATTAAGTAATAATTAGTGGGGGATCATTTTATTACTTCATAACAATAGATAACTGATCCCCCAATTTATGCCCAGTTGAAACCTTAATCCAGTTTTCAACTATTATATTCAATCAGTCAGTTAAGTGCCAAACGTGATACACGCCTTGGATGATTATGTCTTGAAATAGATATGACTGGCAAAGGATTATCCTGCAGTAGGTTGCCATTGCTTTCTGCGGTAGATTGGTTGCCAGCCAAGATTACAGAATCCAATCTGTCCTATTATTTAACCCATAAATGGAGGGAAGAGATGGATTATATTATTAAGTAGTAATTAGTGGAGGATCAGTTTATCACTTCATAGCAATATAAACTTGATCCTCCATTTCATGCCCAGTAGAAGCCTTAATCATGTTTTCAGTTATTATACTCAGTCAGTCAAGTATCACGCGTGATACACGCTTTGGGCGATCATGTCTCGGAAGAAACATGACTGGCTGGTCAGAAGATTATCCACAGTAGGTTGACATTGCTTTCTGCAGTAGACTGGTTACCAGACAAGGCTACAGAGTCCAATCTGTTCTGTTATTTAACCCATAACTGGAATTAATAGATGGATTAATACCTTTCCCAAGGTTATTTGTGCGTAAGTGAATGCAAGAAATTCAACTAGAATTCGAACTCGACTTCTCGATTTGTCGTTCCGAGTAGATATCCACTGCACCAAAACACACATCTTAGTATTGCTAGTAAAGGGAGAAAATAGTGTTAGTAATATGGGAGTAAAACAGTAGTGCTAGCTAAGGGAGTAAAATGGTATTGGTAAAAAAAGAAGTAAAACAGTATTGAAAAGAAAGGGAATAAAACTATTAGTAGGAAAAGAAGTTAAATAGTACTGGTCGGGAAGGAAGAAAAATAGTATTGGTAGTAAAGTGAGTAAAATAGTACTTATTAGAAAGGGAGCAAATTGGGTTGGTAAGATGGGAGTAAAACAGTAGTGCTAGCTAAGGGAGTAAAATGGTATTGGTAAAAAAAGAAGTAAAACAGTATTGAAAAGAAAGGGAATAAAACTATTAGTAGGAAAAGAAGTTAAATAGTACTGGTCGGGAAGGAAGAAAAATAGTATTGGTAGTAAAGTGAGTAAAATAGTACTTATTAGAAAGGGAGCAAATTGGGTTGGTAAGATGGGAGTAAAACAGTACGGCTAGTGAAGGGAGTGCAATAGTATTTTTTGGAAAGGGATAAATAGTATGGTTAAGATGGGAGTAAAATATTAGTGCAATTTAACGTAGTAAAATACATTGGTAAGAAAAGGAGTAAAATAATACTGGTAGGAAAAGGGTGTAAAAGAGTATCTGTAGGAAAGGGATTAATACTAGGGTAGATGTGAGTAAAATAGTGCTGCTAGTTAAGGGAGCAAAACTGTTTTGGAAAAAGTGGTAAATAATATGAGTAAGATGGGAGTAAAATAGTATTGGTAGGAAAGGGATAATTAATATGGGTTAGATAGGATTAAAACAGTACTGCTAGTTAACGTAGTAACACTGTATAGGCAGGAAAAGAAGTAAAATAGTATTGGTAAGAAAAGGAGTAAAATACTATTGGTAGGAAATGGAGTAAAATAGCATTGGTAGGAACAGGAATAAAATAGTATTGGTAGGGAAAGGAGTAAAACAGTATTGGTAGGATAAGGAGTAAAACTGTATTTGTAGGAAAAGGAGTAAAATAGTATTGGTAGAAAAGGTGTAAAATAGTATTGGTAGGAAAAGAAATAAAATAGTATTGGTAGGAAAAGGAGTAAAACAGTATTGTTAGGAAAAGGAGTAAAATAGTATTGGTAAGAAAAGAAATAAAACAGTATTGGCAGGAAAAGTAAAACAGTATTGGCAGGTAAAGGAGTAAAACAGTATTGGCAGGTAAAGGAGTAAAACAGTACTATTAGGAAAAGGAGTAAAATAGTATTGGTAGGGAAAGGAGTAAAATAGTATTGGTAGGAAAGGAGCAAAATAGTATTGATAGGAAAAGGAGTAAATAATATAGGTAGAAAAAGGAGTAAAATAGTATTGGTAGGGAAAAGAGTAAATAGTATTGGTAGAAAAAGGAGTAGAATAGTATTGGCAGGGAAAGGAGTAAATAGTATTGGTAGAAAAAGGAGTAAAACAGTATTGGTAGGGAAAGGAGTAAAACAGTATTGGTAGGAAAAGTTGTAAAACAGTATTGGTAGGAAAAAGAGTAAAATAGTATTGGTAAGAAAAGCAGTAAAATAATGCAAGCAGGATAGTCAGCAAAATTAGAATATGAAGAATCGTAAAATACTGTGACTAGGAAAATTAGTAAAATTGTGTAAGAAGAGTGTAAAAGAATATTGGTAAGGAAAGGAATTAAAATTTGACCAAGAAGAAAGAAAAGAACAATACTGTTGAGTGGAAGTTTGATTAACCCATTAGTGACCATTGTCTTTTTTTTTTCGGTCCATAATGATAATTTGTCATATTTCAGCAATTCCTGCAGTTGTCAGATATATCTTTATTTAGTCATAAAGAATAAAGTGTCTTTCAAATATATCATCTACTTTCTGATATATATTAGCAACACTGATGCCTCAGTTTTCAGTATAGATTTAAAATCTTGAGGAGGAGGTTACACTCTGTTTCATCTATCATTCAAGCAAAGTAGTACTTATATTTGTATTTTTTTATAATCATACCGCTCCAAGAAATGAAGTTCACTGCCACTCTTGTGCAGGGGGTTACATAGAAGGAAAGTTATGAGAAAGAGTAACACTTTATAGGATGGGTCAGGAGGTGAGTAAAAGAAGGATGTGAATAATGATGAGAGTGGAGTTGACGGAAAAAGGAGCATGAGAGAGAGGATGAAGGTTAGTGAGAGAGGAGATGACTATTGACTCTACATTTAAATTCTTGGAGATTGTAGCTGTCGGGGAAGCAAGTAAAAGGAATGGAATTCCACAGGCGGAAAGTGCGAGAAAAGAAGCTGATGGAGTAGAATCTGCGTTTACATTTTATTGGTTTCACACTAGAACTGCTGGACCGAGTTGCTAATCTTGTGGCTCGAGTAAATTCATATATAGAGGGTACCCGTGAGATCAGTTCATCAGAGTAGAAACCTGAAAGTATTTGCAGAAGAGACACAGGGAAGCTACATTACGTCGGTGAGAAAGTGACTTTATCCGAGCTGCCAATCGGAATCGTTCACATTACAGATTCTCCGTTGGATCTTGTTAAGAATCCCTAGATGGATAACAGGAGCACCCGACTAGATATGGCAGCAGTATTCAATGAACGGGCGGATAGTAGACTTATATATGTGAAGGATTGTATATGGTATATATATGAATGGTCTAACTGACCTATAAATCAAAGAAAATTTATGAAAGTAATTTTACTCTAATATATCATGCTTTATTAGTTTTGATCTAAAATGAGCCAGTAAGTCAGTCAGTTATGTGCCATACGTGATACACGCTTGGGCGATCATGTCTCGAAAGAGACATGACTGACTGGGCAGAAGATTATCCCTCAGTAGTTTTCTATAGCATTCTGTGGTAGACTGGTTGCCGACCAAGGCTACAGAACCCAATCTGTCCTGCTATTTAACCCATAACTGAAAGGAATAGACGGATTAATACCTTTCCCAAGGGTATTTGCGCGTAAGTGAATGCAAGGAATTCGACTGGAATTCGAACTCGGCTTCCCCATTTCTCGTTCCGAGCCGATATCCACTGCACCACGACGACCAAACTAAAAATGTATTTTTTTTAGAATAATGCAATTAAGTTTTTTTTAATATGTTGAGTATTTTTTTAATGGTATCACCCCAAGCAAGGCGATAACGCCACTGATGTACAGGGGGCTACATAAGAGTAAAAGTTTAGACTTGAGCAGAGTGAAGAGAAAGACGGTCCAGTAACAGAGGGTATCAAAGAAAGGAGCAAGAAAAGGATGGGAATACAGGTGTGATGACAGTTGCAACGGTATAGAGAAAGGAAAATATATACAGGGTGATGTAGAAAGAACTAGAGTTAACTGGTTAAGAGACGGTTATTGACATTGTATTTGAATTCCTGGAGGTTGGAGCCGTCAAGAAAGTAAGAATATGTAATAGTGTTCTATAGGCCAGAAGTGCAAGAAAAGAAGTTGATGGAGTAGAATTTACGTCTGCAGTTGGTTAATCTAACTGTGAATGGGTGGGAACCAGTTGCCAGTCTGGTTGCACGAGTAAACATCTGTGGCAGGGGCACCAATGACTTAAGTTCATCGGAGCAGAAGCCATAAAAATATTCGTAGAACAGAGAGAGGGAAGCCACATTCCGTCGGTGAGAAAGTGGCTTGAGTCGAGCAGCCAAGTTGGTACCTATAACATTACTGATTCTCCTTTGGAGCGTATCAAGTACACTAAGATGAACAGCTGATGCGCCTGACCATATATGACAACAGTATTCCATGCACGGACGGATGGTTGATTTGTATATAGGCAAGATGGATTCAGAAGAAATACTTACTATTAAACAGATGAAAATATGAAAAAACGCGTAAACGAAATGAGAAAGAAGATTAAGACGAAGAAAGAGATTATGAAGAAGAAAAAGGAAAAAAGAATCACATACGATTAAATAGAAAAAATTAGAAAAATGCATAAAGAAAACGGGGAAGAAGAGTATGAAGAAGGAGATGAAGAAAAAGAAAATGAAGAAGAAGAAACAGATTATGAAGAAGAAAAAGAAAAAAGAATCACATACGATTAAATAGAATGAAATTAGAAAAATGCGTAAAAAAAACAAGGGAGAAAAATATGAAGAAGTAGATGAAGAAGAAGAAAGAGAAAAAGAAAGAGATTATAAAGAAGAAAAAGAAAAAGAAGCACGAGTAAACAGTAGAAAACAAGAAAAAACGCGTAAAGAAATTAGGAAGAAAAAATGAGAAAGGAAATGGAAAGAAGAAAATGAAGGAGAAGAAGGAGATTATGAAGAAGAAAAAGAAAACACATAGGATTAAATAGGAGAAAATAAATAAAACGAAAAGGAAATTATTACTAATAAAAATAATAAGAAGAAAAAATGAAAAAGGAAATGAAAAGAAAAAGAAGAAATTCATACGATTAAATAGAATAAAATGAGAAAAATGTGTAAAGAAAATGAGGAAGAAGGAAATGAAGAAGAAAGAGATTATGCAGAAGAAGAAGAAAAAATAAACACGATTAAACAGCAGAAAACAAGAAAAAAGGCGCAAAGAAAATAGAATGAAAGAATAAGGAAGGAAATGAAAAAGAAGAAAATGATGAAGAAGAATTATATGAAGAAGAAAGATAAAAGAAGAAACAGATACGATTATACAGAACAAAACAAGAAAAATGGCGTAAAGTCAATGAGGAAGAAGAGAATGAAGGAGGAGATGAAGAAAAAGAAAATGAAGAAGAAACAGATTATGAAGAAAAAGAAACAGAAGAAACACAATTAAACAGTAGAAAACAAGAAAAAACGCGCAAAGAAAATAGAATGAAAGAATAAGGAAGGAAATGAAAAAGAAGAAAATGATGAAAAAGAATTATATGAAGAAGAAAAATAAAAGAAGAAACAGATACGATTATACAGACGAAAACAAGAAAAATGGCGTAAAGTCAATGAGGAAGAAGAGAATGAAGGAGGAGATGAAGAAAAAGAAAATGAAGAAGAAACAGATTATGAAGAAAAAGAAACAGAAGAAACACAATTAAACAGTAGAAAACAAGAAAAAACGCGCAAAGAAAATAGAATGAAAGAATAAGGAAGGAAATGAAAAAGAAGAAAATGATGAAGTAGAATTATATGAAGAAGAAAGATAAAAGAAGAAACAGATACGATTATACAGAACAAAACAAGAAAAATGGCGTAAAGTAAATGAGGAAGAAGAGAATGAAGAAGGAGATGAAGAAAAGAAAATGAAGAAGAAACAGATTATGAAGAAAAAGAAACAGAGGAAACACGATTAAGCCGTAGAAAACAATAAAAAACGCCTAAAGAAAATAGAATGAAAAATAAAGAAGGAAATGAAAAAGAAGAAAATGAAGAAGAAGAATTATATGAAGAAGAAAAATAAAAGAAGAAACACATACGATTATATAAGAGAAAATTGAGAAAAAACCCGTAGAAGAAAATCATGAAGTAGACAATGAAGAAGAAGGAGAAAATAAAGGAGAAAATGAAGAAAAAATAAGAAAAGTAACACAGACGATTAAAAAGAATAAAATTAGAAAAAACAGAAGAAGAAGAAGAAAAGGAACAAGAAAAAAAAAAGAAATCTGAAGAAAAAATAAATGTGTATAGTTAATGACATGAAAAATAAGCCGATGAAAGATGAAGAAAGACAAATGACAAAAAATCGAGAGAAAAAAACGAAAATGGAAGCAAAAAAGAAAATCAAAGAGAGATTTTCTAAAATCCAATGAAAATACGAGTGGAAAAAAATAGAAAGTATGGCGAGAAAGAAGGACAAACGGTTAATCTGAGAGAAAACGACAAATAAAAGATAGAATAAAAATAGAAACTGACTATTTTTGCCGCGAAAAAAAAAATCAGCCTCCACCCCCACCACTTATCGTTCTCATTCAATTTAACTGATCAATATCTGAAACTCGATCAATAGATCACGGAAGTTTGAAAAATCAAGCGAACTGACGGTCAGCGAGCCAATAACGAATTCAATAGTTCGCTACTGAAAACGTTTTCCGCTTTTTACAATTTTCCTTTGTTGATTGGCTGTTAGACGCCTTTAAGTGGACAATGGCCCGAACCTTGATTGAACTGATTTGATATCGATTTTTTTTAGGGAAAAGCTTACGAAATGAAGGAAATGATTGCAGATGTTTACTGCAGTATGCAAATCCTTATAAGTGTGTGTATTAGAATGTCTGTAAGTATGCGGTTTGATTGTATATATACGCATTAGCAAATTCAACGAAAATTTGTCTCATTTTAGCCATTTTTTCCAGGATGAGTTGGTTACCTGAAGTTCTCCGGTCAAAAAAGACCTACACGTGGTATTTTATTTTTATCGCTCTCTATATATTTACTAATAATATTTTCCAATCAGTTTTCCTTTAAGTTTATATATTATTATTTTCAAAGAATTTTTCCCAATCAGTTTTCCTTTAAGTTTATATATTCTTATTTTCAAAGAATATTTTTCAATCAGTTTTCCTTTAAGTTTATATATTATTATTTCCAAAGAATATTTTTCAATCAGTTTTCTTTTAAGTTTATATATTATTATTTTCAAAGAATATTTTCCAATCAGTTTTCATTTAAGTTTATATATTATTATTTTCAAAAAATATTTTCCAATCAGTTTTTTTAAGTTTATATATTATTATTTTCAAAAAATATTTTCAATCAGTTTTCTTTAAGTTTATATATATTATAATTTTCAAAGACTATTTTCCAGTCAGTTTTCCTTTAAGTTTATGTATTATTATTTTCAAAGAATATTTTCAAATCAGTTTTCCTTTAATTTTATATAATATTATTTCAAAGAATATTTTCCAATCAGTTTTCCTTTAAGTTTATATATTATTATTTTCAAAGAATATTTTCAAATCAGTTTTCCTTTAATTTTATATAATATTATTTCAAAGAATATTTTCTAATCAGCTTTCCTTCAATTTTATATATTATTATTTTCAAAGAATATTTTCCAATCAGTTTTCCTTAAAGTTTATGTATTATTATTTTCAAAGAATATTTTCAAATCAGTTTTCCTTTAATTTTATATATTATTATTTCAAAGAATATTTTCTAATCAGCTTTCCTTCAATTTTATATATTATTATTTTCAAAGAATATTTTCCAATCAGTTTTCCTTAAAGTTTATGTATTATTATTTTCAAAGAATAATATCAAATCAGTTTTCCTTTAAGTTTATATATCATTATTTTCAAAGAATAATTTCCAATCAGTTTTCCTTAAAGTTTATATATCATTATTTTCAAAGAATATTTTCCAATCAGTTTTCCTTTAAGTTTATATATTATTATTTTCAAAGAATATTTTCAAATCAGTTTTCCTTTAAGTTTATATATTATTATTTTCAAAGAATATTTTTCAATTAGTTTTCCTTTCAATTTATATAATATTATTTTCAAAGAATATTTTCCAATCAGTTTTCCTTACAGTTTATGTATTATTATTTTCAAAGAATAATTTCAAATCTGTTTTCCTTTAAGTTTATATATTATTATTTTCAAAGAATATTTTCTAATCAGTTTTCCTTTAACTTTATATATTATTATTTTCAAAGAATTTTTCCCAATCAGTTTCCTTTTTAACTTTATATATCATTATTTTCAAAAAATATTTTTCAATCAGTTTTCTGTTCAGTTTATGGTATAAAAGTCAGTCAGTTAATTACCAGACGATGATCATGTTACTTTTGTGATATTATTAACTTGAAAGTTTTTTCCACAGTCGGTTGCAATTACATTCTGGGGTAGACTGGCTTCTTATTAAAGCTATAGAATCCAATCCGATCTGCTATTTAACCCATAGCCGGAGGGAGAAGAGGTAGATCTCATGCGCATTAATATTTTTTTTAATCAGTTGGGGATATCGCCAGTTACGGTTGGCGAGTTGATGTGTGGATATGGGATCTACTCTAAAGAAGATTATGCATTCTCGCCAAAATGCAATGCTTTTCTTATCGAGTTGTTTCATATATATTTACCTGACATGCGGATTTTCTACCGTATTTACATACTTATCGCAGCTACATCGCTCGTGTAATGATATGTTGAGGCAACTATTGACATCCAGAGTATCTGAAAATTGCGAATGGGTGGTCATATAATTCTTCTTCTTCTATCTCTTCTTTCATGAGGTAGGCGATAATGTCTTTCCATATCTCTCTATCCCTGGTGGCTGTTAGAACACGTTCTCCTGTTACAAAACACAACCCTGGTTCTGTCATCCACCTGCTCAGGTCAGTCAAATATGTTACACACTGTTTTCCTTTCTTTTCTTCCTTCTATCTAGCCTGTCAGTATCAGGTTCTCCAAGCCCTCCTTCCTCATTTCATGTCTCAGGAACTTTAGCTGTCTCTTCCTGATGATAAATATTAATTTCCTTTTCGTTTCCATCCTTTCCAAAACCTCATCATTGATCACATTCTTGATCCATAATATCCACAGTATCCTTATGTAGAGCCACATTTAGTTGCTTTAACATTTTCCTGGTGGTATTGCCCAGCATTCTCTGCCATATTGTAGAACTAACATCAAATACAATTCAGTACACTCTCCATCGTTTCTAACGAAATATTCCTGTCTCTTAATACACTTCTCGGTGTCCTTCCCCATGCCAATTCTCCTGTGGGTTTCTGTGTCCCACGTTCTGTCTTCTGTTAGATCACTTCCCAGATATTTAAATTTTTATACCAGCTTGATTTTAGTATTCCCCACCTGTATTTGGCATTTTGGACTGCTCTTTTTACTGATGACAATGCATTCGGTTTGCTTGCAGTTTATTTGTAGGCATTTCTTTTCAATCTCATCACCTACCTTCTGTAGTATCTGGCCTGTTAGTATCAGGTCCTCCAAGCGCTCTTTCCTCAGTGCATCTCCCAGGAACGTTAGCTGTTTCTTCCTGATGCTCAGTAATAATTTCCTTTTCGTTTCCATCATTTCCAAAAGCTTATCATTGCTCACATGCTCGGTTCATGATATTCGCAGTATCCTTCTGTAGAACCATATTTCAATTGCTTCAAGTCTTTCCTTCATCTTTGATGATTTTGTTCAGCATTCACTGCCATATTGATGGATTGACATCACATAGCAATCCAATGCTCTCTTCTTTGTTTCTAGCGAAATTGTTCTGTTTCTTAATACTTTATTAAACTTCTGGAATGCTTCCTTCACCATGCCAATTCACCTTCGGTTCTCTGTGTCATACTTTCCGTCCTCCGTGAGTGCACTTGCCAGTTTTTTAAATTTTTGTAACTGCTTGATTTTAGTATCTTTCACCTGTATTTGGCATTTGTTGCTGCTTTTTTTGCAGATGACCATGCATTCGGTTTTTTGCAGTTTATGTTTTGTCCATTCTCATCACTCTCTTCAGCTACCTTCTGTAGGAGGTCTTGTAGTTCATTTCCGTGTCTGCTACGTTATGTTGTTCAACTTGTGGCCTTCGATGACAAATCCTGGCATAACATCTAGGGTCCTCAGAATAGTCTCGCTGTACAAGTTGAATAGATCCAGTGAAAAGACACAATCACGTCTTACGTTCATTTCTGTCTTTGTATACCTACTGAATTCGTTACCTGTCCGCATGCAGGTAGTTTGCTGTCAGTAGAGTTTCGTTACGTCAACATTTGATGCAACTGGCTTCCCCGATGATAGCAGTTTGTCAAGTCTATTTTACCAACAACAACACATTCAAATAAATATTAAAAGATTGAAATTTATCTCTCTTTTAAAAAAGCTTTTTACGAATACGTCTGAAATCTTTTGCCAAATAATTCTACTTCCATTTACCGTGTCCTTTTAGAATGTAGGTTATCATGGCCTTACACATCTCCTTATTCCTAATAACTCTGAATAGCATTCTTCTTGTTAGCTCTATCAAACCCGGCCTTGACATCCATTTGTTCAAGCCGATCAAGTATGTTATTCGTTGTTTTCCATTCTTTCTTTCCATTTTTTCTCCTTCCTCTTTACATGTCCCAGAAACCTCAGCTGCCATTTTCTCATGTTAAGGATCGGTTTCCTTTTACATCTACTCCAAAAACTCGTCGTTGTTCGATGGTATTCTCAGTATCTTTCTGTAGACCAACATCTCGGCTGCTTAAACTATTTTTGTCATTTTTGATCAGATTGTTCACCATCAATGACAGCATATGAGATACTATCTTTTGTGCAAATGTATGCTAAAATTCATTTTGCCTAGAAAAATATTTCTAGCCCGAAAGAATAGATATTCAGTTTAAATTTGGAAACTGAAAGAAAACTTTAGGAAGAATACTGGATACATCAACGGAAATAGGGTCCATACAGGGGTTTTAAAAATTAGATTGACATTTTGGACGTTAAGATTGAAAGAAGAATTTATGTATTACCGAAAGATATGAACTTTTTTTCAAATTTAAAATGGATCTCTATTCTGATTAGTTAAATTAAACACACACATACATTTTTGTCTTCCCGTATCTATAAATAACAAACGTATTGTTTCTTACATTTAAATGAAAATAATTTTCACAACTATGATCTAACATTGCCAGATGACTAGGTAGAAATATGAAACCATAGTATTTTTCGTGTCGTAATGTATTTTCGATTAAAAAAGAAATATATATATATATATATATATATATATATATATAATTACGAAATGAGCTTTATTACAAATTATGTATCTATAAACAAACAGTGTTGGCAGCTATAAAAAACACGCTCACAAATCATTCAAAACGATTAACAGAATATTTTTGTTTTAGAACTTCTTCATGTGTAGTGCAAAGTCATGAATTATTAAAATGAAGTCAATTTGACCGTTTTCTTTGAAAATGTTTATTTCGTGTGTTAGTCTGTTGTAGAATTCCTTCATGTTAAAGGCAATGTCACGAGATGCTAAAATGAAGGGAATTCAACCATTTTCCTAAGACATTTTATTATGTATGTTAGTCGGTTTCAGTATTATTTTCATTAGAAATATATATGAACGCAAAAGAGACATCACTAATAATAATCTAACGAATGCATTAGTGATTCACAGAAATAAATTCGACCACAATTTTGATTTAAAAAATGCCACATTAACAAAAAAAGAGTAAGCAATTTGTTCAGAAAGAAAATTCTCGAGAGCGCCGCCGTCCAATCTTACCAAACTATCTTTTTGGAACCCGGTATTTTCCCAATCTCACCTTTTCTTATGGAAATGATACTGAAACAGACTAACCATAATTTTTTTTGGAAGAAAGCTCATTTCATCTTTTTGTCTTGATAAAGGCCATCACAGGATGAAACACGTAGGCGAGTAAAATTCAGTTTTCTTCTTGCCTTCTTTTTATTTAACCACACTCACACGCACACACACACACACACACACACACACACACACACACACACACACATATATATATATATATATACATATATATATATATATAATTATAATCGTCTCAAAAACCCTCCTCGAAAATTCTCGAACGAAGAAAAAATGGTTTTAGAAAAAGAAAGAGCTTAGGACATGAAAGTCTGTCAAAAGTGTTCGGCCAGAAGCCCAAAGAAAAAAAAAACGACACAAGTAACCATCTAAGAAAAAGTGCTAAATACACAGGTAAAGCGAAATTAATAGCACCTAATGAGCCAGACGAACCTACCTAGGTTTCTCCTAAACGGATCGTCAGATGATCCGTTTAGGAGAAACCTAGGTAGGTTCGTCTGGCTCATTAGGTGCTATTACACACACACACACACACACACACACACACACACACACACACACACACACACACACACACACACACATATATATATATATATATATATATATATTTCTTCCTCACTGTTCGGTGCATGCAAGTAAATTTTGTCAGGCACAAATTTATATTTTATCTTCTGATGAGTGGACTGAATAGCGACGAATAAGTTCCTCTACGAAACACATGAGTTGAGATTTTGCATTCTATCTGCATTAATCCTATTTATACTCATATAATATATATCGATATTACCATCGATCTATTTATATATCTATATATAGATATATGTGTGTGTGTGTGTGTTTGTGTGTGTGTGTGATTGTTTGTGTGTATGTTAAAAATGATGGTTTTCTAATTATTTAGTGATAAAATTGAAATAAATAGCAGATGGCTATTTTGGCCGAAACAGAACATTGAAACATGGATTGGAACTTTCGGACTGTGATAAATTCAAGAACTTGGTTGCTAGGAATTAGTATAAGACATGAGGAATTGCCCTGGTTCTTATTTGTTTCTTCGAAGGAGCAGATGCTTCTGGAAGTGCCTTTTCTAAAATAAATACTATTTCATAGGCAGCTTATCAACAACCCAACGGGAGTGAAATGATTTATTATTAAACCCTGTCTTGCTTTTCTTTTTATGAAGAATTATGCATTGGCTATTTGCGGATGAATTTTTTCGTCGATATATCAAAAGGCATCTGGAGTTTGTTTATTTGAAGTTAGGGACAATATTCATGTTAATGAATCAACGAATGTACAATAGTTTTTATTATTATTATTATTGTAGTTATGAACAAAAATATTTGCTCAAAATATTAAGCATCCAATTCTGTTTAGATTAATTAAACGAAATTGTATATTTGGCTGATGCAAAAAGCAGAAAACACATTTTCATTTGTGGTTAAAGATGTTTAAATTATACACAAAATATATTTCCAATGTATATCTGAATTTTTCTTAAAACAACTGAAAACCTTCTGAAATTTAAAACTTAATTTGTTTAATCTTAACCTGAAAAACTTTTAATTGCGTGAGGAATTGATTTTCAAAACAAAAATATATTTTTCAGATTATATAGGATTATCTGAGAAATTAACAACGGCGTTAAAACTGAAGTTTAAATTTTGGATTTGTTTGTTGTCATTGACAAAGATATGAATCCATCTTGACTATCTGTATCGGAGTTAGCGAACCCAGAATACAAGATGGTCTCCATCAGTATATTTTGCACTGTCACGTCTATATATATATATATATATATATATATATATATATATATGTCCTGCCGAATGAGACATATTTCCGAGACTTCTTCTGTGACGTCCCTTGGAACAACGTCTTCGGTCTTCCCGTCGAAGACTGTGCGTCCGATGTCTCCTCTTGGGTTAAGGCTGGCATCGATGATTTCATCCCTGCCAGGAAATTCCAGCTTAAATCAAATTCGTCTCCCTGGTTCTCGCCCCCTTGCTTCTCCTCTGTGGTTCCTATATTTAAGAATACTGCCGAACCATTTGGACCCCGCTAATTACCGCCCTATCAGCCTCCTTCTGATTTTTGGCAAAATTTTCGAAGCCATTATCAACGCCGAGGTGATTCAGCATCTCACGGCCCACAGGCTTCTCTCGGACAAACAGTACTGTTTCCGCTTTACCAGGTCTACTGCTAATATGCTAACGACCATTACCGAGTACATATACCAGGCTCTCGACAAGAATGGCGAAGCACGAACCGTTGCATTGGATATCTCCAAAGCTTTCAATAGAGTCTGGCATGCTGGTCTTTTATGCAAGCTACGGAGCTATGGTATAACTGTAAATTTGTTTGATCTAATCAAACCATTCCTCTCTAACAGCACTTTGAAGGTAGTATTAAACGGACATGCCTCCCAAAACTACAATACGAACGCTGGCGTCCCTCATGGCTCTATCCTAGATCCCACGCTCTTTCTGATCTACATTAATGATCTCCCAGATGCCATTAGATCCCAAATAGGCATGTACGCTGATGACACCACAATTTACTCTCGCCTCGATCCAAAACACGGTGTGGGAGACAAAGCGAACCTCGCTGCCGAGCTTGAAAAAGACCTCCAATCCGTAGTGGACTGGGGTAGGAAGTGGCTCGTGAATTTCAATGCTTCCAAAACGAAGCTGCTATCAATTAACCACCAAAGACATTCGCACCTACCTCCCAGTAGCATGGAACAGGCTTGTCTCCATGAGAGTAAAACACTACGCCTCCTTGGCCTTACACTCTCAGCGGACTTCAAATGGAATGACTATATCGAATCCATTGCTAAGTCCGCTGCTATGAAGGTCGGTTCTCTGTGCAAGGCCCGGAAATTTTTCCCATCTGAATCGATCCTGCACATATTTAAATCTACCATCCACCCGTGTATTGAATACTGCTGCTACATCTGGTTGGGTGCCCCTGCTACTCTCCTCGGGCTTCTTGACAAAATACAACGGAGAATCTGTAACGTGATCGATCCTGACTTGGCGGACCAGCTGCAACCACTCTCTCACCGGCGTGACGTGGCTTCCCTGTGCCTCTTCTATAAGTACTTTCACGGCTTCTGTTCTGACGAACTTAGGTCAGTGGTGCCGCCTATGTACGAATTTCCACGAGATACTAAATCAGCAACTAGGTCCCACCCTTTTACAGTAACCGTAATTTCTACTCCAACAGCTTCTTTTCTCGCTTTTTGCGCCTGTGGAAATCCCTTCCACATGCCTGCTTCCCGACAGCTACCATCTCCAGGAGTTTAAATGTAAGCTCAATAGACACCTCCTAACACACGAACTTGCATCGATTCTCTTAAACACTTTTCCCACCTACCCAACCCTCAGTCTCGGTACCCTTACCCGTCTATCACCCTCCTTCTGACATTTCCTATATCTAACCATCATTTTCCCATCACTTCCCCGACCCTATGTAACTCCCTGCGCAATAGTGGCAGTGGAATGCCTTGCTTGGGGTGAAACTATTAAAAAAAAAAATATTCATGTGTACGTACGTATCTTGTGTTCGTATACTCACACATATACATTTTATAAAGACGGGATTTTCCGCGCGTTTAAATAGTGTTATATAAATGTAATATGCTAACAATCCTCACACATACTCCCAAATTACGCATATATTTTCATACTTCCATACACCCTCACATCCATATGTATATACACTCATAGTTGCACTCGCACCCCCACATGTATACATGCGCCCCTATAACTGTGTTCTTCATACATACATTTATCTGTTTATATTCACATACAATTATTGTGTTCACACACTCGCAATTTCATGAGTAATAGACCCACGCACACATGTATACACATCCATATATATATATATATATATATAATTGTAATTATATAAATATACAAGCAACTTTTTATATACCCCTGTACACAAATACTATGTACGCCTGTGTACACCTATTCAATGATCGAATGATCCACGCAAAATATAAAACATCTGGTAAGTGTGTCGGAACGGGGTAATTCTAAGAATTAGCTCATTGAAATGAATTATAATTCATAAGCAATTTAAATGACGTGTTGAGTTTTCTTTTTGAGTTGGCGTTTTTTTTTCCTAATAAAATCCCCCCCCCCATTAGTGTCTTCTTTGTTTTGGTCACGTGGGTTATTGAGTTCCCTATATATTGTTATCAGTATTATTTTTAAGCAATATTCTTTGAAGATCCGGTTAAGTGAAACCTTGGTAGGTTTGTTGGCTCTTTAGATTATTTACTTGTTCTGCTCTGCTTACGTATTGAGCACTTTTTTGTTATAGATTACTCGTCTCCTGTTAGATTTTCATTATATCATTAATGTAAGGTTTCGAGCCATATTTGATCAATATTTGAACCCAACTTATATATATATATATATATATATATTGTGTGTGTATTTTGGCAGCATTTTTTCATTAATACAGGTTTCATTGAATAATATAGACAAGTTCTGTCTATATATTTTGTGTAAGATCCGTTCGTATGATCTGATTGGCTTGACAGTGTTGTCATGAAAAGACGACAAGAAATCGCAATAATTGTTGAATTATTTATCAAGTCTGAGCTTTCGGCTTACATAATCCATTATCAAAGGATGAACATTTAATGTTCAGTGAACATAGAACATTTAAATCATTATTAACAGAGTGGAGTTATACAGAGAAAATTAGACAGGTCCATTTTTGTGTTACACATGGCTGTAGGCCGAGAAGGAATGGTGGTAGTGGGTTTTTTGTTCAATTGAGTGTATAGTGGCATGAGGGATTGGTCTGGGAACTGCTGCTACTAAGGTATAGGGGGTAAGTATGATTACTATGATCTCTCCCGTCGATTATAGGCATTGAAGTATGTTAGTAGAGGTGTCGAAATTAGTTAGTAGTATGTCCAATGTAGGTATAATTTAAATGCGAGTATTTCTTTGTAACTAAAATATATACCTCTTAATGAAAGTAAGCGGTCTCGCCGTAAATATGACAATTTTTAGACACGAATGGATACCCCACATCACCTAACATCAAACCCATATTCCAAATTTTCAGAATCAACATTCATTCTGATTAGTTTAATACAACACAACCATCAGTTCCAATTTTTCTGCCTCTCTCCCTCCATATTAATTCATAATAAGAAATCCTATTGTTTACTATTTACAAATGTAAATCATTTTCACCAAAGTTAGTTAACTAGCATTGCCTGATGAGGAGATAACATTTAATCTTGAAACACAGTACTTTTCGGGTCGCAATGTAAATTAATTTTAAATAACACACACACACACACACACACACACACACACACACACACACACACACATATATATATATATATATATATATATATATAACTGTAAATTTTTTGTTGAACACGTCTCGAAAAACTCACCGAGTATAAACGCGGAGGGGAAAAATGGAAACAAAAACAGAAATGAACTAAGCACTTGAACATAAGTCAAAGTACTTTTCGAATGAAAAGAAAACACCGAGACTAGTAACCTAACACGTTATATATATATATATATTATGTAATGAAAATTAGGACTGTGATAGAAGCAGGGTTATTCCACGAGGGTCTGAGACAATACTCAACTCACTATGATAGTTCAATAGAGAATACATCAAGATAAATATGTTACTGAACAAATCCATTGGTTTTGACACTGTTTTCACTACGGAAAGCCAATGCACATTGCGTAAAGCGTTTTCCTTTCCCGCAATATGGCAGACGAAATGATCGGCTGAAGAATAATGAACATCGATTCATTTCTAACGTATGAAGTTTCGACAAACGTAGACTTCGAAAACTGAATTTTGAAAATTGGTTTTAGTCCGATACCAACTATTCGTTTAAATTAAGTCCGCGTAAAATTTAACAATCAATCATAACGTCATCAAACTGAACATTTAGCCGGTGAATGTTTAAAGTCTTTGTTATATGCACTAAGGAATAAATACAGTCTTTTTTATTCTTTCAATTATATATCATCATATGTTCATTCAATACAGATCCTAACCGCCACAAATTTACTCAAGGTACAGTGTTAATCTGTGGTAATTTATGAACGCAATTCTTCTTTCTTCATCTTCTATGTGCCTTGTCTTTTCAGAACGTAGGCGATCATTGCATTCCATGTCTCCCTATCCCTGGTGGCACTTTGCACGCTATCTCATGTAACACCACGCAACCCCCGTTCTGTCATCCACCTTCACAGACCCTTTAAATATGTTATCGTCTACTTTCCTCTGACACTTTTTCCCTCTATCTGTCCTGTTAGTAACAGGTCCTGTCGCAGGAGTTTTAGCTCAGTATTAATTTCCTTTTCGTTCCCATCCTTTCGAGAACATCATCATTGCTCACATCCTCGATTAATGAAATCTGTAGCATCCTTCTGGACGAAGGTAGATTGAGGCCAAATAACGTTAAACCATCTATTTCCAAACGATCACGGAAGTTTAGCAATGTCGAGTTTTGAGTTTTGTTTAATGGCATATCCACCTTTGTGGGTTATCATTTAATTCCAAAAATGTGGGATTTTAAGGTATTTTTTAATGTTCGGTTATAGCGAGAATGTTGGTTTAGTTAGATTTTGATAATTTATTTTTTAGAAATGTCTTCTATTTTGTATTTAAAATAATAATAATTATTATTATTATTATAATGGTAATATTTTTTCCTTCAATAATGTTTTATGGCAATAGTTGTTTCCCTTCAAAACGATGTTATGGTGTTAATTTTCCTTCAAAATTATATATATTCAAAATTATATCTATTTTTATGCCGATATTTCTATAAAAGTATATTTTTATATTTTCATTGTGTTTTGAAACCAGTTTGGGGTTTAACTATTTGCCTATAACTGGAACCGTAACAGGTGCTACCACACCAGGTCAGCGTGGATCTAGGAACAACTACAATTAAGAGGTGGTTCCATGCTCCTCACAAAGGAGCATAAGACAAGAATGAATCTCCTTATTTTCTTCTTTTTTTTTTTTTTAGAAAACTGAAGATGTCTTCTAGTTTTGTATTAAAAAATGTATTGCTGGTAATATCTTTTTCCTTCAAAGATGCTGAAGAATTTGTTTAGTTTTTGTTTCTTGCCTGTTGATCTTTTGTGAGTCTCTTGCTGTCGAGATATAAGGAGAGGTTTTGTTATTTGATGTGTGATGGTTATATGCTATCTTCTTTTGCAACTATATTTTGTTATATAATTTTGTTGCTTTTAGAAATTCTAAAAGGTCATTGGAGTCAGTTTTATTGAAGATGTCTTTTAGATTGTTTTCTTTAATAGTATATTTCCACATTTTGGCACAAAACTTTGTATAAAGAACGCCCGCCACCAAGGAGAACCAACGTTTATAAATAGAAAAATTGTTTGTTGGACGATCTGACAAAGCTAAATTTCACGTCAAGGAGAGTCAATTTAATGTTCGGCAAAATCATTTTCGATTACAAATATGGGCTTAAACAAGGTCACATTGGGAAAAATCAGTAAGAATCGAAGTCTCAAACTAGCAAATTGATCTGCGTGACGTACTTGTTAACCATTACTCTAAAATAGGTGTTCTATGCAAAAAATAAAAATAGAAATAAATAAAGGGGGAGTGAAGTGGATAAATCGTTAAAAGAGGCAATAAAAATGGGTAGTCATCTTAGTGTATTCTTTTTTTCTATCCTCGCTTTATGATAATTTGTTTTCTTGCTGCTTTCTCTATTTTTCGTAGTCAGAAAACAGGATTGCTACTTACGTTCATTCGACTTGTCAGCCGTTTAGGGCCGACGTCTATTTTGAGCATCGTTCAGCTGCTCGTCATCTAAACGAGTGACTGTAATTCACGTACCGTCGTTAGAAAGCAATTTCTGCCCAGTCTCCTCATTATTCCATTTAGCCACATTCCTCTTCACTGACTACCTACTTATTTATCTATCTATCTATCTATCTATCTATCTATCTATCTATCTATCTATCTATCTATCTATCTCTGGAAGCTTAATAAGGTGTAAAATCTATCTATGTATTTATCTATCTATGGAAGATGATCAGATAGAAAATCTATCTATCTATCTATCTATCTATCTATCTATCTATCTATCTATCTATCTATCTATCCTCGCTTACAATGAACATGTCTCTACAGTTTTCTAAGTCTATGTCTTTTCATATCTATCGAATGGTTGTTCATATCTACCTAGCTATGAAAGACCTTCTGTATCTATTTATCTATTTCTATGCCTGTTCTTTATCTATCTATCTATCTATCTATCTATCTATCTATCTATCTATCTACCTACCTACCTACCTACCTACCTACCTACCTACCTACAAGTATTTCTCAGACAATTGAAACGAAAACACGAGAAAAGATAATGATAAAATTTTACAAAGAGCCTTGTTTTGTTGAACAAATTTAGTTTCATTTATTTTGAAGGTGTAATATCTATCTATCTATCTATCTATCTATCTATCTATCTATCTATCTATCTATCTACATGATTCTTTATCTATCTATCTATCTATCTATCTATCTGTCTATCTATCTATCTATCTATCTATCTATCTATCAGGATATTCGTTCTTCGAATTCCAGCTAAATACACTTACGCGCAAATACCCTTGGTAAAGGTATTAATCAGTCTATTCCTTCCAGTTATGGGTCAAATAATAGAACAGATTGGATTCTGTAGCCTTGGTCGGCAACCAGTCTACCACAGAAAGCAATGGCAACCTACTGCGGGATAATCTTCTGCTCAGTCAGTCATGTCTCTTTCAAGACATGATCGCACAAGCGTGTACCACGTATGCCACTTAACTGACTGATCTATCTATCATTTTTTTTTATCCGGATGTACAATAATTTTTTCAAGAAGGGAAAACAAAATAAGAAACGATAAAATTCTAGCCATGTCTGTCGAATTTAACGAATTTCGTTAGATTTATTTTTTTTGGATTCTAAAGATATTCACTCAGTCTGTTAACACTTTCGATCCATGACTGACTAGGCAGAAAATTTTCCCACATTAAATCGCCATTTCTTTCAGTGGTGGACTGGTTGCTAACCAAAGCTATAGAACCTAATATGCCCTTGTGGTATGGTCGGTCGATTATTTATTTCAGTCTGTGATTTAAGCACCAGACGTGGTACACACTTATGCGAATATGGTACTTTCGATCCATAACTAACTAGCAGTATAGCCCGGCGCTGCTCGCTGTAATGAAAGATTTAAAACTAATCCATGGTTCTGGAACTCAGACTCAGCCTAAAGAATATTTGAAATAATAAAATAATAATTGCGACAATTTAATAATAAAATAATAATTGCGACAATTTACAAATCGCACCTAATATATATATATATATATATATATATATATATATATATATATATATACACGAGCAGTATAGCCCGGCGTTGCTCGAGTGTAATGAAAGCTTTAATACTAATCCATGGTCCTGGAGCTCAGACACTCTGGACGTTGGTACGAAAGACTAAAAAGCAATAGTTGTTTCCAGTTAAAGCGAAACCGTAGACTGAAAGAAAAATGAATGGATGTAAGTTAAACTTTGATGTCCTGGTATCGATATCAAATTTTCTGCACTATTGTAAAACTGCCACCTTAAAACTTCTGAATATCATTTCTTATGTCTTTGCCTGAGTGTATCAAATTTGATTAAAACCGGACAACTCCTTCTATAACCCGATTTTTTCGATTATCGATATTTATCGGGGGTACCTGGACACAAAACCTACCTAAATATACTCGCACACGATTATAGTACAACTGTGTAAATTTTCAAGAAAATTGGTTTAGCCGTTTCGGAGTCTATAGGTAACGGACACACACACACACACAGACACACACACTCACACAAAGTTCTATTTATAATTGTTTAGATTTGGTAGAAAATTTTCCTGCAGTAGGTTACCATTTCTTTCAGACTGGTTTAGGAGCAAAGCAATAGAACTTGATCTGCCCTGCATTTCAACCCATAGATGGGAGAAGAAATGGATCAACTCCTTTTCCAAGGGTATTTGCAGAAAAATTTCGCGCATTAAATTACCATTTCTTGGATTGGTGAACTAGTTGCTAACCAAAGCTATAGAACTCAGTACGTTCTTGTGGGATGGTCGGTGTATTATTTATTTCAGCCAGTCGTTTAAGTACCATACCTTCTTTAACAAAGATCCGTTTTTACGTTTATTGCTAGAACCTTGAATGGATAAACAAAATATTACGCTTAAACTGTTATGCCTTAGTAAACGGAAAAAATAGTTTATTCTTCAAAACGACATTCCTCAGAAAAAACAAGAAAAATCACATAATTAGTATGTAATGTCCGTTCACAATTACCATACTTCCAAGCTCTAGTACCAACAGAGTTCCATTCCAAAAGCTAAAGAAATATGAAATAATGGTAATATTTTATTAGAAAAAAATAAAAGAGCATGACGAACTACTATTTAGTATAATCGTACCATTACGAAAGTGAATGCTGAACAATTTCTTTACCGACGAAGAGGAGACTTGAGACAACATTGATATGAGTATGCAGAGAATAACGTGGGCGGAATATTTCTCTACAATATTTCATATATGTCAGAATATTCAATATAAAAGAAGTTGGAAACAGTTCTTTAAACTTTTTGTTCACTAAAAAATATCTTTGAAGTGTTGCATCAAAAATCTGACTTCAAATTGGGCTGGAATTGTTGAATATGAAAGAGATTGCATTTTGATAAATTATATTTAAATTTAACTTACAATTGTTTTTAATTTTATTTTCTTTCGTTCAAAACGCAATTACTTTTCGAAAACCGTAATATTAACTTTAAACTTACTTTTTTTTATATATCCTATTTCTAAAAACTAAAATTACTTAGTCAGTTTCCTAATTAATTTAAATAAATTCATTTTCATATCCTTTCTTTGAAAATAAATGTAGCTACATTTCGAAAACTGAAATTAATTTAAATAAATTTAATTTAATTTTTTTTATATATTTTTGTCTATAAAACGTAATTACTTCTCTTAAGCTGAAATTAATTTAAATAAATTAAACATTTATTTTCCTTTACATCCTACTTCTGAGAGATTAATTGCTTCATGAACACAAAAATGACTTAACATACATAAGCTTTTATGTAGCTTCCTTTGCGGTGCAGTGGATATCGACTCTGAACGAGAAATCGAAGAGCCGAGTTCAAATTCCAGTTGAATTCCTTACATTCACTTACGCACAAATACTCCTGGGAAAGGTATTAATCCGTCTCTTCCCTCCATTTATGGGTTAAATAATAAGACAGATTGGGTTCTATAACCTTGACTGGCAACCATCATACCGCAGAAAGCAATGGTAATCTACTCCAGGATAATCTTCTGCCCAGTTAGACATGTCTCCTTCGACACATGATCACCCAAAGCGAGTATCACGTATGGCCCTTAACTGAGTGAGTGAATATAATAGTTGAAAACATAATTAAGGCTTCTACTGGGCATTAAGTGGGAGATCAGTTTTATATTCTTATGAGGTAATAAACTAATCCCTCACAAATTACTATATAATAATATATCTCTTCCACATCAAGCTATGAGTCAAATAACAGGACAGATTAGGTTCTATAGCCTTGGCTGGCAACCAGTCTACCGCAGAACGCAATAGTAATCTACTGCGGGATAATCTTCTGCCCAGTCAGTCGTGTCTGTTTCGAGACATGATCAGCCAAAGCGTGTATCACGTGTGACACTTAACTGACTGACTGAATATAATAGTTGAAAATATGATTAAGGCGTGTATTGGGAATAAAGTGAGGTATCAGTTTTATATTGTTATGAAGTAATAAACTAATCCCTCACTAATTACTCCTTAATCAGATAATACATCTCTTCCTCATTAAAACATGAGCCAAATTACAGGATAGATTGGGTTCTATAGCCTTGGCTGGCAACAAGTTTTCCGCAGAAAGCAATGGCAATGTACTGCGGGAATATCTTCTACCCAGTCAGTCATGTCACTTTTGGGACATGATCGTACAAAGCATGTATCACGTATGGCACTTAAATGACTGACTGGTAAAACGTAATTACTTATCAAATATATTAATATATACAAAAATAAACTTGCGATTGTATTTATATATATTCTGTTAATTCAGGATAATTTCCCGAATTACCTAATATAAATTATGTGTATATATATATATATATATATATATTTTACACACGTATTCCTATTCTTTCAAACAATATGTCATTATTTTCCGACCACTATAATTAATGAACTAAACTCTTCCTTATTTATATATTATTGTAATTTAAATCTTTCTTTCTTTCTTTCTTTCTTTCTTTCTCCCTTTCTTTCTTTCTTGATCCATTTCTTCTTTCTTTCCTTCCTGTTTGTTCCTTCCTTCTTTCCTTCAGTCACTCATTCCTACCATCATCCTTCTTCTTCTTTGTGCCCTGTCCCTTCAGGACTCAGGCGAACATGGCTTTCCAGGTCTCCCTATCCTTGGTGGGTCTTAGCACGCTTTCTCCTGCTACACTACTCAACTCTCGTTCCGTCATCCGCCTGATCAGGTCCTTCAAAGATGTTATCCGCTGCTCGTCATTTCAGGACGTAGGTGATCATGGCTCTCCACATCTCCCTATCTCTGGAGGCTCCTAGCACGCTTTCTCCTGTTACATCACGCAACCCTCGTTCCGTCAACAACCTGATCAGGTACTTAAAATATGTTATCCGATGCTTTCCCCTTTCGCTCTATCTGGCCTGTTAGTATCTGGTTCTGCAACCCTCCTTCCTCACTGCATGTCCCAGGAGCTTTAGCTGTCTCTTCCTGATGCTCAGTATTAAATTCCTTTTCGTTTCCATCCTTTCCAAAACCTTACATGATACACTTCTTTTTTTCCTTCACTCTATGTTTTTCTCGCTTTCTCATTATCTACTATCTATCTATCTATCTATCTATCTATCTATCTATCTATCTATCTATCTCAGTGTGTTCATTATCTATCTATCTATCTATCTATCTATCTATCTATCTATCTATCTATTTCAGTGTGTTCATTATCTATCTATCTATCTATCTATCTATCTATCTATCTATCTGTATGTACGTATTTTTGCCTTTTTCTCTCTAACTATATATATATATATATACACATCTGTGTTTTTATCTATCTATCTATATATATATGTGTGTGTGTGTTTTCTTTATCTCTGTTTCTTTATTTACCTATCTATCTTGTTATTTTTTAATGTATGTATGTATGTATGTATCTATCTATCTATCTATCTATCTATCCATCTATCTATCTATCTGTATGTATGTATGTATTTCTGCCTTTTTATTATGTCTCTCTCTAACTATATATATATATATATATATATATATACACACACACATATGTGCTTTTATCTATCTATCTATCTATATATATATATATATATATATATATATATATGTTTGTGTGAGTGTGCGTGTGTCTTTTCTTTATCTCTTTTTCTCTAATTACCTATCTATCTAGTTCTTTTTCCCTTATGTTTGTATCTATCTATCTATCTATCTATCTATCTATCTATTATTTTTATTTATCTATCTATCTTTCGCCTCTTTTATTTATATAGGTGTGTGTGTGTGTGTGTGTGTGTGTGTTTATACTTATAATTCCGTATTTTCTTTATCCATCTGTCTTTTATTTATCACTATTTTTCTATCAACCTATCTATGTATTTCTTTTTTCTGTATGTATGTATGTATGTATGTATGTATGTATGTATGTAACTCTCTCTCTCTATTTATCTATTCAAAATTCCCTAAGTATATAGACTTCGAAACACCGTGAAAGAAGATTACATAAATAAAAAAAAGTAAAAAGTAGGGCGAAACAAAGCTGCCACATATTGAATCTTGACACAAGGAGAAGAAACGTTTCAAACGTAATTAACTTCAAATAAAAATGAAAGAATCGTCGAAGAATAAGAAGGCAACCTAATGCAAAACTGCGGTCATTAAAGGTGAAAATGAAAAAAAAAAATTATGAAAAGGTAGAAAAAATGATTGCAATCCAATGACGAAAAACAATGAATGAAAAAAATGTTGAAGAATTCTTAAAATGTTTGGGAGAACACGGAAGAAATATTGTGGAACATTCAGGAAATGGAAACATCAACAGAGAATGGAAGGAAACGTGGGTGAAAGGAATTTAATGGAAGTGTGGGATTCTCATTTGAGGTGGGGGTTGGTTGAATATAGCAGAACAAATTGACAGAATGTGAAAGGTCCCGAAAAAATGACGTCATGATAAATGGTTGTATTGGGGGGAAAAAAGTGCAATTCGAGGTAAAACGAGTCGAAAGAAGTTGTAAAGAAAAACGTTAAATATTTTAAAATATTTTGGAATGAAAGAAAGTGAATGTCTAAGGGAAGAAGATAAAAATGAAAAAGAAGAAGAAATTAAGAGGAGGATAAAAAAGAAGACGAAGAAGGGCATACTATTAAATAGAAAAAAATGTGATCGCGTAGAAGAGGGACCATGAAGAAAATGAAGGGAGAGAAAAAGAAGAAACATGGACGAATTAAAAGAAGGACATATGAAAATCATAAATAAGACGATAAGAAGGAAGAAAATTAAAAAAGGAAAAAAAGAAGAATCACATTGGATTAAAAAGTGGAAGATAAAAGTATTGATGAAATATAATAAGTAGAAGAAAAAAAAACTAGAAAATGAATAAAAAGAAGGAAAAATGAAGAAAATGAAAAAAAATGAAAATGAAGAAAAAAGGAAGAAGAAAATGAAGAATAAACGTATAGAATTAAATAGAAATAAATAAGAAAATCGTATAGAAAAAGGAAGAAAAAAGAAGAAGAAAAACAAGAAGAAGAAAAAGAAGGAGAAAAAGAAGAAAAAGAAAAAGAAGAAGTAGAATAAAATGAGAACCCGTAGACGAAGACTAGGTATAAAATGAAGGAAAAAGATAAAGAAGAAGAAACATGAAGGATTAAAAGAAGTACATATGAAAAACTTTTAGAAGAAAATAAGGAGAAAAGAAAAGATGATTAAAAAGTGGAAAATAAGAAAAGCGTTTCGATGGAAAAAAAAATAGAAGTAAAGAAAAAGATGAAGAAAAGAAGAAAACGGACAAGAAAATAAAGAAAAGGAAGAAAAAAGGAAGAAAATGAAAAAGAAAATGAAGAGAAAATGCAGAAAAAATGGAGAAGAAGAAACATATAAAATTAAATAGAAATAAATAAGAAAATCGTGTAGAAAAAGAAAGAAAAAAGAAGAAAAAGAAGGAGAAAAAGAAGAAAAAAGAAGAAAAAATAAGGAGAAAAGGAAGAAGAAAAAGAAGGAGCAAAATAAGAAGAAAAAGGAGAAAAAGAAGAAAAAAAGAAAGATAAAAGAAGAAGAAGAAAAAGAAGGAGAAAAAGACGAAGAAAAAGAAGAAAAAGAAGGAGGAAAAAGAAGGAGAAAAAGAAGAAGAAAAAGAAGGAGAAAAAGAAGAAGAAAAAGAAGGAGAAAACGAAGGAGAAAAAGGAGAAAAATAAAAAGAAGGAGAAAAAGACGAAGAAAAAAAGAAGAAAAAGAAGGAGAAAAAGAAGAAGAAAAAGAAAAAGAAGGAGAAAAAGAAAAAGGAGAAAAAGAAGCGCATACAATTAAATAGAATTAAATAAGAACCCGTATACGAAGACTAGAAAATGAAAATGAAAGAAAATAAAAAGAAGAAACGAACGATTAAAAAGAAGTACATATGAAAAACGTTTCGAAGAAGATAAGGAAGAAGAAAATTAAGAAAAAGAGAGAGAGAGAAGATGATAATTAAAGAGTGGAAAATAAGAAAAACATGTAGAATAAAAATAAGGAGTAAAAGCAAAAGAAGGAGATAAAGAAAAGAAGAGGAAGGAGAAAAGTATGAAGAAGAAAATGAAAAAGAGAAGACGAAAAGGAAGAAGAGGAAAAAAGAAATGAAGAAGAAGAAAAAAGAAAAAATAAGAATAATAAACATATACAATTCAATAGAAATAAATAAGAAAAACTTGCAGAAGAAGAAGAAGAAGAAGAAGAAGAAGAAGACTATAACTGACAACCCTAAGAAAACGCCGTGGAGAAAATGGAAAACATTTTGAGAGCTGAAGAATAAAAGAATGCATTTAAAATAAGGCTTAATGTAAACTTCCCTTTAAAAAAAAAGAAAGAAAATGCTGTTCAACAGGAATAAACGTAAAAATAAAATGCGAGAAAACGAACAAGACAAAATGAATTTAGTTAAAAGATAGAAGAAAAACCAGGCAAGATTCGAACAGAAATCTTGGCGGAAGTGAATGAAAAAAATGTAGCGAGTAACATGTCGAAAAATAAAACGCCCATTGAAATGGAAAGGACTTGTATATTCAGTTGGAGAAATTTCAAAAACGTGGCGAGTGTAAATATTGTCTAATGACGAATTTGCAGTCGAAGAACAATTTGAATCTATCCAAATCTTCGACAAGGAACGCATATGAAATACATGATTTATTTATTATCCTCTTATTTTATTCATTTTCTAGTTTCGTACAAATTTCCCCATTCCTTGTTTCAGAAAATAAGGAAATTATGAGTTGATAAGGGCTTTTCTTTTCGTAATACGCAAACAAATGACAAGACATAAACGCACGTACATATACACACACAATATATATATATATATATATATATATATATATACATATACAATCACATGCACGCACAAACACACACACTCACATATATTTACACACACAGAGAAACACACGCACACGCACACAAATATACATATACCGTAGCAGAATCGTTCATACGAAATGTATTATTATGACTACAAAATACATTGTTTACAAGAAAATTATGCTCCCAATAAATACAGTTTTCGGTATAGAATGCCACAAAATTAAACATCAAATGTCACATTGAAAGAAAATTTTACATATCATTGATTATTTTTTTTATTATTCTAGGAAACAATGAACAAAATAAAAAAGACCTGTTAATGGTTCTGTATACTTGCATTCATCTCCCACCCCTTTCTTGTGCGTTCATTTTTTATTTTTTTTTGCAGGGGTGTTATCAACCCGGTAGGACAAAAATGAACCCTACAAAAGGTAGAGGAACTCTTAAGGAGTCAGCTAACAAGTGGTGGTGTCTCAATAAATCATCGTGGAGAAAATAACGGGATACAAATCCACTATCTATCCCGCGCACAATCATGGCTTTTTTAAATACTGTTGTGTCGAACCTACCCATTAACATAGTAATGGACTAACTCAACCTGCATAAATACCATGTGACTAGTAGTCACCTGGAGAGCACCAGTCCGGTATGAGTCAGACATCCGTAGAGTGACTTACAGAACAGAGACTTTGATATCCAACACCGCTAGCTCGTCAGCAAGACGAACAAGCTGGCATATTGTATCATTAACCGTTATTTTGTTAATGCAATTGTTTACACTAATCCCGTGTTTCTGTTTCTATTTGTGACCCCTTAACTGGGTTACAATAAATACATATGTGAAGCCTAGCGTCATGAAGGGGGATAATTCAAAAGGAAGTACCTTCTTTCCCGGTAAGGATTTTCATGGGCAACAGGTATCACCTAACCGTCATCCAGCGATTGTTAGTACTAACGATGTAAAGGCGACACATTTCTCCAAGAGAAAATGACATAAGCAACATGTGTCTCTAGAAAGTGACTTGGGAACATGGAACGTCAGGACGCTCAACAAACGTGGTCGATTGAAAATGTCAAGCAGGAGATGACCAGGTAATATCTAACATCTGATTTCAAGAACGCCGACAATTTTTATAGACATGGAGAAGCCAAGGAAGCGACACGAAAAACCAAATAGACTACATGATCATAAACAGGAGATTCGGAAATGCAGTGGTTCAATACAAAACCTATCCAAATGCCGAATATGGGAGCGACCACCTGCACCAAGGCATCTGTAGACTAAAGATGAAACTCCGGAGAATGAAAAAGCCTAGTACAGCACCAAAACGGCAATACGACACGCTCTTGAATTACATCAACCTGAAGAAAAAGTATACTGACAGCGTGAACAATAAATACGAAGAAGAAATTGGAAAAGGGCACTTGAAAAGGGACTCGCTAAAGGAAGCAATAGTGACATCAGCAAACAACATGGCCCTAAAGGAAATTAGACGCAGAAGAAAAAAACGAGTGGATGACTGATGAGATTCTTGAGATGAGGCAAAAAAGACAGAAAATGATGCCAAGATATGGAATGGGATGCAATATACTATGCAAGGAAAACAGGAGCAAATGCAAACAGGTTAAAGAGGAATGGCTCGACAACAAATGTGCAAAAGTAGAGAGATTGAGCAAGACTAATAAAGCATTCATACATAAAGAAATAAGAGAACTGACAAGACAAGAAAATCTGCTCCTCAACAAGATACATAAAGTCCAAGGATTGAACGATCATATTGGAGAATAAGGAAATACTTCAGGGATGATAAGAATATATTAAAGATCTTTTCCACGACAAGAGGGAGCAACTGATAATACACAAAGATGAGGAAGACCGGAAATATTAAAGTCCGAAGTAGAAGCTGCAGTGGCAAATCTGAATAGAAACAAAGCGGCTGGACCAGACGGCATTGTAATAGAGCTGCTGCTAGCCCTGAATTCAGCGTAAGGAAAATTACAGAAATAATAAATTCAATTTATAATAGTGGTGTAATACCAGACGAACTAAACAAGACGATTTTCATAGCACTGCCTAAGAGGCCAGGTGCAAACGAGTGCGAACTCTACCGGACAATCAATTTAATGAGCCACATTAAAAAAAAAAACTAATTGTCCGAATCCTGATGAATAGAGGGCGAAGCAGAATAAGGCCAGTGATAGGACAATGCGGGTTCGTCAAAGACACTGAAATAAGGGACGCTATATTTATGATTAGGATGTTCTTCGAAAGGGCAATACAAATGAAGATGGACTTGTACCTATGTTTTATTGATTATGCGAAGACGTTCGACAAACTACGACACAAAGAAATGATGGAGATACTCAGCAACCTCAACATATTTGGGAAAGACATAAGAGTAATCAAGAATCTCTCTACTGGTAGCAAATCGGACAGGTAACGAATTCAGCAGATTTATAAAGATAGAAATGGGCGTAAGACAGCGATGTGTCTTTTCACCAGATCTGTTCAACTTGTACAGCGAGACTATTCTGAGGACCCTAGATGTTGTGCCGGGATTTGTCATCGGAGGCCACAATTTGAACAAAACAAGATACGCAGATTATACAGTGATGATAGCAGACAGGGAAAGGAAAATGCAAGACCTTCTACAGAAGGTAGGTGATGAGAATGAAAAATAAATGCCTAAAAATAAACTGCAAGAAAACCGAATGCATGATCATTAGTAAAAAGAGCAGCCCAAAATGCCAAATACAGGTGGGGAATACTAAAATCAAGCAGGTACAAAAATTTAAATATTTGGGAAGTGATCTAACAGAAGACAGAAAGTGGGATACAGAGATCCGAAGGCGAATTGGCATGGTGAAGGAGGCTGAGTAGTGTATTAAGAGACAGGAATATTTCGTTAGAAACGATGGAAAGTGTACTGACTTGTATGTGATGATAGTTCCTCAGTATGGCAGAGAATGTTGGGCAATACCAGCAGGAAAAAGTTAAAGCAACTAAATGTGGTTCTACATAAGGATACTGAGGATATTTATGGATCAAGAATGTGATCAATAATGAGGTTTTGAAAAGGATGGAAACGAAAAGGAAATTAATATTTATTATCAAAAAGTGACAGCTAAAGTTCCTGGGACATGAAATGAGGAATGAGGGCTAGGAGAATCTGATACTGACAGGCTAGATAGAAGGAATGAGACAGAGGAAAACAGTGTGTAACGTACTTGACTGGTCTGAGCAGGTGGATGGCAGAACGGGGGTTGCGTGATGTAACAGGAGAAAGGTTCCTAAGATCCACCAGGAATAGGGAGACGTGGAAGACCATGATCGCCCACGTCCTCAAAAGACAAAGAAGAAATATCTACAATATATTCTGTTAGGATAATAGTGATTTTATAAGATTTTTACACAACGAAAAGTTTGTTGTATTTTCAGACCTTAAAGCATTTGAACTTATTCTTTACGAAATCCCTTAAATAAAATCATATCAAGGCTCAGTCTCTACGTTCTCTCTCATTTTGTCTATTTTCTCACCCACTCTATTTCTTACACTATATATATATATATATATATATATATATAGTGTTGAGTTGTGATTATGTTAACGCCATTATTTTTTCAGTGGTTAAGAGTAAGAACGGAATTTTTGGTAAAAACGTTTTTTGTTGGAAACCTGCTCAATATTTAGAAAAAGATAGATTGGTAATAGAATTAATGTAGAGTAGTTTGTCACTTATCTAAACAGAGTTATTACATATTTTTTTTAATCGTTTAAAACGAAAGAAGTTCGAAAGTCTTTTACTTCAATTTTTTTAAAGCCTACACATTTTTCAAAGTATTCTGTTTATTGGAATGATCAGCGAATTGCCAGTCGATTGGAACTCTACGAAATTGGAAATAATACTGGACTGAGATTAGAGTTGGTTTACACATTTTCAAGATTTGGCAATTTTTATATTTCAATATAAAATAGTTTTAGAAGAATGTTGTTCATCATCAAGGTGATGGCTGACGTGTTTTTAGTGTGCGTATATAGACGTTTTATTCCCAAATCTGTTTGAAACTCCTAAAATATTAACAGTAAATATCGGCTGTGTTTAATTATTGCTTAACAACTCTTAAAAAAATATTCCTACAACAAAACTTTTTTAAATCGTTTCACTCCAAGCAAGGCGGTACCGGCACTGATGCTTAGGGGGCTACATAAGAGTAAAAAGTCAGACAGGGGGAGAGGGAAGAGAAAGAGGGACCAGTTATAGTGGGTGTCGGAGAAAGGGCACGAGAATTATGGAAACACAGGTGTGAAGACATTTGCGAAGGTAGAAAGAAATGGAAAAGAACAAGATATACGGTGTGATGTAGAAAGAACTGTAGTCAAGTGGATAAAAGATGGGTATAAACATTGCATTTAAATTCCTGGAGATTGTAGCCGTTAGGAAAGCAAGTTTATGGAAGGGAGCTCCACAGGTGGGAAGTGCGAGAAAAGAAACTGTGGAGTAGAATTGACTGAATGAGACATGCCTTACGCTACTTCTTTCAGTTTGATACTTGAACTTTCCAGGTTTTCAGATCAAAGTTGAGACATTTTAAGTTGTCTTTCGAGTTGTCTATGTAGCGTAAGTGTGAAGGTCCAACTGAACGCGTTTTTGGAATCCTATGCTCATTACATGATCATCCACCTAAGTTGTAGAATAAGCTAGAATATTTTCAATGCTTGAATGTCCGTTACAAAAAAAAAATGTTTAAATAACTCTCTTGTCTACCTATGCTCTATTTCTACCCTAGAAAATCCTACAAGAATAAAATATTATATCGGTTGTACCAAAACTATAAAAATATACCCTAAAGTATAGTTAATTTTTATCTAATATAATATAACTAGATAATCAATAATCTATCCTCCAAGGAAAAAGATTTATACTCCCATCTTCTGATAATTAATTTGTTTCAGTTAACGGATAGACCATTCACTAAGTTAAATTTGGTTGATCTATCTGTAAATGAGTGAGACCTTTTTGTCAGTTTGGTTGCATGAGTAAATTCTTGTGGCCCAATCACCAGTGACTTAAGTTCGCCAGAGCAGAAACCATGAAAATATTTGTAGAATAGACAGAGGGAACACCGGTGAGAACGTGGCCGGAATCGAGCTGCCAAGTCGGGACCTATCACATAAAAGATTCTCCTTTGGATTCAGTATAAGCGTTCTCGGAGAGAGAACAGGTCTCTGTCACAAGTAAGCTTCTGCCGATTTCGTTTATCATTGTGGTAAAATATCTACTTTTTATCCTCGGCTATTATCTCTCTATATAAAAGGCAATCTGTGAGTCTGTGCGTGACTGTTCCCTATGCACGCCTACATTTTTAAGCTACGACATTCAAACTTTCTAGGGACATATCTACAGGGAAGCCGGGTCGATACATACTATTTGAGTTTACGTACAGCAATTTTCCCTTTCACACTTTTTGGACAATGGGACCGATTATTTACATTTGCTCCGTAAAACATCTAAGATCTAAGATGGTTGCTGAATTACGTCACAGAAATAAAATCACACGTGTCAAACAAGACTAAAATATTTTTTTTATTGAAAAAACAAATACGCCTTTATATCTAATTTTTATTCCAATGTTTTAAAAATTCATTTGGTAAACAAAACATGTGAATATTTTTCCCCGTAATTTTGAAACAAAAGAAATATTTTTTAAAAAGATTTTTTTTTTCAAACAAAACAAAAAGAAAACAAAATATGCAAAAAAAAATGGCATCTTCTTCTACTAAAATGTTTTAAGTTGCACGGGCAACGCTGGGTTATGATGCCTGTTCTCTCTAAAGGAAAGCAACTATGACGGAAATACTCTGATACATAATAAACGGCATTTTGCCGACGATTCAATGTAGACGGGTCATTTGAAAAATATTTTCCAAATGTTTATACCTTTGCAAAAATATATAACTTAATTATCGCAGCAGCCAAAAATTGAAATTTTTACGGACAACCCTCGCAATTCAAGCAAACTGCCAAAGGACAACATAAATAAATATACAGAAAAAAACAAAAAACAAAACGATGCAATATTAATAATACAAATAAAACAATGATGCACACGCATATTTCAATCAGCCGCGATCACTAACAAAACACATAACAAACAATTAACCTCAGGCTTTTTAAATTTCTTCAAGTGAAACAATCTTAAACGAATTCAAGAATAACCATCAATCATCCATAAAAAAGACTCCATGCGAAACTGTTGTGGAGTACAACATAGAAGATTGTGCGTTGTATGTAAATACAAATGTCGGTCCCTTAGGTTCGACGTATTGGTGGGATCTTTGTATGATTTTCAGCGACATGACCATAACACAGGTTATGGTCATGTCGCTGACTGGTATTTTTCGCCCTGACTACTCACTACACTGTTAATTATATTAGGGGGAAGAGTCCACTATCTCTAGACAGGCGAGTTCACAACAACAGACACTCACATACACACTAAGAAAAAAACCATCAGAAAGAGAAACGCCGTTTGGTTCAACCTACCGTAAAACAAAAAACGTAAAAACCGTACGAAAATATTCATTTATCTCACACGCAAAGACGTGTCAGCATCACGCACATTCTACAATATATTTTTAAAAGTATAGTAAAAATCACCTACAGTCGCACCGAGAACATAATACAAACTTCCCTGTGTCTCTTCTACGAATATTTTCACGGCTTCTGTTCCAAGGAGCGTCAAGAGAAGGATGGAAACACAGGTGTGAAGACAGTTGCGAAGGTAGAGAGAAAGGAAAAGAACAAGATAGACCGGTTGATGTAGTGATGTAGAAAGAACTGGAGTCAAGTAGATAAGAGATGGGTATAAACATTGCATTTAAATTCCTCGACGTTTTAGCCATCAAAATAACAAGTATATGGAAGGGAGTTCCATAGGCGAGAAAATAAGTTGATGGTGTAGAATTGTCGGCTGCATGTGATTGATCTAACAGTAAATGGGTGGGAATTTGTTACCAGATTTGTGGCACGAGTAAATTCTAGTGGCGGCGGCACCAGTGACTCACGTTCTTCAGAGCAGAAGCCATGAATATATTTGTAGAAGAGACAGAGGGAAGGCACATCTTACCGGTGAGAAAGTGGCTGGAGTCGAGTTACTAATTCGGGACCGATCACATTGCAGATTTTCTTTTGGATCCTGTCGAGAACACTGAGATGAACAGCAGGGATGCCTGACCATACATGACAGCCGTATTCCATGCACGGATGCTTGATTTGTATATGTCTAAGATGAATTCAGGCGTAAAAATTTCCTCCCCCGGTACAGTGACCCACCCTTCCTAGCAGTGGATTTAGCTAATGACTCAATGTGATGATTCCACTTGAGGGCGGAAAAACAAAAACTTAATTACCCCGAAAATATAATGGAAAATTAGAAAAATAACATCTGCAAACAACAATCAATTTAAAATCTGTAAAATATGCCTGGAAGAAAAATATCTATAATTACCCACCCGATCAAAACAAACAACTAAATAAATGATCAAAACTTATCTAGAAATGCAGACAAGAAAACAACAAAATTTCTTCTTCTTCTTCTATGTGCCCTGTCCCTTCAGGACGTAGGTGATCATTGTTCTCCACGTCTTCCTATCTCTTGTGGCTCTTAGTATGTTTGATCCTGTTACACCTCGCAACCCCTGTTCCGTCATCCACCTGATCAGGCCCTGCAAATATGTTATCCGCTGCCTTCCTCTGTCTCTCTTTCCTTCTATCTGGCCAGTCAGTATCAGGTTCTCCAAGCTCTCCTTCCTTATTGCATGTCCCAGGAACTTCAGTTATCTCTTCCTGATGCTCAGTATAATTTCCTTTTTGTTGCCATTCTTTCCAACACCCCATCGTTGCTTGCATGCTCAGTGCACGATATCCGCAGCATCCTTCTGTAGAACCACATTTCCGCTGCTTCCAGTTTTGTCCTCATTTTCGATTATATTGTCCAGCATTCACTTCCGTATTGAAGAACTGACATCACATAGCTTTCCAGCACTCTTTTCTTTGTTTCTAGTGAAATTTTACTGTGTGTTAGTACTTTACGCGTCCTTTGCCATGCCAATTCACCTTCGGATCTCTGTGTCGCACTTTCCATCTCCTTTTAGAAAACCTCCCAGGTATTTAAATTTTTTACGTTACTTAAAAATCAAAAACTGAAACGATCGAAAGTAAACAAATTAAATAAGATTAATAAACAATTAAAGGAAAATAAATATTAAACAAGCCACATAAGCACAGATAATCAGCAAAAAACGTCGTAATAACAGATTACTAAAAAATAATGAAAATAAAAATAGAAAGAAATTTAACTAACAACGCTTTAAATAGAAACACGACATCCGAATCCACAATTATTCCCACTCAATATCCCCTAGAAAAATTTAAAATCTAACTGTTATCACTCACTAAAATAAACGCTAGAATAATACAATAGATTACACACAATCAAATACATTAGACTTCCCATGTGGGATAGGAAATTAACAAATACACTCAAACTTCTTCATATTTACAAAAAATCACAATGACGTGTGAAATCCTGGTTTTTTCAAAATAGGAACATAGGTTGACGATGTGCTTAAAGAAAAAGTCGAAACCGGATTTCGTAAGTAGGTTTGAAACTGATTTCTGACCAATGGAAATGACTTGCAAGATCAAAAAAACTTCGCAAATCAGTGCGAAAAATCTAGATTACAATAAAAGGCCCCGGTCAGCATCAGTCAGTGATACTCGATCATCAGATGTGAAAAAGTCATGAGAGAAGCTTCAAGTCAACTCGGATATTAATCTTCTTTCTCTTTCCTTCTCGCGTGCTGATTTCTTTCTCTTCTTCTCTATCCAAAGACATTCCTACTGAATACATACATACATACGTATGTACGTGTATACTCTTTCAACAAATTACTATTACGAACATTTGTACGAACTTTTGATACCCTTAACTTTCTCATAGAATATTTACAACTACCTATTATCATTTTCGTTAATAAATTTCTATTTTAACATTCAAAATGTATATTTTTATTCTTACACTATGCCACACGATTCCACACATTCCAACCTGCCAACAACCAAACATCTAATAAAAACCTTCTGATAATAACCTTCTAATAAACCTGATGATAATTCAAGATAAATCTTGTAAGCTGTAGAGAGTTCGATCATGTCTGACGCAAGTCCGAATCAAATAAAACTTAACCATCTCCAAATGATTTAAACAACAATGCATAATTGTCCAGTATATATAAATCTTATTCTATGCGCCTTGTCTTTTCAGTACGTGGGCGATCATGGCCTCCTTTATGACTCCCTATCTCTGGTGGCCCTTAGCACGCTTTCTCCTGTTACACCACGCAACCCTCGTTCTGCTATCCACTTGCTCCGACCAGTCAAGTACGTTACACGCTGTTTTCCCCTGTCTCTTCTTCCTTCTATCTGGCCTGTTAGTATCAGATTCTCCACGCCCTCCTTTCTCACTGCATGTCCCAGGAATTTAGTTGTCTCTTCCTGATGCTCAGTATTAATTCCCTTTTCGTTTCCATCCTTTCCAAAATCTCATCATTGCTCACATACTCGGTCCATGATATCCGCAGCACCCTTCTGTAGAACCACATTTCAGCTGCTCCCAGTTTTTCCTTCATCTATTATGGTAACAAAAATAACCGCAAATCTGTATTGCTAAAAATTACTGATTTGTTTTTTTTTTTTTGTTATCGTAACTCACATCCTGAAGAGATTAAAAGTACTTGGGAACACCGAGAAATGAATAATAAAATCATCTTTCTACATTACAGCTCATTTCTGACTTCTTTCAATTATAATACGCGGAAGATTGTCCGAGAGTATGAATGGATTTTTTTAAAAATAAGCAAGCATAATGTTTGCAATTTATTTAATCTGACACACACACACACACACACACACACACACACACACACATATATATATATATATATATATATATATTGTATCTGGGCTACAATTATTGTATTTGTGTTTTATTAAAGACGACTGACAATGTACGGAAATGAAGTTTTTTTTTCATTTAATTTCCCTTCGTTTGTGTTTTCTGGAAGACAAATGGCGTTAAAATGTTCAAAAGTTATGAATATGCGAGCGCATTTGGCTATTGTCTTATAAATTATAAAGGACGGTTTTTCATTTTTTATTTTACTTTCAGAACAAAACCAGCACGTTGTGGCCGTGTTCTTAGTTCATTTTCTTGACTGCAAACTCTTCCTTTTTATTATTAGACCTTTCTTAATTCTTTTCTTTTTTAAATGGAGATGAAACTGTTGTACTTGTACTTTCTTCTAGCATGTTTTTGGTTGGTTTTTATGTGTGTTTAAATGGGTCCTTATGGAGCTATCGTCAGGTAAGTGCAATGTAAATCGTCTAGTTTAATAGTGTGATCAATGTAATTATTTATGATTTTGTTTTGACCAGGAAAACAGTTCCTTTGGGCGTCAAATAATGTTGGTTTTTTACAGTCTTGATTTTGCGATGTGGTCTTACTGCTGACGATAAACTTAGCTGTTTCAATTTTTTGTAATAGATAATTAAATTAATTTTCTTTTTCGGATCGAGTGGGGTGGTGCAATTCTTGTGATATTTATTAGAGAAAATTTGTTCCATATACGTTAACGTTATTATTAGTGATTTTCAACATCCTTATGACTTACTTTAAAAAGAACTAGCCAAATCTAGTGGTCGATGATGTAGTTATGGAAACTATTGGTAACTAAGGTGTGTGTTTTTGTTTTTATTATTTTACTCGTGTCACCCCAGCAAGGCATTCCACTGCCACTATTGCGCAGGGGGTTGCATAGAGCGATTGTGTATGGGACATGTCAGAAGGAGGGTGGCAGACGATTTAGGATGTACATAGGGTGAGAGTTGGAGAGAGTGGGTGTGAGTTAGTGTGTTAGGAGGTGTCTATTGACCCTACATTTAAACTCCTGGAGGTTGTAGCCGTCGGGGAAGCAAGCATGCGGTAGGGAATTCCACAGGCGGGAAGTGCGAGGAAAGAAGCTGTTGGAGTATAAAATGCGGTTACATTTCATCGGTTTCACTGTAAAAGGGTGGGACCTAGTTGCCAATCTAGTATCTCGTACAAATTCACATCTAGGGGGTACCAGTGATTTAAGTTCATCAGAGCAGAAGCCATGAAAGTATTTAGAGAAGAGTCACAGGGAAGAGAGATACTGCAGGCGATCAGCCAAGTCGGTATCAACCACATTACAGATTCTTCGCTGTATTTTGACAAGAACCCCGAGGAGAATAGAAGGGGCACCCGACCAGATGTGGCAGCAGTACTCAATACACAGGCGGATGGTAGATTTATATAATTGCAGGATAGATACAGGCGGAAAGAGTTCCCGGGCCCTGCACAAAGAGCCGACTTTCATAGCTGCGGATTTAGCAATGGATTCGACGTAGTCATTCCACTTGAGGTCCACTGAGAATGTCAGACCAAGCAGGCGTAGTGATTTACTCTCTGAGAGGCAAGCCTGTTCCATGCTAATGGGAGGGAGGTGCGGTTGTCTGTGGTGGTTAATTGATAGCAGCTTCGTTTTGGATATGTATATATATATATGTATAGTTTATTATTCCACTCTTCTACACTAATCCAGACATTCCAACTGAATACCAACCTTCTGATGAAAACCTTCTGATAACGATAATTCTGATTATAACACAACGCCGAACAAAAGAGACATTAACCAGCTCCCTACACTTCACTATCTTTCTGAAGGGTATTGGTGCGTCAGTGAATTCAATGAACTCAACTGGAATTCGAATGCAGTTCCCCGATTTGTCGTTCCGAGCCGATATCCACTGCACAAAAACGCACTTCAGTAATAACATATTCAATTGTAGCATCTCCAGTATGTAATTTCCATGTTGGACTGATCCTTTTGCTAATAAAGATGCATTCGTCCATTCATTTATTCGTCCGTGCATGGAATACTGCTGGCATATATGGTCAGGCGCCCTTGCTGTTCACCTCAGTGTTCTTGACAGGCTTCAAAGGAGAATCAGTAATGTGACAGGTACCAACTTGGTGGCTCGACTCCAGCCACTTCCCAACCGACGAGATGTGGCTTCCCTTTGTCTGTTCTATAAAAACTTTCATGGATTCTGATCCAACGAACTTAAGTCACTGGTGCGTCTGCAACAGACGTTTACTCGTGCAAACAGATTGGCAACTGGGTCCCACCCATTCACAGTTAGATCAACCAAATGCAGACGACAATTCTACTCCTTCAGCTTCTTTTCTCGCACTTCCCGCCTGTCGAATTCGCTTCCATATTCTTGCCTTCCTGACGGCTACAACCTCCAGGAATTTAAATGCAATGTCAATACTCATCTCTTAACCACTTGACTCTAGTTCTTTCTTCACCACCCTGTATATCCTTTCCTTTCTCTTCACCTTTGCAACTGTCATCACACCTGTATTTTCATCCTTCTCTTGCTCCTTTCTAACTGGTTCGTCTTTCTTTTCACTCTCTTCTACTTAATCTTTTTTACTCCTATGTAGCCCACTTTACATCAGTGGCGTTACAGCCTTGCTCGGGATGATACGATTAAAAAAAAATTCAGTTTTGTTTCATCCTTTTTTCTTGCTTCCGTTTTCTAAGAGCTGTTGTTTCATTTCTGGATCAGCTGTATAATTTAAGTTTGAGGTTGCCAGTAATGAACTCCAGAAGGAAATCAAGGAGTGACAGACTTTCTTATTTTGATATGCATAATAATATCTGTTGATATTTCTACTGAGACAAAAAATTCATATGGACTAAGAGTGATATATGTTATTACTTTTTTTTATACAAACATATTTGGATTAATGTGAGTAAATATTTCGTTTATGTAAGCCCTCCACACACAAAGAGATGTTTAAATAGTGAATATTTTTCTTCTTCACGTTGAAACATCTGTTCCTGTGCGATCACCTAAGTAAAAAAACGTCACTCATGGTTAGAACCTAGTTGGGTGAACCTTTGGAAATATCAGGTGCTGTAAGCTTGAATGTGCGGAGGGCTTAATGGATAACAGGTTGTAATTGCTAACAACAGAGACGAGTTTCAATTCCAGGCTAGATTGTAATATTTACTTTGATGCTAATATCATAGAGAAAGGTATGAATCCACCTATTCTACTCCAAGCTATGAGTTAAAAAGTCCGACGTGTATCAGTAAATTACTTAAGCGTAAATATCATTGAGAAAGGAAAGAATCCACCTATTCTACTCCTAGCTATGAGTTAAAAAGTTCGACGTGTATCAGTAAATTAATTATGCGTAAGTATCATTGAAAAAGTTATGAATCCACCTATTCTACTCCTAGCTATGAGTTAAAAAGTTCCACGTGTATCAGTAAATTACTTTAGCGTCAATATCATTGAGAAAGTTATGAATACACCTATTCTACTCCTAGCTATGAGTTAAAACGTTCAATGTGTATCAGTAAATTACTTAAGCGTAAATATCATTGAGAAAGTTATGAATCCACCTATTCTACTCCTAGCTATGAGTTAAAAAGTTCGACGTGTATCTGTAAATTACTTAAGCGTAAATATCATTGAGAAAGGTATGAATCCATCTATTCTACTCCTAGCTATGAGTTAAAATGTTCGACATGTATCAGTAAATTACTTAAGCGTAAATATCATTGAGAAAGGTATGAATCCACTTATTCTACTCCTAGCTATGAGTTAAAATGTTCGACATGTATCAATAAATTACTTAAGCGTAAATATCATTGAGAAAGTTATGAATCCACCTATTCTACTCCTACCTATGAGTTAAGAATTCGACGTGTATCAGTAAATTACTTAAGCGTAAATATCATTGAGAAAGTTATGAATCCACCTATTTTATTCCTAGCTATGAGTTGAAAAGTTCGACGTGTATCAGTAAATTACATAAGCGTAAATATCATTGAGAAAGGTATGAATCCACCTATTCTACTCCTAGCTATGAGTTAAAACGTTCAACGTGTATCAGGAAGTTACTTAAGCGTAAATATCATTGAGAAAGGTATGAATCCATCTATTCTACTCCAAGCAATGAGTTAAAATGTTCGACATGTATCAGTAAATTACTTAAGCGTAAATATCATAGAGAAAGTTATAAATCCACTTATTCTACTCCTAGCTATGAGTTAAAATTTTCGACATGTATCAATAAATTACTTAAGCGTAAATATCATTGAGAAAGTTATGAATCCACCTATTCTACTCCTAGCTATAATTTAAAATGTTCGACATGTATCAGTAAATTACTTAAGCGTAAATATCATTGAGAAAGTTATGAATCCACTTATTCTACTCCTAGCTATGAGTTAAAATGTTCGACATGTATCAATAAATTACTTAAGCGTAAACATCATTGAGAAAGTTATGAATCCACCTATTCTACTCCTAGCTATAAGTTAAAATGTTCGACATGTATCAGTAAATTACTTAAGCGTTAATATCATTGAGAAAGTTATGAATCCACCTATTCTACTCCTAGCTATGAGTTAAGAATTCGACGTGTATCAGTAAATTACTTAAGCGTAAATATCATTGAGAAAGATATGAATCCATCTATTCTACTCCTAGCTATGAGTTAAAATGTTCGAGATGTATCAGTAAATTACTTTAGCGTAAATATCATAGAGAAAGATATGAATCCATTTATTCTACTCCTAGCTATGAGTTAAAATGTTCGACATGTATCAATAAATTACTTAAGCGTAAATATCATTGAGAAAGTTATGAATCCACCTATTCTACTCCTGGCTATGAGTTAAAAAGTTCGACGTGTATCTGTAAATTACTTAAGCGTAAATATCATTGAGAAAGTTAAGAATCCATCTATTCTACTCCTAGCTATGCGTTAAAATGTTCGAGATGTATCAGTAAATTACTTTAGCGTAAATATCATAGACAAAGGTATGAATCCACTTATTCTACTCCTAGCTATGAGTTAAAATGTTCGACATGTATCAATAAATTACTTAAGCCTAAATATCATTGAGAAAGGTATGAATCCACCTATTCTACTCCTAGCTATAAGTTAAAATGTTCGACATGTATCAATAAATTACTTAAGCGTAAATATCATTGAGAAAGTTATGAATCCACCTATTCTACTCCTACCTATGAGTTAAGAATTCGACGTGTATCTGTAAATTACTTAAGCGTAAATATCATTGAGAAAGTTATGAATCCACCTATTCTACTCCTAGCTATAAGTTAAAAAGTTCGACGTGTATCTGTAAATTACTTAAGCGTAAATATCATTGAGAAAGGTATGAATCCATCTATTCTACTCCTAGCTATGAGTTCAAATGTTCGACATGTATCAATAAATTACTTAAGCCTAAATATCATTGAGATACGTATGAATCCACTTATTCTACTCCTAGCTATGAGTTAAAATGTTCGACATGTATCAATAAATTACTTATGCGTAAATATCATTGAGAAAGTTATGAATCCACCTATTCTACTCCTAGCTATAAGTTAAAATGTTCGACATGTATCAGTAATTTACTTAAGCGTAAATATCATTGAGAAAGTTATGAATCCACCTATTTTATTCCTAGCTAAGAGTTGAAAAGTTCGACGTGTATCTGTAAATTACTTAAGCGTAAATATCATTGAGAAAGGTATGAATCCATCTATTCTACTCCTAGCTATGAGTTAAAATGTTCGACATGTATCAGTAAATTACTTAAGCGTAAATATCATTGAGAAAGGTATGAATCCACCTATTCTACTCCTAGCTATGAGTTAAAATGTTCGACATGTATCAATAAATTACTTAAGCGTAAATATCATTGAGAAAGTTATGAATCCACCTATTCTACTCTTACCTATGAGTTAAGAATTCGACGTGTATCAGTAAATTACTTAAGCGTAAATATCATTGAGAAAGTTATGAATCCACCTATTTTATTCTTAGCTATGAGTTGAAAAGTTCGACGTGTATCAGTAAATTACATAAGCGTAAATATCATTGAGAAAGGTATGAATCCACATATTCTACTCCTAGCTATGAGTTAAAAAGTTCGACGTGTATCTGTAAATTACTTAAGCGTAAATAGCATTGAGAAAGGTATGAATCCATCTATTCTACTCCTAGCTATGAGTTAAAATGTTCGAGATATATCAGTATATTACTTTAGCGTAAATATCATTGAGAAAGCTATGAATCCACTTATTCTACTCCTAGCTATGAGTTAAAATGTTCGACATGTATCAATAAATTACTTAAGCGTAAATATCATTGAGAAAGTTATGAATCCACCTATTCTACTCCTAGCTATGTGTTAAGAATTCGACGTGTATCAGTAAATTATTTAAGCGTAAATATCATTGAGAAAGTTAAGAATCCACCTATTCTACTCCTAGCTATGAGTTAAAAGGTTCAACGTGTATCAGTAAATTACTTAAGCGTAAATATCATTGAGAAAGGTATGAATCCATCTATTCTACTCCTAGCTATGAGTTAAAATGTTCGACATGTATCAGTAAATTACTTAAGCGTAAATATCATTGCGAAAGTTATGAATCCACCTATTCTACTCCTAGCTATAAGTTAAAATGTTCGACATGTATCAGTAAATTACTTAAGCCTAAATATCATTGCGAAAGTTATGAATCCACCTATTCTACTCCTAGGTCTAAGTTAAAATGTTCGACATGTATCAGTAAATTACTTAAGCGTAAATATCATTGCGAAAGTTATGAATCCACCTATTCTACTCCTAGGTCTAAGTTAAAATGTTCGACATGTATCAGTAAATTACTTAAGCGTAAATATCATTGCGAAAGTTATGAATCCACCTATTCTACTCCTAGGTCTAAGTTAAAAAGTTCGACGTGTATCTGTAAATTACTTAAGCGTAAATATCATTGAGAAAGGTTATGAATCCATCTATTCTACTCCTAGCTATGAGTTAAAATTTTCGACATGTATCAATAAATTACTTAAGCCTAAATATCATTGAGAAAGGTATGAATCCACTTATTCTGCTCCTAGCTATGAGTTAAAATGTTCGACATGTATCAATAAATTACTTAAGCGTAAATATCATTGAGAAAGTTATGAATCCACCTATTCTACTCCTAGCTATAAGTTAAAATTTTCGACATGTATCATTAAATTACTTAAGCATTAAATATCATTGAGAAAGTTATGAATCCACCTATTTTATTCCTAGCTATGAGTTAAAAAGTTCGACGTGTATCTGTAAATTACTTAAGCGTAAATATCATTGAGAAAGGTATGAATCCATCTATTCTACTCCTAGCTATGAGTTTAAATGTTCGAGATATATCAGTAAATTACTTTAGCGTAAATATCATTGAGAAATTTGTGAATCCACTTATTCTACTCCTAGCTATGAGTTAAATTGTTCGACATATATCAATAAATTACTTAAGCGTAAATATCATTGAGAAAGTTATGAATCCACCTATTCTACTCCTAGCTATAAGTTAAAATTTTCGACATGTATCATTAAATTACTTAAGCATTAAATATCATTGAGAAAGTTATGAATCCACCTATTTTATTCCTAGCTATGAGTTGAAAAGTTCGACTTTTTCAGTAAATTACATAAGCGTAATTATCATAGAGAAAGGTATGAATCCACCTATTCTACTCCTAGCTATGAGTTAAAAAGTTCGACGTGTATCTGTAAATTACTTAAGCGTAAATATCATTGAGAAAGGTATGAATCCATCTATTCTACTCCTAGCTATGAGTTAAAATGTTCGACGTGTATCTGTAAATTACTTAAGCGTAAATATCATTGAGAAAGTTAAGAATCCACCTATTCTACTCCTAGCTATGAGTTAAAACGTTCAACGTGTATCAGTAAATTACTTTAGCGTAAATATCATTGAGAAAGGTATGAATCCACTTATTCTACTCCTAGCTATGAGTTAAAATGTTCGACATATATCAATAAATTACTTAAGCGTAAATATCATTGAGAAAGGTATGAATCCACTTATTCTACTCCTAGCTATGAGTTAAAATGTTCGACATGTATCAATAAATTACTTAAGCGTAAATATCATTGAGAAAGTTATGAATCCACCTATTCTACTCCTAGCTATAAGTTAAAATGTTCGACATGTATCAGTAAATTACTTAAGCGTAAATATCATTGAGAAAGTTATTAATCCACCTATTTCATTCCTAGCTATGAGTTGAAAAGTTCGGCGTGTATCAGTAAATTACATAAGCGTAAATATCATTGAGAAAGGTATGAATCCACCTATTCTACTCCTAGCTATGAGTTAAAAAGTTCGACGTGTATCTGTAAATTACTTAAGCGTAAATAGCATTGAGAAATGTATGAATCCACTTATTCTACTCCTAGCTATGAGTTAAAATGTTCGACATGTATCAATAAATTACTTAAGCGTTAATATCATTGAGAAAGTTATGAATCCACCTCTTCTACTCCTAGCTATGAGTTAAAAAGTTCGACGTGTATCAGTTTATTACTTAAGCGTAAATATCATTGAGAAAGTTAAGAATCCACCTATTCTACTCCCAGCTATGAGTTAAAAAGTTCGACGAGTATCAGTAAATTACTTAAGTGTAAATATCCTTGAGAATGTTATGGATCCACCTATTCTACTCCCAGCTATGTGTTATTTAGTAGGACGTGTATCCGGAAATAATTATTTTTTCCAAAATTTTCACAGAATTAAGACTCTTCAACTTGGCCGCAGCATCAGAATTATCAAATTTACGAATAAATTCAGTCGTTTAATATAAGGCGTGCTGAGTGTTGTTTAAACCAAACTAATAACAATCAAGATGACATATTTAAAATTTAATGAAAACAATCATGTTCAATTTGTAAATTTACTAATAAGCCTGGAAATAACATGCAATAAATAATAAACCATTAAAAATATAGATCAATGAATCAATCAAAACGGTGCCAAGTGCTTCGATTCGTACGCAATTCTTTTTTTCAGCAAAATATTATTCCCATTAACCCTAATATATGATGATAGATATCAGTCAGTCAGTTAAATCACATACGTGATACACTCTTGGGCGATTATGTCTCAAAAGAGACATGACTGACTGGGCAGAAGATTATCCCGTAGTAGGTTGCCATTACTTTCTGTAGTAGACTGGTTGTCGACCAATGCTACTGAACCCAATTTGTCCTTACATCACTGGAAGGAAGAGACGGATTAATACCTTTCCCAAGGGTAAGTGAATGCAAGGAATTCTACTAGAATTCGAAATCGATATCTACTGCACCACAACGCACATCCTTGATAGATATACAGCTTAACCCTGATATAAGAGAGTTGTCGGACCCGAATAAAGGTTATCTTATCTCATGTTTTCTCTTATATCCGGGTGTTGTTCTTTTTTATATACATTACCCCAGGCTGTAATCTGGAATCAGATTGAATTTCTCTTATATCCGGGTTTCTTTTATATCCTTTTTATACTCATAATAAAAAACACATTTGTGACCAGAGATTTTTTCTTATATATTCTCTTCTTTCTTTTAAATTTGTTTTGTCTGTTTTTGAAATCACATCGACAAGTTTGCCTAGTCAAGAAAAGACCATAAAAAGATGAAGCAGTGAAATACAATGCCGCGTATACCGTCTGCTATGGTGTGTCCAAAGACGGAACTGCTAATATCTCAGATTTAAATGCTAAATGTTCTTTACTGCTGTCTCTCTTTCAACATTTAAACTATTTGCCTTTTGTGCCTGTTTTATGTCTGCAATTCTGAAAATCGTTTCAACATGGCCGCAGCATCAGAAAAACAAACTCCGAAAAATTTCAATCGTTTGATGTAAGACGTGCTGTCTGTTTTGTTTAAAACAAACTAGTAACAAGCAAGATGACAGATTCAAAACTTTAGGAAAACAATCATTTTCACTTTGTAAATTTGCCAAAAAAACCTTCGCTATTTGTCCATCTCGAGCTTCAGACAAGATACGGCTTTCTTTTTAACACTGATTTGGGTATCGGTAATTTCAAATGTCTGACATACTTCTGACTATCTATTCGTTGAAAGGCTGATCTAGTGATGTCTGAGAGGGAGCACCCCAACAGATATCAAGTAAGATTGATTTTCTCAACTGATGAGAAAAAATAAAGTAAGCAGTTTCTTTGCTCAATAATTAGAGAAAAGTTTTGTGTAAAAATAATTTCATCTTAAGCAAGGCCATTGAACCACTAAGGCACAAAGCGTTACTGAGTTTTAGAAAGTATGTGAAAAATAGATAAAACTAATCAAAACGAGAGAAGAATAAAAGAACTTGAGAATTAAGAAGACAGGCGTTAACGTTTGGCATCGTATTGAAAATTTTAAAGATCAATGTTGACTGGGAACCTTGAAGTCAGAAGAGTATTCTACAAGCGAGAAATGCAATAGAGAAAACTGTAAAACAATGATCCTTTGAAGATCTTGTACCGCACATAAATTCATAAAGACTAGGTCACATAGAGGAAAGTTTGTTAGAATATAGTGGGTTGCTTATCTATTCTTTTCTCTCAGTAGTGGAAAGTCCGTTCTAGTGAAGGGTAGTTGTATACTATTGCAGGTTAACGGAATTTGGCCTTGTTGTAGATAGCCCACATAAGTCATAAAATGATTGCAAATCAAGAAAGGCAATTTGAGTAGAAAAATAACATTTTATATATACGCATATCGATTAATGTTTTTACAATTGAAGTAATACATGAAGTACAGGTCCAACGGCCGTTTAAATTTTCATGGCAATAGAATGCTGAAAGAGAATTAATGCTTAGGAATTTGGGAGCGTGTAAGTAAGGAATGTCTTTGATGTATTCGCTCCTTAGGTCAGTAAGTAGTTTTTGAGGCAGGGAAGAAGGAAAGAGGTAAGAGAGGCGAGCGTAGTAAGCCACTTGACTTGGGTCAAGGGAGATATAATTACTCTCTTCTCCTCGAGTCGGTCTGCCTGGCAATGCTTTCTGTATCCGCTTTTTATATCTTCTTTTTGGATCACAGCAGTTCATTTGGGATTTCACACTTGTATTTGGTTCTGGGCTTCCCATTGGCTGATAAATAAAATTTGCGTAGGCTCGCGAACTGGGAATTTAATATTTAATTAATTTTTAGTTTTCAACTGGAACAACTGCGCGGAGCCGGCGGCGCATGGACGATTTTTGGTCATTTGCTTTTTGGTCGTGAAAGCGCAAAAATCCGGTCCATCACCACAAGAACAATTGCTATGAAAGTATATATAGAAAAGGCAGAAAGCAGCTACATAACGGTGGTTGGAAGTGACTGAAGGCAACACGTAAGATCAAGATCGATATCACTAGATTTGTCCTTGAATTTTATCATGTATAGCAGGAATACCAAATCCTATTTGTCAAAAATATTCAGTGTCTGGATGAATGGTAGACTTATAAAGTTATTCTGTTTTTTTCTGTGTATTCCATAGGGTAGGGAAAAAACTCTAAATAGATATATTGGAATCTGCTATTATTAATATGAAAAGACCTACCCTGTTCGCTCAGAGAGAACTAAGGCACTAACTGTCCTTGTTTGGAGAAGCTGTTACCTAAATGGGTGGAAAATACTTTTTATGACTTCCCTATTCTTCAATAAGTAACCGTTTTAACTTCAGTCCATGATAAAGAAAAAATTTAAAAAAATCTTATTAGTAGTTTAGTCTTAATTTACCGAGGATTTTTTCTGAAGAAGTGTCGATCGAAAGGCGCATTAAATCTTAAATATTGTGATACTTTTTTATCCTGCTTTATAACTAAAATATGATCCCTTTTTTAAAATGACTTATAAATCTGTAAAATAGATTATGGATTTAAAAATATTTAATTATCATAGTTAAATTATAGGAAGTATATAAGTGCTTAAACAGTAAATTGAAAGACAGAATATGATACGCGAGATTACCGACTACTAAAATTTACTAAGTAAATCAAATTTCATAGCAATTTAAAAGCCAGCGTACTTTTTTCCATCCGAAAGAAGAGCATTGTCATGAGGTTGAAATGGCGTAAGGTGAAAAGCAATTGTCATTTGTTTATAATGGAAAAATTCTTCGCTTTTCCATACGCAAAATAACTATGCATAAGCTTTTCGACATTACTGAGATTATTTCAGACATTCCTTGATTTTAATTCAGAAAAGCTATTTAGTTTGAAGAATAAGTATTCAGGATCATTTAAAATACTTGCAAGTAACTTGATGTGACATAAGTAAGGTACTTCTGTTGGCAAGATTATTCCAGACATTCCTTCATTATAATTCAGGAAAACTATTTAATTTGAAGAATATGTATTCAGGATCATTTAAGATACTTGCAAGTAACTTGATGTGACATAAGTAAGGTACTTATGTTGGCAAGATTATTCCAGACATTCCTTCATTATAATTCAGGAAAGCTATTTAATTTGAAGAATATGTATTCAGGATCATTTAAGATACTTGCAAGTAACTTGATGTGACATAAGTAAGGTACTTATGTTGGCAAGATTATTCCAGACATTCCTTTATTATAATTTAGAAAAGCTATTTAATTTGAAGAATATGTATTCAGGATCATTTAAGATACTTGCAAGTAACTTGATGTGACATAAGTAAGGTACTTATATTGGCAAGATAAATTCGTTTTATTTACTTAAACACAAATACCCTAAAGAAAATATTAATCTATTTCTTTTTCCTCCACCTATGGGTTAAATAGCAGGAGAGATTGTGTTTTATAGCCTTGGTTTTCATCCAATCCGCCGCAGAAAGAAACGGTAAACTACACCGGGAAAGTTTTCTGCTTGATCAGTTATGTCTCGAAAAAAACACAATCACCCAAGCGTGTATCATGTTCACAGAATAAATGACTGCCAAATAAATTGATGAGAGATGAGCAAGAATTAAAATTATGCGATCAGTTTTTCCGAAATTTTCACATCGGCCAAATTTAACGTTGAAATTTGTTTTTCGATATTTAGTAATGCAGAAGTTATTTTTGGGTTTCCGCGTGCGCTCAGAATTTTGCCTGAAAAAGAAAGACACACAGCTAAGCGCGTATTTCCACGCGCACAAATCGAAAAGCGGTGAGTACAAATTTACACGCTCGAATAATCGAACGAAATTGGGCTCACGGTCGAGTTTAAATTTCGTGCCATCTCTCCCCACTAGCCAAGAGACATAAGCCTAAAAGGGCGTTCGAGAAGAAAATCAGCAAAAGAATAAAATTTGAGTACAAATTTATTCCAGCAAAACAGTACAATTTAAGTAAAAATCTAATCATAAAACAACTTCATGGTAGAAATCAGTAAAACAAAGTCTAAATGAAAAGTTTGATCATATAGCGATTTTGTGAAAAAAATCAGCAAAACAAAAGAATCTAAGTAAAATTTGTTGACCTAACGCCTTCATGAAAGAAACCATCAAAACAGTAGAATTAAGTAAATGTCTGATCATGAAATTACTTAATGAATGGAATCAGCAAAACAGTAAAATCTATGTAAAGCCTGATCCAAAAAACGCCTTTATTGAGGAAATCAGCAAAACAATAGAAGATAAGTAAAATTCTGATAATGAAACGCCTTGAAACAAATCAGCAAAATATTAGAATCTTAGAAGTCCGATCATGTAACGGTTTAATGAAGAACATCATTTTGACAAGGAAAATAAAAAAAATTCATTCTAAATCACGAAGGAAATCATGGAACGAGTCCCAATTCGCACGTTCATAACAGAAATTTATTCCGTTTGGAGGAGATTACTGGTTGAAGGAAGAGAGGAAATAGTGCTTTACCGACACCACGGCGTGATCAGTGATGCCAAGAGAGTATTGCTGCATAGCCCAACAAGAGTCAGAGACAGAGGTACAGAAAGGACTTTGAAAAAAAATTAGTGTGTTATTCAGAGCTTCTAGGGAAACGCGTCGGTAAATCCACCACTTGCTTGAGAGATTCAGTGATTGAACATTTCAGAGTTTGGATTTAAGCACGCACAGCAGGTGACACGATGGGCAATAAACTACCAAAGACACATATATTTTCCAAAGGATGGAGAGAGAGAGCCTTGTTTGTATTATCAGAAATACTATCTAGCACGGATAATTGATGAGAGAAAGGGGAACATTAGAGAAAGAATACATTACTGACTTAGTAAAGACGGAAACAAAAGTACGTGTAAATATGGTCTGGAAATTCGAGAAAGAGTTCTGTATCCAACAGAAGATGTTCACAGATATGCATGTGGACATCAGAGTGCTTCATGAAGAGAAGAGTATAGCCAGAAATAGGGAAATCAGAGTAGGTATTGCAGAGTTAAGATCAGCTTCACAGAGATATAGGATACTCATGGACTTTTCGAAGAGTAACAATTCCACACTGCAGAAAATGAGACGAAAACCACAAAGGAATGTTGATGAATTTAGATGCTTTTTTGTTCTGCTGATTCAGTTTTACATCTTTGGTTGCTTATAGTCATGGTGCGGTATATATTGGTAAAGAAATGGCCATGAGTATTAGCCATCGTCAAATGTAACATGTGTGAGAAGGAAATTGACGCAGTGTTGTCACGAGGTTGTCTATCGGAGGTGTTTGCGAAGAAACCCTTCCATTCTCGATATGGCTTGGAAAGAACGCCAATATTATGCGACTGTTAATTAAATCAGCCTATCTGGACGCTACGCAAGCAGCAACCAGAAAGCTCCAAACCCAGTTCCGTCAGTATGAATAGACCTTGCTAACAGCCACGTAAAAAAAAAAAACTGTACAGTTGTTAAGCCTTCAGGAGAAGATGCAAACCGGGAACCGATCCTAAAATAGGAAACAAAAGATTCGCTTCTATTCTTGCCTGAATGAAGCAAGTAGAATATGTACTGGGGGATAGAAACGTTATTTAATATTTAATAATACTTTCATTACGCTCACACCACCAGATAAATCAGATAGATAAAACAACAGTAATGAAATTGATCCTCTTCAGCCCGGTCAAAGAGTGAAAGGAATGTTCAGGTCGAACTAAGATAAACCACACATACAAGCAGACTGTTATCGTCAGACCAAAAAGGTCCCAACTAGAATACACACACACACACACACACACACACACACACACACACACACACACACACACCCATTCTTGGAAAGGCCGAAAACATACTCGGACAAAAGCTTCTCTGTCATTCTGAAGATGGGATTTTGATCTCGTAAATATTAATGTTTAATAAATAGGTAATACCCCAAAACTTCTTTACCTTCCTTTATTTTACTCAATGCATTGTGACGGACTTCAAGTCATAACCATATAACAAAATATTAAAATATAAAAATACGAGAGAAAACCATTAACATAAAAAATTGCAATATGAACTCTGGTAAAAAAAGAGTTACTGGACATTAGAAATATGAGTTCCAAAAATTCAGTTGTTCTAGCCCATAAAGAAACATGACCCGGTGGATATAGACGTTGGTTATTTCCTGTGATTTAACCCAAATGCCAGGCTACAGCAGTCGTGAACAAATAACTTACAGGCTTAGAGGGTGATAATTCATCATTTCTAAAAGAGGAATTGTACGCAATGCTATACCGTAGTGATTGGAATAAAGGGTTCGTTTAAAAGTTCCTAGCACTTAAAGGCCGAAATTAAATAACAGTAAATAATGTAAATGCTTCATCATCTCAGAAATATAAACAAATAGAATGATCTATTATTAAACGCCTTACAAATGGCAACAAAGATGAGAACAATAGTCCGAATAATGTAAATAGTGTAAATAATATATCATTTCAGAAATATAGACAAATAGAATGATCTATTATAAAACGTCGTTCAAATTGAAACAAAGATGAGGACAACAGTTCGAATAATGTAAATAGTGTTAATACTACCTCATCTCAGAAATACTGTAAATACTATATCATTTCAGAAATATAGACAAATAGAATGATCTATTATTAAACGTTGGACAAATGGCAACAAAGATGAGGTCAATAGTCCGATTAATGTAAATAGTGTAAATACTACCTTATCTCAGAAATATAGACAAATAGAATGATCTATTATTAGACGTCGTACAAATGGCAACAAAGATGAGGACAATAGTCTGATTAATGTAAATAGTGTAAATACTACCTCATCTCAGAAATATAGACAAATAGAATGATCTATTAATAAAGGTCGTACAAATGGAAACAAAGATGAGGACAATAGTTTGAATAATCTAAATACTGTAAATATTACATCATCTCAGAAGTATAGAAAATACAATAATTAAAAAATGTAAAAATTACTAATTTATTGATAGTAAATCGAGATATCTGATACAAAGAATGAAAAATGGCAGAAAAAATTCCAAAACCTATGTCTTTGTCTTTTAGTTAAGTTTATTTTATTTGAGTGAGATGTAGAAAATAGAGAAAGTAATTTCTCGTTTCCCAGATTTCTTCTTTCATTTTATTAAACCTTGCTTTCTTTCTCGTGATACTGATTTTCTTTTGCACTGACTGCCTGCTAATCCCAGCGTTCTAATAAGAGCGTCGCCATGTTTGCGTTCTCGACAGGCTGCAAAAGAGATTCAGGAATGTGGTCAGTACCGACTTGGCTGCTTGACTCCAGCTACTTTCTCAGCGACCTGATTGGGCTTCACTCTGTCTCTTCTATTAATATTTTCATGGCTTCTGCTCCGACGAACTTAAGTCACTGAGTTTACTCGTGCAACCAGACTGGCAACTAGGTCCCACACATTCACAGTTAGATCAACCAAATGCAGCCGGGAATTCTACTCCAGCAGCTTCTTTTCTCGAGCTTCCCACCTGTAGAACTCTCTTCCGTATGCTTGCTTTCCTGACGGCTACAACCTCCAGGAATTTAAATGCAATGTCAATACCCATCTCTTAACCACTTGACTCCAGTTCTTTCTACATCACCCTGTATATATATAGATAGATATGAGCTGAATGAGATAGATAGATAGATAGATAGATAGATAGATAGATAGATAGATAGATAGATAGATTAACATGAGTTTAACATAGATAGATGGATAGATAGATAGATATATAACCATGAGTTTGACATAGATAGATAGATTAACATGAGTTTAACATAGATAGATGGATAGATAGATAGATATATAACCATGAGTTTGACATAGATAGATAGATAGATAGATAGATAGATAGATAGATAGATACGAACAGAGTGAGATACATAATTAGTTAGATAAACATGAAAAGACTGAGATAGATAGATAGATAGATAGATAGCTAGCTAGCTAGCTAGCTAGATATATAGATAGATAGATAGATAGATAGATAGATAGATAGATAGATAGACATGAGTTTAACATAGATAGATGGATAGATAGATAGATATATAACCATGAGTTTGACATAGATAGATAGATAAATAGATTAACATGAGTTTAACATAGATATATAGATAGATAGATATATAACCATGAGTTTGACATAGATAGATAGATAGATAGATAGATAGATAGATAGATAGATAGATAGATACGAACAGAGTGAGATACATAATTAGTTAGATAAACATGAAAAGACTGAGATAGATAGATAGCTAGATAGATAGATAGATAAATAGATAGATAGATATATAGATAGATAGATAGATAGATAGATAGATAGATAGATAGATAGATGCTTGAACAAGGAATGATAAAGGTAGATAGATGAACAGAAAAAGCGAAAGAAACAGAGTGCGAAATGAACATAGAATTAGAAATAGATAGCGAGGTACTTAAATAAACAGAGAAGCATAGTAAAAATTCGATAGACAGATAAAGACAGTGTGAGAGAAAGAGAGTGAGGGAGCGAGAATGATATAAATAGGTAGGTCTGATGAATTATTTATTTTTTCTGACGGCTACAACCTCCAGGAATTTAAATGCAATGTCAATACCCATCACTTAACCACTTGACTCCAGTTCTTTCTGCATCACCCTGTATGTATTTTCCTTTCTCTCTACATTTGCAACTCTCATCACACATGTTTCCCATCCGTCTCTTGCTCCTATCTCTGACACCTGCTATAACTAATTCGTCTTTCTCTTTACTCTCCTCCTATCTAATTTTTCTCTCTCATATATAGCCTCCTGAGCATCAGTAGCTTTACCGCCTTGCTTGGGGTGAAACGATTAAAAAAAATGTTTAAAAAAAGAAAAAGAAGATGCATAACGTGAAAAAAGCTTGTAAAAGAATGAAAGAAAACAAAGAAAGAAAAGAATGAAAGATGGAAAGCAGATTTAAAAATGAATATAAAATAAAATAAAAATAAGGTAAATATAGTTAGATAAGAGAAGAAACAAATAGGAAAAATAGAAAGAAAGACAAATGAGAAAAAATAGAAAGAAAATTGAGAAAAATAAAATTAAAGGTAAAATAGAATGAAAAAAGATAAAGAAAAAAGGAAAGCAATGAAAAAATTAAGAATGAAATAAAGAAAAATCTAAACTTATTTATAACTGGAACATTGTCTGTGTGTGTGTGTGTGTGTGTGTGTGTGTGTGTGTGTGTGTGTACATTTGGGTATATGTGTGTGTGTCTGTTCGTTACCTATAGACTCCGAAACGGCTGAAAATTTACGCAGTTGTACTATAAGCGTCTGCGAGTGTTCTTAGCTAGATTTTGTGTCAAGGTACCCCCGATAAATATCGACAATCGAAAAAATCAGGTTATAGAAGTAGTGGTCCGATTTTTATCCAATTTGATACACTCATAGACAAAGACATAAGAAACCATATTCAGAAGTTTCAAATAGCAGTTTTTTTTTAAATAGTGCAGAAAATCGATAATATATATATATATATATATATATAGAAGGCAAGATGTTTGTGTGTGTGTCTGTTTATCTGTCTGTATGTCCTTTTTACAAATCCATAATTTTTATCTGATTCTCTCCAAACTTCACACAAATATTCTTTAGGCTGTATCTGATCTCCAGGACCATGGATTAGTTTTAAAGCTTTCATTACACCCGAGCAACACCGGGCTATACTGCTAGTCAAAAATAAAACGAAAACAAAGGAAGATAAAAAAATACAGAATGTCTAAAATCAAACAGATTGAAATGAAAAGGTAAGAAAAAAGAATATAGAGACTAAGCCATATGTATTTCCCGCCTGATTCTATCCTGCACATATACAAATCTACCATCCGCCTGTGCATTGAATACTGCTGCTATATCTGCTCGGGTACCTCTGTTATTCACCTAGGGGTCCTTGACAGAATCCAGCGGAGAATCTGTAATGTGATCGATCCCGACTTGGCAACTCGGGTACAGTCACCTTCACACCGGCGCACTATGGCTTTCCTGTGTCTCTTCTACAAACACTTTCACGGCTTTTGCTCTGATGATCTCACTGGTGCCACCTATGTATAAATTTACTTGAGCCACAAGATTAGCAAATAGGTCCCACCATTTTACTATGAAACCAAAAAATTTTAACCGCAAATTCTACTCCAACAGCTTCTTCTCTCGCACTTCCTGCGTGTGGAATTCCTATTTATTTACTTGATTTTTCGACAGCTACAATCTTCAAGAATTCAAATGTAAAATCAATACTCCTAACCTCTTATTGACACCCCTGTAACCTGTCACTCTTTCTCATAACTTTCCTCTCATATAAACCCCTGCACAACAGTGGCAGTAAAATGACTTGCTTGGGGCAATATGATTATAAAAAAAAATATGCTATTATAATGTGGATAATAAGTGGGGGATCAATTTTACATTATAATCAATATATAAACTGATCCCTCACTTTATGCCCACAGTCATCCTTCTCTTAACCAATTCCTGACAACTTCTGTAACCTGTCACTCTTTCTCATAACTTTCCTCCTATGCAAAGCCCTGCAAAACAGTGGCAGTAAAATGCCTTGCTTGGGGCGAAACGATTTTTAAAAAAAAAAGAAAAAGAAATAAAAAGAATGAATGAAAATTTGAAAGATGTTTGAATGTAAAACCAATTAAACAATAATGAATAAAAAAAATAAATGAGAACGAAGAAGAAAAGGAAGAAGAGCAAGGGAGAAAATAAGCGATACATTGTCGATATCGTGTAGGAGAGAATGCTGAACAACCGCCATTTCAATCCACTTCTTAAAATCCAATATTCTATCCGATGAAATACTGGTTTTTGGAAAGTGTGTCGGTCCGAGCACTTTTAGCGTTTATTGACAGGCGATTCTTTTTATTATTACGAGCAACTTTATGTGAATGCCGCCTCGCTAATAAGCCTGAGATATCAAGAGACACGTAGTCGAAGGCGCTAAGATTTCCCATCTATAAAGCTGTACTTGTGTTCCTGTGCCGCCATCGCCGTCATCTTGTTAGGACGAAAGGGCAAACGAATGAACCTTCAGACTGAAATGAAAATACACTGCATATACTCTGTGTATGTGTGTGTGTGTGCGTTTGTCTGTATGTGTAGGTGGGTGATTGTGTGTGCGTGTATGTGTGTGTGAAAGCAAAAGAAGACAACGAGAAAGGGAGAGGGCTACAAATTTGGCTGTCTTATAATGGCGTCTTTGTTGTTTGTCGATAGAGTTAGTTATTTTGCTCGATTTATCTGCATGACCAATGAAGGCAAGACAGTCATGACGAAGAACGTAGTCAATAAAGACGACGACAATAGCATTAATAATAATAATGATGATGATATCAATATTAATTATTATTATTATTATTATTATTATTATATAAAATGTGGAAAGGCCAAAAATGAATCAAATTCAAAAAATGAATAAACTGTTGATCAAAGAACATTAAAAGAAAAAAAATATAACCAAATATATTTTGGGAAATGCTTCAAGCCAAAACAGACTATCGAAAATAAATGGCAGTAAAAAAAAAATGAATAAAGAAATTATTTTTAAAAGAAAAGAAGAAAGAAAGAATTGGACAAGAACTATTAAGCAACAAGCAAAATAAAGCGGGTCAAGCCTTAAGTAAAGAAAGAACGAAAACAAAACAAGAAGAGCGATATAAATAAAAAAACAACAATAAAATGATTGATAGAATATGAAGAAAAGAAGAATAAAAAAAGATATAACGAAAAGAAGAAATAGAATGAAAGAACGAACGAATGAAGCTTCAAAATAATTTTAACAGTACTATTAAACAAATGAAATTAAAAAGGACTACAGTACGAAAAAATAAACAGAAAAAAATACAAGAAAAAAAAGGATATAATAAATAGAGTAAAATAAAGGCATTAGATATAAAGAATGAAATATAAAAGGAAAGAAAGAATCAACGAAAGAAACAGAGAAAATAAAATGAAAGAGAATGAATGAGTGAAAGTAGAAGAAATGAATGCAATAAAAAAGATGGCGGCAATGCGTAGGGGAAAAGATGTATGCGAAGAAAACAATGTCAATAAAAGAATTGAAGTAACAGACAGACGATAAATACATAATGAAATCAGCGGTAGTTTAAGAAAGGATGCACTGAAGTAAAGACTGACAAAGGCTTCTTGATGGGAAAAATAGGGAAAAAAAATGAACGAACTCAAAAGAGGATGAAAGATGACATAATCAAGTGATGAAATTATATACGTAAAAGAAAGCAGCAAAAAAAATATGTAGAGAATAACAATATATACGAGGGTCATTCAATAAATAAGGTGAAATTTTTGGTATAAGAACTTCTACGTGGGTCATTCAATAAATAAGGTGAATTTTTGGATATAAGGACTTTTACATGGCTCATTCAATAAATAATGTGAGTTTTTCGGTATAAGGACTTCTAATACAGACAGAAGCTTACTTTTTTTTTATTTATCAACGTAGTCTCCCAGCAATGTCACACACTTTTCCAATCTGTGCACAAGCTTCCGTATTCCCTCAGCGTAAAGGTTTTTGGACTGATGTCTCAGCCAATCGCTCACAGCACTTTTGACTTCATCGTCACTTTCAAACTTCGTGCTTCTCGTGAACGCTTTCAAGGGACCAAACAGGTGAAAGTTTGAAGGGGCAATGTCTGTGATGTAAGGGGCATGAGGAAACAGTTCACAGCCCAGCTCGTTGATGGTCTGCACTGTTTGGGCTGCTTTGTGAGGCCTTCCGTTGTCTTGATAGTCATCATGGACAATTTTGTGTGCTGTCCCAACTAATAGGCTCAAAGTCCTTGCAATGTCATCCACTGTGACCATTCTGTCAGACTAAATGAGGGTCACTGACTGATTCGATCACCTCAAGAGACCTCACTTCTGTAGGCCTCCCAGGCCTGTTTTCATCCTCAACACTGCTCCGCCTTTCTTTAAATAATTTATCCCACTTGTAGACATGTTTTTGGCTGAAACATGTGGCACCATACACTGCTGACATTATCCTATGAATTTCAACTGGTTTGCACCCTTCAGTAACCAAAACTTGATAACTGACCTCTGTTCAATCCTGAAGTATGCTTCTTGGTCGGCCATCTTTGTTAATCTCCAATACTCTCAAAGTTTTTTTCAATCTGCAAAAAATTTAAACCCTTTGAAAAACAAATAAAGGATTGTTTTAAAGTAAGCTTCTATCTGTATTAGAAGTCATTAAACCGAAAACTTCACCTTTTTTATTGAATAACCCACGTAGAAGTCATTACACCGAAAAATTCACCTTATTTATTGAATGACCCACGTAGAAGTCATTACACCGAAAAATTCACCTTATTTATTGAATGACCCACGTAGAAGTCATTACACCGAAAAATTCACCTTATTTATTGAATGACCCTCGTAGAAGTCATTATACCGAAAAATTCACCTTATTTATTGAATGACCCACGTAGAAGTCATTACACCGAAAAATTCACCTTATTTATTGAATGACACTCGTAGAAGTCATTATACCGAAAAATTCACCTTATTTATTGAATGAGCCTCGTAGATGTTCTTATACCCAAAAATTCACCTTATTTATTGAATGAGCCTCGTAGAAGTCATTATACCGAAAAATTCACTTTATTTATTGAATGACCCTCATAATAAAATAAATACGGTATTTAATGGCCTATAAGGTGCACAATTTTTTATTAAATATCTTTAAAAACTCCTCCGCGTTTTATACGCCATATGCTTCATTCATCTTCTTACCTTCGAATATAATACATTTTTAAGGCTCTTCTTATTTTTCCCCCATTATTTTTCGTTTAATTGTGATTTGTATTAAAGAAAACAATACGTCATAAATATAGCGTTCGCAGTACTATTTAATAGTAATTTTAATAACTAATATTTTTTCTTGATTTGCTCTGCAGAAATTGCAGTTCGTCTTATACACCCGTACGTCTAAAATGCACTAAAATACGGTAATATTAACCTAAATCATTCAAAGAAAGATTTTAGAAGTATCAAAGAATTAAAATGAAACCGCGGAATACGAAAATTAGAAGAAAGAAAGAAAGAAAGAAAGAAAGAAAGAAAGAAAGAAAAAGAATGAAAGAAAAAACGAAATGTACATAGATCGCCTTGGAGTACGAAAGAAAGAAAGAAAGAAAGAAAGAAAGAAAGAAAGAAAGAAAGAAAGAAAGAATGAATGAATGATATTACCTTGGACTGATTTAAAAAGAAAAAAAGAAAGAAAGAAAGAAGGAAACGAAATGTACATAGATCACCTTGGACTACTAAAGAAAGAAAGAAAGAAAGAAAGAAAGAAAGAAAGAAAGAAAGAAAGGAAGAAAGAAAGCATAGGATACGGATAAATATTACGTTAGAACAAAGAAAGAAAGAACGAAAGAAAGAAAGAAAGAAAGAAAGAAAGAAAGAAAGAAAGAAAAACGGAAAAAGTAAACGAAATTAAAAGTGACAGAATAAAAATATGTAAAAAGATGAAAAAAGAAAAAAAAGAAAAATGAGAAATATAAACAAAAGAATAAATGAATGAATGAAATAAGTGAAGCTATTAGCGAGGGGGGAGAAATAATTTTGGCATGAGAAAAATAGAATAAGGTCCATAGCAAAAAACAAGAGCTTAGTTTGAAAAGAAAGAAACAAACAAACAAAGAATTAAAAGAAAGAAAGAAAGAAAGAAAGAAAGAAAATGTGTCATGAGAACAAATAAAAGAAACCCATAGAAAATAAAGAAAGCACAGTTTAAGAAAGAAAGAAAGAAAGAAAGAAAGAAAGAAACTTGAGTGATATGCAGAAATAGAGGAATAGTGTGAGAATGGAAAGAAAGAAAGAAAGAAAGAAAGAAAGAAAGAAAGAATGAAAAACGAAAAACAATGAAAGAAACATTAAAAGAATGAAACAAAAATTAAGGATGAAATTATAGTTATAGGGAGATGTTTAATCCTTATTAATTCGGCCTTGTGTCATACATGACCAAACTCCCTACAGCTTACAAGTTTTATCCAGAAGTATGTACATGAAAAGTATCAGAAGATTTTCATCAGAAGGTTTGTTGTCGGTGGGTGGAATACATGGAATAGTTTAAGAATAGAAAGATACATTTTTCATGTTAAAATAGAAAATAAAATTAAATTTTAAATTATAAAAAGGAAAGAAAAACATTATAAGTTGTAGAAGTTCAATTAGAAACAATATTAAGAAGTTAAGGGTAGAGTTAGTGTTTAATGAGATAGTTGAGTGTATAAAAAACTGAAGACATGTTCGTTGTAGTAATTTGTTGGAAAGATTTTATGCGCACGTGCGTATGTATTAGCGTTTGTTTGGTAGGACTGTCTTTGAATGGAGAAGAAGAAGTAAAAGGAATCAGCACACGAGAAAGAAGGAGAAAGGGAACAAGGTTTGCATGTGTTTGTTTGGTAGGAATGTGTTTGAATGGAGAAGAAGAAGTAGAATGAATCAGCACACGAGAAAGAAGGAGAAAGGGAACAAGGTTTGTATGTGTTTGTTTGGTAGGAATGTCTTTGAATGGAGAAGAAGTAGAATGAATCAGCACACGAGAAAGAAGGAGAAAGGGAACAAGGTTTGTATGTGTTTGTTTGGTAGAAATGTCTTTAAATGGAGAAGAAGAAGTAGAATGAATCATCACACGAGAAAGAAGGAGAAAGGGAACAAGGTTTGTATGTGTTTGTTTGGTAGAAATGTCTTTTAAATGGAGAAGAAGAAGTAGAATGAATCAGCACACGAGAAAGAAGGAGAAAGGGAACAAGGTTTGTATGTGTTTGTTTGGTTGGAATGTCTTTTGATGGAGAAGAAGAAGTAGAATGAATCAGCACACGAGAAAGAAGGAGAAAGGGAACAAGGTTTGTATGTGTTTGTTTGGTTGGAATGTCTTTGGATGGAGAAGAAGAAGTAGAATGAATCAGCACACGAGAAAGAAGGAGAAAGGGAACAAGGTTTGTATGTGTTTATTTGGTAGGAATGTTTTTGAATAGAGAAGAAGAATTAGAATGAATCAGCACACGAGAAAGAAGGAGAAAGGGAACAAGGTTTGTATGTGTTTGTTTGGTAGAAATGTCTTTGAATGGAGAAGAAGAAGTAGAATGAATCAGCACACGAGAAAGAAGGAGAAAGGGAACAAGGTTTGTATGTGTTTGTTTGGTAGGAATGTCTTTTGATTGGAGAAGAAGAAGTAGAATGAATCAGCACACGAGAAAGAAGGAGAAAGGGAACAAGGTTTGTATGTGTTTGTTTGGTAGGAATGTCTTTTGATTGGAGAAGAAGAAGTAGAATGAATCAGCACACGAGAAAGAAGGAGAAAGGGAAGAAGGTTTGTGTGTGTTTGTTTGGTAGGAATGTCTTTGGATGGAGAAGAAGAAGTAGAATGAATCAGCACACGAGAAAGAAGGAGACAGGGAACAAGGTTTGTATGTGTTTGTTTGGTAGGAATGTCTTTGGATGGAGAAGAAGAAGTAGAATGAATCAGCACACGAGAAAGAAGGAGAAAGGGAACAAGGTTTGTATGTGTTTGTTTGGTAGGAATGTTTTTGAATGGAGAAGAAGAAGTAGAATGAATCAGCTCACGAGAAAGAAGGAGAAAGGGAACAAGGTTTGTATGTGTTTGTTTGGTAGGAATGTTTTTGAATGGAGAAGAAGAAGTAGAATGAATCAGCACACGAGAAAGAAGGAGAAAGGGAACAAGGCTTGTAGGTGTTTGTTTGGTAGGAATGTCTTTGAATAGAGAAGAAGAAGTAGAATGAATCAGCACACGAGAAAGAAGTTGAAAGGGAACAAGGTTTGTATGTGTTTGTTTGGTAGGAATGTCTTTGGATGGAGAAGAAGTAGAATGAATCAGCACACGTGAAAGAAGGAGAAAGGGAACAAGGTTTGTGTGTGTTTGTTTGGTAGTAATGTCTTTGGATGGAGAAGAAGAAGTAGAATGAATCAGCACAAGAGAAAGAAGGAGAAAGGGAACAAGGTTTGTATGTGTTTGCTTGGTAGGAATGTCTTTGGATGGAGAAGAAGAAGTAGAATGAATCAGCACACGAGAAAGAAGGAGAAAGGGAACAAGGTTTGTATGTGTTTGTTTGGTAGGAATGTTTTTGAATGGAGAAGAAGAAGTAGAATGAATCAGCTCACGAGAAAGAAGGAGAAAGGGAACAAGGTTTGTATGTGTTTGTTTGGTAGGAATGTCTTTGAATGGAGAAGAAGATGTAGAATGAATCAGCACACGAGAAAGAAGGAGAAAGGGAACAAGGTTTGTATGTGTTTGTTTGGTAGAAATGTCTTTGAATGGAGAAGAAGAAGTAGAATGAATCAGCACACGAGAAAGAAGGAGAAAGGGAACAAGGTTTGTATGTGTTTGTTTGGTTGGAATGTCTTTTGATGGAGAAGAAGAAGTAGAATGAATCAGCACACGAGAAAGAAGGAGAAAGGGAACAAGTTTTGTATGTGTTTGTTTGGTTGGAATGTCTTTTGATGGAGATGAAGAAGTAGAATGAATCAGCACACGAGAAAGAAGGAGAAAGGGAACAAGGTTTGTATGTGTTTATTTGGTAGGAATGTTTTTGAATAGAGAAGAAGAATTAGAATGAATCAGCACACGAGAAAGAAGGAGAAAGGGAACAAGGTTTGTATGTGTTTGTTTGGTAGAAATGACTTTGAATGGAGAAGAAGAAGTAGAATGAATCAGCACACGAGAAAGAAGGAGAAAGGGAACAAGGTTTGTATGTGTTTGTTTGGTAGGAATGTCTTTTGATTGGAGAAGAAGAAGTAGAATGAATCAGCACACGAGAAAGAAGGAGACAGGGAACAAGGTTTGTATGTGTTTGTTTGGTAGGAATGTCTTTGGATGGAGAAGAAGAAGTAGAATGAATCAGCACACGAGAAAGAAGGAGAAAGGGAACAAGGTTTGTATGTGTTTGTTTGGTAGGAATGTTTTTGAATGGAGAAGAAGAAGTAGAATGAATCAGCTCACGAGAAAGAAGGAGAAAGGGAACAAGGTTTGTATGTGTTTGTTTGGTAGGAATGTTTTTGAATGGAGAAGAAGAAGTAGAATGAATCAGCACACGAGAAAGAAGGAGAAAGGGAACAAGGCTTGTAGGTGTTTGTTTGGTAGGAATGTCTTTGAATAGAGAAGAAGAAGTAGAATGAATCAGCACACGAGAAAGAAGTTGAAAGGGAACAAGGTTTGTATGTGTTTGTTTGGTAGGAATGTCTTTGGATGGAGAAGAAGTAGAATGAATCAGCACACGTGAAAGAAGGAGAAAGGGAACAAGGTTTGTGTGTGTTTGTTTGGTAGTAATGTCTTTGGATGGAGAAGAAGAAGTAGAATGAATCAGCACAAGAGAAAGAAGGAGAAAGGGAACAAGGTTTGTATGTGTTTGCTTGGTAGGAATGTCTTTGGATGGAGAAGAAGAAGTAGAATGAATCAGCACACGAGAAAGAAGGAGAAAGGGAACAAGGTTTGTATGTGTTTGTTTGGTAGGAATGTTTTTGAATGGAGAAGAAGAAGTAGAATGAATCAGCTCACGAGAAAGAAGGAGAAAGGGAACAAGGTTTGTATGTGTTTGTTTGGTAGGAATGTCTTTGAATGGAGAAGAAGATGTAGAATGAATCAGCACACGAGAAAGAAGGAGAAAGGGAACAAGGTTTGTATGTGTTTGTTTGGTAGAAATGTCTTTGAATGGAGAAGAAGAAGTAGAATGAATCAGCACACGAGAAAGAAGGAGAAAGGGAACAAGGTTTGTATGTGTTTGTTTGGTTGGAATGTCTTTTGATGGAGAAGAAGAAGTAGAATGAATCAGCACACGAGAAAGAAGGAGAAAGGGAACAAGTTTTGTATGTGTTTGTTTGGTTGGAATGTCTTTTGATGGAGATGAAGAAGTAGAATGAATCAGCACACGAGAAAGAAGGAGAAAGGGAACAAGGTTTGTATGTGTTTATTTGGTAGGAATGTTTTTGAATAGAGAAGAAGAATTAGAATGAATCAGCACACGAGAAAGAAGGAGAAAGGGAACAAGGTTTGTATGTGTTTGTTTGGTAGAAATGACTTTGAATGGAGAAGAAGAAATAGAATGAATCAGCACACGAAGAAAGAAGGAGAAAGGGAACAAGGTTTATGTGTTTGTTTGGTAGGAATGTGTTTTGATTGGAGAAGAAGAAATAGAATAGTCAACCTTTTGAAAAGAAGGAGAAAGGAACAAGGTTTATGTGTTTGTTTGGTAGGAATGTCTTTGGATGGAGAAGAAGTAAATAGATCTTTGAGAAAGGAAAGGAACAAAGCTGTGTTTGTTTGGTAGTAATGTCCTTTGGATGGAGAAGAAGAAGTAGAATGAATCAGCACGAAGGAGAAAGGAACAAGGTTTATGTTTGTTTGGTAGGAATGTAACGGATGGAGAAGAAGAAATAGAATGAATCCTTTGAGAAAGAAAGGAGAAGGGAACAAGGTTTGTATATGTTGTTTGGGCGGAATATTTTGAATGGAGAAAATGAATAAGATCAGCTCACAGAAAGAAGGAGAAGGGAACAAGGTTTGTATATGTTTATTTGGTGGAATGTCTTTGAATGGAGAGAAGAAGATAGAATGAATCAGCAGACGAGAAAGAAGGCGAAAGGGAACAAGGTTTGTATGTGTTTGTTTGGTAGAAATGTCTTTGAATGGAGAAGAAGAAGTAGAATGAATCAGCACACGAGAAAGAAGGAGAAAGGGAACAAGGTTTGTATGTGTTTGTTTGGTTGGAATGTCTTTTGATGGAGAAGAATAAGTAGAATGAATCAGCACACGAGAAAGAAGGAGAAAGGGAACAAGGTTTGTATGTGTTTGTTTGGTTGGAATGTCTTTTGATGGAGATGAAGAAGTAGAATGAATCAGCACACGAGAAAGAAGGAGAAAGGGAACAAGGTTTTTATGTGTTTATTTGGTAGGAATGTTTTTGAATAGAGAAGAAGAATTAGAATGAATCAGCACACGAGAAAGAAGGAGAAAGGGAACAAGGTTTGTATGTGTTTGTTTGGTAGAAATGTCTTTAAATGGAGAAGAAGAAGTAGAATGAATCAGCACACGAGAAAGAAGGAGAAAGGGAACAAGATTTGTATGTGTTTGTTTGGTAGGAATGTCTTTTGATTGGAGAAGAAGAAGTAGAATGAATCAGCACACGAGAAAGAAGGAGAAAGGGAACAAGGTTTGTATGTGTTTGTTTGGTAGGAATGTCTTTTGATTGGAGAAGAAGAAGTAGAATGAATCAGCACACGAGAAAGAAGGAGAAAGGGAAGAAGGTTTGTGTGTGTTTGTTTGGTAGGAATGTCTTTGGATGGAGAAGAAGAAGTAGAATGAATCAGCACACGAGAAAGAAGGAGAAAGGGAACAAGGTTTGTATGTGTTTGTTTGGTAGGAATGTCTTTGGATGGAGAAGAAGAAGTAGAATGAATCAGCACACGAGAAAGAAGGAGAAAGGGAACAAGGTTTGTATGTGTTTGTTTGGTAGGAATGTTTTTGAATGGAGAAGAAGAAGTAGAATGAATCAGCTCACGAGAAAGAAGGAGAAAGGGAACAAGGTTTGTATGTGTTTGTTTGGTAGGAATGTCTTTGAATGGAGAAGAAGAAGTAGAATGAATCAGCACACGAGAAAGAAGGAGAAAGGGAACAAGGCTTGTATGGGTTTGTTTGGTAGGAATGTCTTTGAATGGAGAAGAAGAAGTAGAATGAATCAGCACACGAGAAAGAAGGAGAAAGGGAACAAGGTTTGTATGTGTTTGTTTGGTAGGAATGTCTTTGGATGGAGAAGAAGTACAATGAATCAGCACACGAGAAAGAAGGAGAAAGGGAACAAGGTTTGTATGTGTTTGTTTGGTAGGAATGTCTTTGAATGGAGAAGAAGAAGTAGAATGAATCAGCACACGAGAAAGAAGGAGAAAGGGAACAAGGTTTGTATGTGTTTGTTTGGTAGGAATGTCTTTGAATGGAGAAGAAGAAGTAGAATGAATCAGCTCACGAGAAAGAAGGAGAAAGGGAACAAGGTTTGTATGTGTTTGTTTGGTAGGAATGTCTTTGAATGGAGAAGAAGAAGTAGAATGAATCAGCACACGAGAAAGAAGGAGAAAGGGAACAAGGTTTGTATGTGTTTGTTTGGTAGGAATGTCTTTGAATGGAGAAGAAGAAGTAGAATGAATCAGCACACGAGAAAGAAGGAGAAAGGGAACAAGGTTTGTATGTGTTTGTTTGGTTGGAATGTCTTTTGATGGAGAAGAAGAAGTAGAATGAATCAGCACACGAGAAAGAAGGAGAAAGGGAACAAGGTTTGTATGTGTTTGTTTGGTAGGAATGTCTTTGGATGGAGAAGAAGAAGTAGAATGAATCAGCACACGAGAAAGAAGGAGAAAGGGAACAACGTTTGTATGTGTTTGTTTGGTAGGAATGTTTTTGAATGGAGAAGAAGAAGTAGAATGAATCAGCTCACGAGAAATAAGGAGAAAGGGAAAAAGGTTTGTATGTGTTTGTTTGGTAGGAATGTCTTTGAATGGAGAAGAAGAAGTAGAATGAATCAGCACACTAGAAAGAAGGAGAAAGGGAACAAGGTTTGTATGTGTTTGTTTGGTAGGAATGTCTTTGGATGGAGAAGAAGTAGAATGAATCAGCACACGAGAAAGAAGGAGAAAGGGAACAAGGTTTGTATGTGTTTGTTTGGTAGGAATGTCTTTGAATGGAGAAGAAGAAGTAGAATGAATCAGCACACGAGAAAGAAGGAGAAAGGGAACAAGGTTTGTATGTGTTTGTTTGGTAGGAATGTCTTTGAATGGAGAAGAAGAAGTAGAATGAATCAGCTCACGAGAAAGAATGAGAAAGGGAACAAGGTTTGTATGTGTTTGTTTGGTAGGAATGTCTTTGAATGGAGAAGAAGAAGTAGAATGAATCAGCACACGAGAAAGAAGGAGAAAGGGAACAAGGTTTGTATGTGTTTGTTTGGTAGGAATGTCTTTGAATAGAGAAGAAGAAGTAGAATGAATCAGCACACGAGAAAGAAGGAGAAAGGGAACAAGGTTTGTATGTGTTTGTTTGGTAGGAATGTCTTTGGATGGAGAAAAAGAAGTAAAAGGAATCAGCATACGAGAAAGAAGGAGAAAGGGAACAAGGTTTGTATATGTTTGTTTGCTAGGAATGTCTTTGAATGGAGAAAAAGAAGTAAAAGGAATCAGCACACGAGAAAGAAGGAGAAAGATAACGAACGTCCGGGTCACTTGAAGTTGAAGTTACATTTTAGATGTGTCTCTCTCGCTGCTCCAATCTGACTGACTCTGATCAAAGCCAAATAGTCCTTTAGAATTTCGCACTGGATCGCAAAGTCTTTATGGTCTTTGCAAACCGGAATATCAGTTTAACATCTACTAGCGAAATCCGGTTCTCCCTTTTTCTTTAAGGACATTGTCAATCCTTTTTCTATTTAGGAAAAAATAGAATTTCACAAATCATTGTGAATTTTTGTAAAAGGGAAGAAGATTCATTTAAATTCTTAATTTCCTATCCCACAAAATAATTGATTAAATGCAAACGAATGAAGAAGGATTAATAAGAGAAGCGTTTATAATATGATCGAAGTTAACATTTGATATCGGATAGATAAGAAGAAAAAAAACGCCGCGTAAAAAATATAAAAATAAAACTACACAAAATTGACAGTGTAGTGTAAGAAAGAATGCACGATAAACACCATTGCATGTGGGGAAGGAGAAAGAATGAAGAAGAATGAAGATAAAATAAATAAATAAGATTTGACATACGATAAGAACTACATACGCAAAACATGGCGTCAGACAGAATGAACGAAAAACACCATTGCATGGGGAAAAAAAGAAAGAATGAAAAAGAATGAAGATAAAATAAATAAATAAGATTTGACATACGATAAGAACTGCATACGCAAAACATGGCGTCAGACAGAATGAACGAAAAACACCACTGCATGGGGAAAAAAAGAAAGAAGGAAAAAGAATGAAGATTAAATAAATAAATAATATTTGACATACGATAAGAACTACATACGCAAAACATGGCGTCAGACAGAATGAACGAAAAACACCATTGCATGAGGGAAAAAAGAAAGAATGAAAAAGAATGAAGATAAAATAAATAAATAATATTTGACATACGATAAGAACTACATACGCAAAACATGGCGTCAGACAAAATGAACGAAAAACACCATTGCATGGGGAAATAAAGAAAGAATGAAAAAGAATGAAGATAAAATAAATAAATAATATTTGACATACGATAAGAACTACATACGCAAAACAAGGCGTCAGAATGAATGAACGAAAAACACCATTGCATGGGGTTGGGGAAAGAGAAATAATGAAAACGAATGAAGATGAAATAAATAAATAAGATTTGACATACGATAAGAACTACATACGCAAAACATGGCGTCAGAAAGAATGAACGATAGCGTTTAATCCAAAATAAAGATAGATGAAAGAAAGAATATATAGAAATTATTTGTAATTTATGAAGAATATCCTTCAAAAACGTAAATTATAAATAAAAGAAAACCACAAGAAAATACAAAGAAATTTTTAAAAAATAAGCAATAAACATTATGAAAGATATTAAAAAAATTCTCGCAAAAAGAGCTTCATATATTATAACGGATAAGTGATCAAAGCTAATATCTACAGAAGATATTAAATTCAATTATTTTATATTTTTTAGCCACAAAAGCCACTTGACATGTGTTAAGCAATGAGTCGTCTCATTACTCGCTAGTGCGGCGCCATTTTGTCTTGCTACTCAACCTTCCATTGGAAGAGGACTTACTTTTCTGTTTCCATGACTTTTTCCAAGGGGAAAAAATGAGACAATGACAGTTGAATCAATCTGATATGATTCAAGCCGGTCGGTAAGGAGGGGGTTATACGTTTTGTGGATATTAATAAAGGAAGGAGACAACGGGAATTGAAAGCAATAAAAAAATGGAAGCAAAAATTCGAAGTAAAACTAAGTGCCTAAGAAATGTTTGAAAAATAAAGCAAAAAAAAAAAAAAGATAAGAAAAATGGAAAAAGAAAGAAAATATATGATTAAATAAAAATAAAAAGAACGAAGCTAAAAAGAAGATATTTATAATATTAACGATAAAAAACAGAGGAAAGTAATTTCACTTCTTTGTTTTGTTCTATGTGCCATGTCCCTTCAGAACGTAGGCAATTATGGTCCTCCTCCTCTCCCTATCCATTTTAGTTCGTAACACTTTTCTTTTGTTATTTCTCCCAAAACCTGCTCTGCATTACACTTGTTAAAGGCCATCAAGTATGTCAAGCGTTGTTTTAACTTGTTTCACTTTCCCTGTGAGTAACAGATTCTCCAAGCCTTCCTTCCGACATCGTGCCTCCCAGAAGCTTCAGCTGTCTATTTTTTAATCGTTTCAACCTAAGCAAGGCGGTACCTCCACTGATGCATAGGGGGCTACATAAGAGTAAAAGATTAGATAGGAGGAGAGTGAAGAGAAAGACGAACCATTTACAGAGAGTGTCAGGGAAGGGAGCAAGAAAAAAATGGTAATACAGGTGTGATGACAGTTGCAAAGGTAGATAGAAAAGAAATGATATACAGGGTGATGTAGAAAGAACTGAAGTCAAGTGGATAAGAGCTGGGTATTGACGTTGCATTTAAATTCCTGCAGGTTGTAGCCGTAAGGAAAGCAAGAATATGGGAGAGAGTTCCACAGGTGGGAAGTGCGAGAAAAGAAGCTACTAGAGTAGACTTTTGTTTTATCTAACTGTAAATGGGTTATTGCCAGTTTGGTTGCACGATTAAATTCTTGTGGCAGGGGCACCAGTGACTTAAGTTCGTCGGAGCGGAAGCCCTGAAAATATTTGAAAAATAGACAGAGAGAATCCATCTAAGTATAAATTTTTATTTTCTTTGCCATCTTCTCCGAAATCTCGTCGTTGCTTGCATGTTTGGCCCATTGTATCCTTGACATCAGTTCAAACTGACAACCGCAACTAACAAAAATAATGAACGATTATGTGATCTATTTTTCCCGCTCCCACTGATTCCAAGTTGTGAAATAATAATTCCGAAATCAATTTCTTCGCCAAACAGTCTGTACTTGGACCCAATAGAAATGTTGGCAATAGCTAAGAAGTAGTAAAATAAGAACTAACCGACATATACCATGACGTATACAGTAGAATAGTGTGTACTCGTTAGAAACGGAAGAGGAATATTTGAGAAATACTAAAAATAATAATTAGACGATATATCCCTAGACATGGACAATGAAACGGGAATTGTCCTACCTCTTAGAATATAGGATTCAATTTAGAATTTGGTGTAAGTTATCCTGCTCGATATAAACCAGATGAAATCCAGAAGGCAGATCGACCGAACGTTGTGATAAAAACAAAAAGGATAAGAATAATGGTCCAAATATAGTTGCAGTAGGCTTCCATCGGTCAGGGTTGACCATGGTTAGCATCCTGGTTGTCTGCGTGTCTGGAGCATCGGCGTCTTTGACTGTAAAAGCAGATGCGGGAGTGATAGTCTTCTTGCAGAAGCTGTATTTATGCTTTGTTTCTGATCTGTGGGAGCTGTCATTTTGCTTTCTGCGAACCGGCCTCTCCATGGCGAATTGAGTCAAATGCTCCTCCCTTGATCTGAATTGTTAAGCCAAGGTTTCTCTCCATCTGGACCGGTTGACTGCTACGCTCTTCCATGATTCCGTGTTGATGCTCACAGCCTTCATATCGCATATGAATAACATAAATAATGATAAATCATCATTCTAGAAATTCATTTCCTGTAGGTTACCCAGATCCTGTAAAGGTCGGAGGACACAACAGACGAATCCTGTAGTAACAACAACAAAGGACAATACTTCGAATATAAATTGCGTAAATAATAACTCCTCACCCGAAAAATTCAGACAAAACAAGAAAACGCTTTAAATTGTTGAAATCTTCAGTGCTATATAAACGTATCCAACCATCCCTCCCCTACCCCAAAAAGAGTACATTGTTCTTGATCATGACTAAGTCGGTTAAAAGTCAGTCAGTTAAGATCCATTCGTGATACACGCTTGGGCGATCATGTCCCGAAAGAGACATGACTGACTGCGCATTAAGTTGGCATTATTTTTTCGGTAGACTGTTTGCTAACCAAGGCCATAGAACCCGATCTGTCCTGTTATTTGATTCATAGCTACAGTGGGGAGAGCTGCATCATATTATTAAGTAGAAATTAGTTGGAGATCAGTTTATTACTTCATAACAATATAAAACTGATCCTCCATTTTATGCCCAGTAGAAGTCTTAATCATGCTTTCAAATGGAATTCGAACTCGGCTCCCCGATTTCTCGCTCTTAGATGATATCCACTGCATCACAACGTACATGTATGTTGTTGTTATTATTATGTCATTTTTCATCATATTTCGATTTCTGCTTTGGTCTCACTACCAACCAAGTCTGCGGGGAGACCTAAGGCAGGTAGTGGCGTGTTGTTATGACTCCATTTCATGTTTTTCTATCTTCCCTATCATCCCCAGCATTACATAGATAAAGTTTTCCTTAGTGTGTGGGCTGTACTTAATAAGACAATTTTTTGTATATCTCTTAAGCTGGGGTTTCCAGGGATTCTTTCAATGTGTTGTTTTGTTCCATTTTTTATCATTCCAAGTGCACCTACTATCACTGGCACAACTCTTGTTTTCAATTTCCACATTTTTTTGTATTTCAATTTCCAGGTCTTTATATTTTGACAGTTTTTCAAATTCCTTGATTGCTATGTTACAATCCGCTGGACAAGCCATATCAATTAATAGACAAGTTTTCTCCTTCTGGTTTTTAACAATAATGTCTGGCCTGTTTTGTTGTTGTTGTTGTTATTATTATTATTATTATTATTATTATTATTACATTATACTTATGCTCCAGTTTTGAGCAATCATGTCTCGAAAGAGACGTGACTTACTGGGCAGAAGGTTATCACGCAGAAGGTTGCCATTAATTTCTGCAGTAGAGTGGTTGCCAACCAAGGCTATAGAATCCAATTTGTCTTGCTATTCAACTCATAACTAGAGGGAAGAGACCTTTCCCAAGGGTATTTGCGCGTAAATGAATGCAGGGAATTCAACTGGAATTCGAACTCGGCTCTCTGCTTTCTCGTTCCTAGCCAATATACACTGCGCCATAACTGAAGTATCGTGAATTTCGAAGAGTTCATCCTCAATTTCAATCTTTGTATTCGTCTTCTTTATTCCCCGTGTCACCTCATGATGTAGACGTTAATGGCTCTCCACTATATCTTATCACTTGTAGCTCTTAATCGTTTCTTTTTTTCATTTTTTTCATTTCTCCTAAACCCAGTTGCCACCTGCATTTATTTAGGCTCACTAAGCATATTACGTGTTGTTTTCCACTGTCCTCTTGTACAATCTTTTTCGCGGTTATAAGATTTTCTAAGACATCATTCTTCAATATGTTTTGTTGTTTTTTTATACCCTTTAAATTTTTGTGACCATTAATTTGTCCTCTGTAGAAAATAAGAGTAAAAGAGTATTGACGCCACGCTGTCTGAGTTAACAGGACAACACCAAACTTGAGAGCGAATAAGAAAGGCATTAATATCAGAAAGAGGAAGAAAAGAAAGTAGGGTTTGTAAATTGTTGCAAAAAAAAAAAACAGTTGTTTTTGCGAGGACTTAAGTGGAGGCCGTAAAGTTCGTTCGGTTAACAGTTCTCATTTTTTGTTGCAACGTCGGAATATATTCGTCTTCAGTTTGAAGAGGCATTTAATTTTTGGATGCTTTCCTGTAACTGTTGTGACATTCTCGTTCCTATTCTGTATTCTTAGTCGCTCTATTTTTGGATACCATGTCGCTGCTGGTTGAGTTTTACGGAGCCAAATTTGTCTGTGTTGACTCGTCGGTGGCACAGTAAAAAAGAGGTCGTGATAGGCTGCTTTTAATCTAACCCAGGGGCCGGTAATTACGACCCCTACAAAGGGAGGCAATTCATTTATCTATATAATATTTTCAATAATATACTCCTAAAATCTCAACTGTCTTTTCCTGATGTTAAGTATAGGCATACTTTTTGTTTCTATTTTCTCTAAAACGTCTTCCAAACACTGCTAGGAAGTACCTAAGTTTACTGCGCCTGCGTGAACAGAACGATTTAATGGATATTTATACGCCAGTAAGTAGAAGTACTGAGTGACAATCATATTCATGACGACTGACCGAATACATCAAGCAAATGAGGTGCAAGGAATCTAGTTGTCATTAATAAAATTACTTCAGCCACGTATGCCTGATGTGATGTTTTTTTTTTTAACTAGATCAATATTATCATATAAGATACCATGGACTGAACATGCCAGCGACGACGAGGTTTTGATAAAGATGGAAACGAAAATAAAAATTATACTTAATATCAGGAAGACAGCTGCCATTTCTGAGACGTGTACTGTGGGAAAGAAGGCTTGAAGAATCGGTTACTCACGGGGAAAATTTAAGTTTGACTTTTGTTTAAAGGCATATCAAAGTCTGTGGATTATTTAATGTAAAAAAAGGTAGGGTTTTAAAGTATTTTTAATGTTTGATTATAATGAGAAGGTTGATTTAGTCAGATTTTGATGAAAATTTAATTTTTTTTATTTTAGAAAACTTCTAGTTTTGTTTTCAAAAATGTATTGCTGGTAATATTTTTCTTTCAAAAACGTGTTATGGTAATAAATTTTTCCTTCAAAAATGTATTGTTGCTAATATTTTTTCTTCAAAAATGGATATTTTTCTATAAAAGTCTTTTTTATGTATATAGTTCTATGAAAGTGTATTTTTATACTTTCATCGTTTGACTCCAGTTTGAGGTTTAACTATATGCTCATAGTTGGGGCCCTAAGAGGTGCTACCACTTCAGGTTAGGGTGGTCCGGAGAACAACAGCAATTAAGAGGTGGTTCCATGCTCCTCACAACCTCCCAATCAGAGGCCTTGCTACCACTTCGGGTAAGGGTGGACCTGGGAACAACAGCAATTAAGAGGTGGTCCCATGCTCCTCACAACCTCCCAATCAGAGGCCTTGCTACCACTTCAGGTCAGGGTGGACCTAGGAACAACAGCAATTAAGAGGTGGTTCCATGCTCCTCACAACCTCCCAATCAGAGGCCTTGATACCACTTCAGGTAAGGGTGGACCTGGGAACAACAGCAATTAAGGGTGGTTCCATGCACCTCACAACCTCCCAATGAGAGGCCTTCCTACCACTTCGGGTAAGGGTGGACCTGGGAACAACAGCAATTAAGGGGTGGTTCCATGCTCCTCACAACCTCCCAATCAGAGGCCTTGATACCACTTCAGGTAAGGGTGGACCTGGGAACAACAGCAATTAAGGGTGGTTCCATGCACCTCACAACCTCCCAATGAGAGGCCTTCTTACCACTTCGGGTAAGGGTGGACCTGGGAACAACAGCAATTAAGGGGTGGTTCCATGCTCCTCACAACCTCCCAATCAGAGGCCTTGATACCACTTCGGGTCAGGGTGGACCTGGGAACAACAGCAATTAAGGGGTGGTTCCATGCTCCTCACAACCTCCCAATCAGAGGCCTTGATACCACTTCAGGTAAGGGTGGACCTGGGAACAACAGCAATTAAGGGTGGTTCCATGCACCTCACAACCTCCCAATGAGAGGCCTTCCTACCACTTCGGGTAAGGGTGGACCTGGGAACAACAGCAATTAAGGGGTGGTTCCATGCTCCTCACAACCTCCCAATCAGAGGCCTTGATACCACTTCGGGTCAGGGTGGACCTGGGAACAACAGCAATTAAGGGTGGTTCCATGCACCACACAACCTCCCAATGAGAGGCCTTCCTACCACTTCAGGTAAGGGTGGACCTGGGAACAACAGCAATTAAGGGGTGGTCCCATGCTCCTCACAACCTCCCAATCAGAGGCCTTGCTGCCGGATGCAGTTTACCGTCATATATAAGGGAAAGCAACGCTTGACATACTCGAGAGAATTGAGCAAGTGGAATACAAAGCAGAGTTTGGGAGAAATAATAAAAGGAATGTGTTAAGATGGGGAGGGTTATGATCGCTTATGTCCTTAAGGGACACGGCACAAAATAAGTTAAATTATTACTTTTTTAGTGTTTTGTCATTATCAGATTTTCTAAGACATTATTCTTCAATATGTACCCCTGAAACCTCAACTGTCTCTTCCTCATATTAAGTAAAGTGTTTACTTTTTGTTTTCTTTTTCACTAAAACTTTCTTGATGCGGTCCAAGGTATTCTCAGCAACTTTCTGTAGAATAACATTTGTTTCCATTCAAAACTTTTCAAAGGATGATTTCCAGCATTATTTTCCAAAGGTATTGATTATCCAGCATTATTTTCAAAGGTACCTTGATTATCCAGCATTATTTTCAAAGGTACCTTGATTATCCAGCATTATTTTCAAAGGTACCTTGATTATCCAGCATTATTTTCAAAGGTACCTTGATTATCCAGCATTATTTTCAAAGGTACCTTGATTATCCAGCATTATTTTCAAAGGTACCTTGATTATCCAGCATTATTTTCAAAGGTACCTTGATTATCCAGCATTATTTTCAAAGGTACCTTGATTATCCAGCATTATTTTCAAAGGTACCTTGATTATCCAGCATTATTTTCAAAGGTACCTTGATTATCCAGCATTATTGAAGATCACCGCTATTACATAACATTTCACTACACTTTTTCGTTGACTGATACGAATTTTTTTCCATAACATTCATACACCACCTAGCTTTTAGAAGGCATCTTTCCTTATCCAAATGCATGTTTGGATGTTTCTATCGCTTGATAGCATTAAGTCAGTTAAATGCCATACGTGATACACGGTTTGGGCGATCATGTCTCGAAAGAAACATGACTGACTTGGCAGAAGATTAACCCGTAGTAAATTGCCATTGCTTTCCGCGGTAGACTGGTTTCCAGTCAAGGCTATAGAACCAAATCTTTTCTGTTATTTAACCCATAGCTCGAGGGAAGAGACGTATTAAAATTTTTCCCGAGGGTATTAGCCTGAAAGTGAATGCACGTAATTCAACTGGAATTCGAACTCGGCAACACGGTTTTTCGTTCCGAGCCGATATCTACTGCACTACAACGCACATTCACTGATAGCATTAGTTAAAAATATGAATTTCATGCCTATTCTCTTTTACAAACAATTTTAGATTTAATTTTGTAATTAATGCTCTTCCTGGATATGACGTTAAACTACATCCGAGAGCAAGGTCTCTGATCATGAGACTGGAGGTTTTCAGGTGTGTGGACCCACCTCTTAAATGCTATGAACAAATAGCGATTATTTTCTCTGTAAATATACATTATTTAATATGTGTATGTGTGTGTGTTTATGTGCACGTGTTTATGTTTATATACATGTGTATGTCTGTCTGTGTGCCTCCATGTCTGGAGGGGAGGTTATTGGTAGGCTTGTATCCATTACACATGTATTTGTGTGTATTAAACACAAAATACATATGCGCTAAAATATGTGTATTTTGAGATATAGCTCAAATTCATGGCCCGAACAGAGTTTACGAAGAGACATTCTGATGTCATGTGCCTATGAAAAGCAGGAACGGCACATAGCCGTTATGCAATTAGCGAAAAGCCTATTTCGTCTGCAAATGATGGAATATGCCGACTGTTTGTAATCGGTTTATTGAGTAAAATCGGCGTGGGTGGGTTCGCCTAAACTCTTCGGAATGTCTGGAATATTCAAGGATATTTTGTGAGGCGGTGAAGAGAGAGAAACATTCACTTTCGCTTGCATTATTGCTTGAATATTCTGACATCAATGAATTGCCGTTGACATATAAGACAACTTTGCCGAATATATCTAGTCATGTGCCTGAATTGGTTATACTGCCTTGATGAAAATCATTAAGCCAAGAGATTGCTGCGCCTGCAAGAACAGATAGTCACTTTTGAGGGTCATGTACCAGATATTGATACGCCACTAGGTCGAAGTACTGAGTGACATATTCATGATTGAGCGAATACATCAAGGAAAACAGATGCAACGATTCTATTCGTCATTAATGAATATAACGCACTGACGTATGTCAGATGCGATGCGTTTTAACTAAATTAATAATCTTGGAATTATTTCGAACTTTTGGTTTCATCTTGGTTGATATACACTACCGGCCATAATTATTAGGCCTCCCCAGTTTTTTTTTAAGTAATGATTTATTCATACTATTTTTAGTATTTACTGTCAAATGAAAATAGAATGGTTCTTTTGTTATTATTACTTTGCAAAATTTTACAAGGCAAGGAAGCAAAGATGAACTCGTCCGAATCACCCTCAATTTTTCATTGATGAATCTGCAATATAGGCAATTATTAAATATTTATAAATTCGTTTGATTAACATGGTTTTATGCAATATTAACAAAAGAAACATTCTATTTTCATTTACAATTATTCACTTGGCAATAAATAATAAAAATAGTATAAAATACATTATTTTTTTAAAACACTGGAATGGCCTAACAATTATGGCCGGTAATGTAGGTGTTATAATAGACAGAACGTTTCGATCAAGTGCTCTTTGGTCATCATCAAGTGTCCATAGATTGGCTAATTCTTGGACTTGGTTCTGACGACACAAATTCTAACATGAAAGAACAATAATTGATTTCACAAGGTATTTTGCAATAATCATGGAAATAATCCACAACATCAAATCTATGGACACCTGACGATGACCAGAGGGTACTTAGTCGAAACGTTGTGTTTATTATAAAACGTATAAGATGAGAAGAAAATTTCGATTTTTCTCTTTCCATGTGCGATGCCACTTCCTAATGTCATTGTAAATATCTCCCTTTTAATCAACTCCCTAATTTATTTGTTCACACTGATGTAGCCAAGTAGCATTCGGTTAAATATCTGGCTACAGCAGTGGAGAATATAGTACGTAGAGAGTTAAGTTAAAGAGAGATAATTTCATAGACTTCAGAAGTGCAAAGCACATAGAACAAGAACAATATTTTAGTGATCAAAACGAAGGGTTTGGTTTGAAATTTCTAGTACTTGAAGAAGGCCGTAATGTACAAGGACGGAAACGTCGTAAATATGGCAATAAAGATAAGGACAACAGCCCGAACAATGTAAATAATATAATCAGAATTTATTGAAAACATCATTTTAAATAACAGGGAGAAAGGATCTCTATAAACGGTGATGGATTAATAATTGTAAAAGATATAAATAATTTATTAAGGGAAAAATAATACTGAAAAAATATAAAATAAGCACAATTTGAAAACAGTTAAGAAAATAAAATTAAATAAAAATTTCATTTTTATATCAAAATATTAAACAGAATACAATAAGCACAAAGCAAACAACAAAGAAATAACATAGTTATTGTCAGCAGGTTAAGAAAACAAACACGATTTTTGAATATATATTTTCTTCAATACATATATATAATATTGTATTTATAATTTATATTATATATATATATATATATATATATATATATATATATATTAAAAAAGGATTAATTCAATGATGTTGGATGATCATTTCGAGATGAAAATCCCCACGGGGGATAACACATCACCTCAGCAACAGAAAAATCCTCTCAGAAACTGGAAAAAAATCAGTCTAATTTTCCTTTTTAAATAGATTTGCAAAGAAATTAAAAAATAGATTTACAAAGAAATTAAAAAATTTGCAAAGAAATTAAAAAATTAAAAATTAAAAAATTTGTAAACAAATTAAAAAATAGATTTGCAAAGAAATTAAAAAATTAACTGATTTTTCTCTAGTTTCTGAAAGGATTTCTCTGTTGCTGAAGTGATGTGTTATCCCCCGTGGGGATTTTCATATCGAAATGATCATCCAACATCATTGAATTAATCCTTTTTTAATTTATATTTGCTCTGTAATATTTTATTACATGGAGCTCTCTTCCTGTATCATTTTTTAATATTAAAATAAATTTTTAATATTAATTAGGATCGGGTTTTTGGAATTTACCTTCCTGATTTTTCCGCTTGGATTAAAGTATCTGAATTAAAATATATATATATATATATATATATATATTTGTAAAGTGTCTGTAAATATACTATGGTGTTTATATTATATATATATATATATATATATATATATATATATAATTTTATGATCTCATCCTGACAATGTCATCACTGTAGACTATTTCATACGTTAAAGTGTCTAAAGAATACATTGATGTAAAAAGTAAGGCTGGCCATCACTCAGGTACTGCATTGTTTCTTAAAGATGTCTCAGACTCTAGAATCAAAATTTCGAACAGTTTACCCACAATATTTCTCATATTACTACAAGATATTATTCTGAATTTGAGGCTATACAAATAATTGAGCAGACCGTCCTTGTTTTAATCAAATAACTTCTTTGGAAGAATATTTACGACCTAAATATACCTTATATATATTTATATATAAGTCATCAACATACAAGCCCGTTTCGCTGTATCACAGGTCATCAGTGTGGCTAGACATATCCACTTGCTTCTGGCTGGGATCGAAACTCGACCGATTTCGTGTCAGTCGGAGTCTCTACTCCCTAAGCCATCGGCGCATGGCATCAGAGAAGGGAAATTTTATCGTCTTGTATATAAGCAGTGTATACAGACGCCAGTCACCGAGAGAACTCAATTCATTTCTGAAGAGTCACGCATTATAACCGAAGTGGGAACTGTTTTTAAAAGTTTTCTTCTCCAGAGAGCTCAATCGTAATGGGAGTATAATATATTAAGACCTCCTGTAAGGAGAGCTGGCTTCTGGAAGAAGACTCACTGGGCGACCACGACTGTGGTATCGTGACATCATAAAACGCGATATGAAGGCTGTGGGCATCGACATGGTGTCATGGGAGAGCGTAGCAGTCAACTGGACCATATGGAGAGAAATCCTAGCCCAACATCTCAAATCAAGGGAGGACCAACTGACAGAAGTCGCCATGGAGAGGCAGATTCGCAGGAAGCAAAATGACAGCTCCGACAGACCGGAAACAAAGAATAAATACATTTTGTCACCTCCCGCATCGGTTTCTACAGTTACAAACGCCGATGCTCCAGCCAAGCAGACAGTTAGGATGCTACCCATGGTCAAGCCTGACCGACGGAGGCCTACTCTTATAGATAGATAGATAGATAGATAGATAGATAGATAGATAGATAATAAAAAGCCTGGGACACTTGGAAAAGGCACGAGTTTATATCTTCTGTTCTCGGCTATGAGTAAAATGGCAAGGAATTCATGCCTCTATGGCCTCGGTTAGAAATGAAAATTAAACTTAAAGAAACCTGGTGTCGGACATCTGAGGACACCGAACAATTTCTGTTATCAATTCTTAATAAAGTGTTCCTGCTAGTACATGGAGATTCGCCATTACAAACAAATCATACGTGTGAGTAGTCTGATGGTTCAAAATGAACTGCTTTGACCTTCTTCATCGCAATCTCCAAAGTATTGCAATATATATATGATTATTTTCCGTTTTGATGTCAATACGAAGTCACTTATGGAAGTTCTAAGCATTTATAATTTAAAGTGATTCAAATGAGATACGAAATGTTTTGCAATCTATATATCATCTTTCTTCCTTCTCAAAGAATCTCGTATCTAGTTCAGAAGGACTACAAGAGTAGATAAGTGATAAGTGACCTTGAAGCCATATTTAGCCTTCATCGTCAATTAATGTGTGTGTGTGTGTGTGTGTGTGCGCGCGCGTAAATATCTATAGAGGGAAATTAAGAGAAAGAAATATCAATTTTCGATCATGTTCATACACTTAAACAGATATGATCAGGCAATCACGAATCGAAAAGAGACACGATCTTCCCAAGCATGTCACAACCATCTCTACTAACACGTGTCGTAGTCTAATAGCCCCTACCTATTCATGAATCTGGGGAAGACTTACGTCAAACAATGGCTAGAAAGAAGTGCAATTCCGATCACTTAAACATCTTAAAAAGTAATTTGCACTGCTTATATTTAGGTAAGGATAAAGAGAAGGTATTTGCCCGAATTTGAAATCATATACTTGCAATATTGTAAATGCATCTATACATTGAAAATATTAATTTGTAGCATTTTAAAATTTGATGGTCAAAGGTGCATAAGGAAGGCGAAAGATGTCTTCTGAAAACTAAGAAAAGTATGAAGAAACAGGCAAAATCATTAGAAACAAAGAAAGTGGTACTCAAGTGTTGAGCAATATCAGTGCTCTTTTATAGCAATAAATGTTGTACAATCTGCTCAGAGATGAAAAGGAGACTCCAGACAAGAGAAATCATCGTTAAAAGAACTTGTGGTAAAATAAATGTCCTACAAAAGCATCTTGTGGTTACCATGGACGAAGTTTTACAGTAAATGATAAAAAAAACGAATACTTAATATCAGATAGAGACAATTGAAATTTCAAAGGCACATTGCGAGAAAAGAAAGCCTAGAAATTTTATACACGCAGAGAACATGTTGAAATCAAAGAGGCAAAGAAAAACAGCTCATAACCTATTTATTGTGCAAACAAGGATTAGGATGGATAGGAAAAGAAGTAAAACTTTATTTTAAAAAATAAACAGAGGTGAAACATGACCATCACAACCTCAGTATGCACGTCACATAGAAGAAGAAGAAGAAGAAGAAGAAGAAGAAGAAGAAGAAGAAGAAGGACGAGATGGAGGATGAGATTAAAACGACGAAGAAAAAGAAAAAGAGAGAAAAGCTAACCCTCACAAGACGTTTTGAGAAGAAGAAGAAGAAAATGAAGAAGAAAAAGAAAAGATCAACGTAGAAAAAGTTAAAGTATTAATAAAGAAAAAAGATAGAGATGAGGAAGTAGAAGTTGCAGTGGAAAAAAAAGACGTCAACGCCAAAGAAGAAAAAGAAGAAGAAGTCGATATGAAATTAAGGTGTTTTCTAAAATAATTAATATCTAGAAGGTTATTTTTAAATATTTTTAAATATATATATTGGCGGAAAAAAATTTTTGTAGAAAATACCAAATACAAAGTGCGGCAGAGATAAATTCCAAATACCTATCTTAGCATTATGTAGGATGAATTTCATGGGCGGTATATACTGGAGGTAATTTCACTGAACACCATATATATATATATTTCACTACACACTATTCATACGTGCGGGTGTAAGAGTGTGTTTGAACAGGCTCATGTCTGTGTATAATGTGAGTACATAATTATTTTTTAAAATTGGGTACGGGTTTTTAACACTAAATCTTCAACATAACGACTCTTAAGAATGTTTAAAATGACCCCCGCTTGCTTCTACTAATGGAAAATATGTTCGATTATTGACTTGCGGACGTTTCCAAATATTTCCACACGGTCTCGAATGGTTTCACATACTCTCATGATACGTTGATGTAGCGTTTCTGTATTATTGATATTTTTTTAATAAACCGATTGTTTTAGTTGGCCCCATAGATCAAAAGCCAAATATCTGAGGCCGGAGGAACGTGCAGGGTATGAAACTTGTCCCCCCTACCTCTCAGTCTTTCATAAGAAATATCATGTAGGGCATCGGGAACAATGGGACTAAAACATGCTGGTGCAACATCCTAGATGCGTCTTCCTATTATCAGGGTTACGTCCTCTAGCTGGTCCGGAAATGTGTTTGAAATAAAATAAAAAAAAAAGCTTGTAACATTCTAACCACACATTAATATTAATATTAATAGGGTAAATTTGTTGTTCCATTTCTTCTAAATGGTGCCGCGACCGTAAACAACACTGAATAGACAAAATATGAATTGTCCAGTTGTGAAATAAACCACAGGCAAAATCTTTCCCATGGTGAGTGATCACAGGACGAAAGACCCTGCACTCTTGAAGGACTTTCCATGTGGTACTATGAGTTGTACGACATTCTAGGACCATTTGAGGTATTTCTTTAATAATTATATCGCCCTAAGCAAGGAGTTTTATTGCTACTGTTTTGCAGGGGGGTTACATAGGAGGAAAGTTATGAGAAAGAGTGACAGGTTATAGGGGGTGTCAGGACGTGGGTAAGATAAGGATGAGAATACTGATGAGAGTGAAGTGGACGGAGAAAGGAGCCCGTGGATGAAGGTTAGTGAGATAGGAGATGACTATTGACTTTACGTTTAAATTCTAGGGCATTTTATCTGTCGTGCTATCTATCTATCTATCTATCTATCTATCTATCTATCTAACGTTTTATAATCCTATCGCCCCAAGATAAGAGAATACTGATGAGAGTAGAGTGAAGGGAGAAATGAGCATGAGAGAGAGGATGAAGGTTAGTGAGATAGGAGATGACTACTGACTTTACGTTTAAATTCTTGGAGAATGTAGCTGCTGGGAAAGCAAGTATTTGGAAGGGAATCTTGTTGCTCGAATAAATCTAAACTTATTTATAAATAGATCTTTGTCTGTGTGTGTGTGTGTGTGTCCGTTAACTATAGACTCCGAAACGGCTGAACCGATTTTCTTGAAGATTTACGCAGTTGTACTATAAGCGTCTGCGAGTGTTCTTAGCTAGGTTTTGTGTCGATGTTCCCCCGATAAATATCGATAATCGAAAAAATCGGGTTATTGAAGGAGTGGTCCGATTTTAATCAAATTTGATAAACTCATAGACAAAGACATAAGAAACGATATTCAAATGATTCAAGGTTGCAGTTCTTACAATAGTGCAGAAAATCTGATATCGATACAAGGAAATCAAAATTTGACTCACATCCATTCATTTTTTTTTCAGTCTACTCTTTCGCTTTAGCTGGAAACATTTATTGCTTTTTAGTCTTTCGGACCAACGTCCAAAGAGTCTGAGCTCCAGGACCATGGATTAGTTTTTAAGCTTTCATTACACTCGAGCAACGCCGTGCTATAGTGCTAGTTTATATATAGAGGGCACCAGTGAGTTAATTTCATCGGAGCAGAAACCGTGAAAGTATTTGAAGAAGAGACACAGGTATGCTGATAACTGGATAGCCTTTAAAATATGTTACTCATAGTCAGGAGTATGAATGAATCATTGTCTTCCGAAGCACATAGTTTGTGGTGCCATCGATTCTTTCCCAGCAATGCGAGGTTCAACAGCAGCAAATTGAATAATTAGGCTGGCTTCTCTCTGGAAATGCAATCTCTTACTACCATGCAGCCACATGTTCATTACTTCTTCTTCTTCTTCTTCTTCTTCTTCTTCTTCTTCTTCTTCTTCTTCTTCTTCTTCTTCTTCTTCTTTGTGCCTTGTCCTTTCAAGACGTAGGCAATCATGGCCTTCTACGCCTCCCTATCCCTGGTGTCTATTAGCACGCATTCTCTTGTAACATCTTGCACCCCCTGTTCTGTCATCCTCTTGCTCAAGCCCTTCAAATATGTTATCCGCTGCTTTCCTCTGTCTCTTTTTCCTTCTATCTGGCCTGTTAGTATCAGGTTCTCCAAGACATCCTTTCTCATTGCATGTCCCAGGAACTTCAGTTGTCTCAATATTAATTTCTTTTTCGTTTCCATTCTTTCCAAAACCTCATCATCGCTCACATTCTCGGTCCATGATATCAGCAGCATCCTTCTGTAGAACCACATTTCAACTGCCTCAAGTTTTCTCCAGCATCTTTGATGATATTGTCCAACATTCACTGCCAAATTGAAGAACTGACATCACATAGCAATCTAATACTTTCTTCTTTGTTTCTAGGGAAAGTTTTCTGTGACTTAAGACTTTACTCAGCTTCTGGAACGCGTTTTTTGCCATGCCGATTCGCCTTCGGATGTCTGTGTCTCATTTTCGTCTTCTATTAAAACCTTTCCCAGGTATTTAAATTTTTGCAGCTGCTTGATTTTAGTATCCCTGATCTGTAGTTGGCATTTTAGGATAATCTTTTTGCTAATGACTATGCATTCAGTTTACTTGCAAATTATTTGTAGTCCTTGTTAGTCACTCTCCTCAGCTACCTTCTCTAGAATGTCTTGTAGTTTCCTTTCTGTGTCTGTAATCAGCACTGTACCATCTGCGTACCTTATATTGTTAAAATTGTGACCCCCGATGACAAATCCTGGCATATCATCTAGGGTCCTCAAAATATTCTCACTGTACAAATAAATAGATCCGGTAAAAAGCCTCATCCTTGTCTTACGCCCATCTCTATCTTTGTAAATCTGCTGCATTCGTTAGCTGTCCGTATGCAGGCAGTTTGCTGCCAGTAAAGATTCTTCATTACTCTAATGTCTTTCACAAATATGTCGAGGCTGCTGAGCATCTCCATCAATTTTTTGTGGCGTATCTCGTCGAACGCCTTCGCATAATCGATAAAACATAGGTATAAGTCCTTCTTCATTTCTGTTGTCTTTTCGGAGAGCATTCCAATCATAAACATGGTGTTCACGCAGAAGTATGTAAAAAACATGTCTGCCTTCTTAGAAAAGTCATATCATGCTATTTTAAACGGAACAATTCAGAGTTAAATTATTTCTAAACACGTTAAACGTTGAAATCAGATTAACCTTAAATGTACCCAAATGACAAATACAACAAAGTCTGCAATGACCACATGACCATCTCCTGTAAATTCTCTTTAAACTTAATAACTCAGAAAGGAAGTATTTGCAGACATATCGTTATATGAATTTTAGTCCTTGTTTTGGTGTGAGTAAAATGACCTTAAAACTCGTAAAAGTATTTTTATACACTATATATATATATACGTATATATACACACTACGGGCCATAATTATTAGGCCATACAGTGTTTTAAAAAATTATACTATTTTTTAGTATTTAATGCCAAGTGAATAATTGTAAATAAAAATAGAATGCACAATAGCATGTGCATCAAATGAATTTATAAATATTTAATAATTACCTATATTGCAATTTCATCAGTGAAAGAATGAAGAAAATTTAGGGTCATTCTGACGGGTTCCTCTTTTGCTTTCATGCCTTGTAAAATTTTGCAAAGTAATAATAAAAGTAAACTAACCAGCATCAAAGTGTCACATTCAAATGGGCGCTCTTATTCGGCAGAAACACCCAAGGTTCACCCGTTTTTTGTCAAATTGTAAGTGGGAGAAAGGCCACCATTCATCTCTAATTTTGATTTTAACCTGTAGCGTAAAGAACAAGATCCATTCCCTTTTAAGTAAAGATACTTCAGGGACCAAAGACGGACTGCCACCTCGGTCTGCTTCTGCACCTCCGATCAATTTATTTCCAAGAGGAGATCGGATACCGAGTATCTTGGCCAGCCTGTCCACCGAGAGGAAAGTTCCCGTCATGAGAAACACTCTTTCAATCGTTCAACCGCAAGCCAACTGACTTATCGTTGTTAGTCTTGGTCCCGGTCACAGTCTCGTATCCTCCGATTTCTTTGCCGACTTCGTCAATAGACGCTTTGCTCCACGCAAGAACCTATCCTAAGTGAGAGCACCAGGTAGAGAAATTCCGCGTATGACCGGATTTTTCTTTAATTTGTGAAGGAAAGGTCCAACGCAAGAACGTACAGCACAGGCGAAAGCAGACAACCTACCCGAATGACGCGTGACAAGGCTCCGATGGAAACCCATTCACTTCCACCATCACACCGAGTGACGCATATAAAAGTCGGATCCAAGTATGAAATTACAGCCCGAAAACAACATCTGAAAGGCCAGTCACCAGGAATCAGCGATCAACTCTACAGAAATCGTAGAACTGTTCTAAATTGATCAGTGCGACTTAAAATGTCGATTTTTCTCGATGATGAAGCATATCATAAAGTTTGTCCTGAATAGTCCTGCTTTTCACAGCACAAGTCTGGTCGAAGCCAGTCAAACTAGAGCGGACATTATGCAAATGACGTGCTAAAATATTGTCTAAAATCTTTAAGTATGTCTTTAACATGATTAAAGAGCGAAAGTTCTTTCCCATCCCCACCTTTCATGCGTAACAATTTGATCACACCCCTGCTGAAGCTTTGAGATATAGACCCACGTTTCATCCACCTGTTGTAAATAAATGACAGAAAATGAACAGACAGATGACTGCCTCAATTACAGTTCGTAGGGTTGACCATCTAATGTCGAAGATTTGACCCGCCTAACCAGCTTCTGGGCTTTGCAGATTTCCGACTCTGTAAAGGGACTCTCGAATCTAGCCGCTTCATCCACCACTGGGTGGGAAAACTCGACGAAACAGGTGTTTAACTGACCCGTATTCAGGTTTGGCTCTTTAGCGAACAAACCCTAAAACTAGCCACGAAAAGCCGTACATGTATCATGTTTGTAGTCACAAATATCGGGCAATGTGACGCACACCTCACGTCAGTGGAAGACATTCCTGACTTACTATGCACGCAATTCAACGACCATATACGCCGACTCTAAAAACTTCCTTTTTAACCTAACCAACCACAATGCATGTTGCTTCTTGATAGGCAATAAAGCTAACTCTCTCCTAGTGCCCCTACCATCTCGGGGTTCAATTTAACCATCAATTTTTCGTTGTTTACGCTGATAATATAGCTAGATTGATTCAACGAATATAATCAGCAGCAACCAGCCTCATTGTGAGGTTTAATTTAACCAACTACATACACCCAACCACAGCCTCGGTCAATTCCCGCAATAGGATTATAACATCTGGTTGATATAGGTGTTTATTATAACAACTATATCAAACAAGATGAGAACAAAAGTTCGAAATTATTGAAAATTACTCATCTCAGAAATACATACAAATTATGACAAATGGCAGGAACCCACTAACATAATCCAGTTGTCAAAATTCATCTGACACTGAGTATAAAAGGCTCTAAAATTAAACCACTACCGTGGCGTAGTAGATATAGTAGTTGGTTATACATGTGTTGGTATCATCTAGTGGTCATAAGTTCGATCCTTGGACTTGGTCGTGGCGAACCAAATTCCAAAAAGAAAGAATAATAATTGATTTTACAGGATATTTCGCACTAATCAACGAGATAATCCAATCTATGGACACCTGATGTTAACCAGTACTTGGTTGAAACGTTGTGTCGATTATAACCCCTATATCAAAAGTTCGATATAATTCCAAGATTATTGAAAATTGCTCATCTCATAAATAAACACAGCTGGTTTTGAAAACATCACTCACCGTATAATGATGCATTTAATTTCCAGCAGCGACCTATCATAACCTTACGCTTATCTAAGTTTACTCGAACACTGATGATCCTATGATTTGAGTAAAATATTGAATAAAAACTTGGACAAACTAAGAGCCTTACATCGAATCTAGGAAACGACGAGGTAGCTTGAATGCACCGCCGTAGACGAGCCGAACCTACTCATACAAATCCACACTATATCCATATTTGGATATTTACAAAAGAGATCGAAGTTGTTGACAATGTCATGAAATTATTTCCCATCCCGGTTTTAGTACCCGACCTTGCCCCTGTAAGATCCATGTCGGGGTGAAGGACGCGTTTCCAATTGCCAGCTAACATTACTTGACGAGATGTCGTTAGAAATTGTAGAAAAAATTCAGGCCGCTCAATATGGTCATTGGCCAAGTAGACCCCAATGAGACGAAGATCCTTATCCTTTATAGTAACTTCCAGTACACAAAGCCTCGAAACCGCGAAAGCCAGAGCATATACACATCTAAAACTTGCTTACTAGCCAGGAATCTTCCGGTTACTATGACCGGTATTTTTCGGCCGAAAAGTTCAAACCGTTTAGTAGAGACGAAGGTCAAACGATACTGTATGATATCGAAGCTCAATTCACAGTTCCATTTGTAAAAGGTGGCATCTAGTATTTTTCCATACTGACTGAAAAAAGCAGTTAGGTGCTCTCCTGTTATGTGAGTCGGCACCTCTTATACTGCGACTTGGTCATGGGTCGACCATCATATACGGTCAGTAAGATAAGGTCTTTTCTTACCAGCTTTTGTTTAGTGATTTTCGAGTCAATCTTCAAAGCAGTACGTCTCATATGAAAAAACATTTTCCTTAATGACTCTTTCGGATTTGACCCCACGGTACCTCAGTGAACGTATAAGTGTATCTTTCAGAGAGCGACAAATTTTGTGCGAACGCCAGTCCCCCAGGGAAACCGACACAATTTTTTTTAAACCACTCTAATTCTTGGAGGTCTACCAAAAACTCATTTTGTTTTATGAAACATTCATAACTTTTGGCTTGTTTCAAATAAGTACCGCGATGTTAGTCATACTGTTTGGAATGGACTGCTGTTAAATGGCGCAAATAAATTATTTTATAAATTCGCTACTTTTATTTCTTGTCTTTTATTTTTGAGAACCCACACGTAACGGTGTCTTTTTTTTTAACGCTCACGTGGTAGGGAAATTTTGAACACGCAATTTTTAAAAAACAAGAAATTATAACGTTTTCCTCCATGGTTGTAGGAACCTAACAGGTATTTTTTAGAATGGCTACACTTACTCATAAAATACCTACTAGGTTCATACAACCATCAATGAAAGGGTTATAATTTCTTGTAATTTTAAAAATTGTGCGTTCAAAAGTTCCCTGCCACGTGAGCGTTAAAAAAAACCGTTATGTGAGCGTTCTTAAAAAAACGGTAAACGGTAAAATCAGGTATTGCGAAATTGCCTGAAGACACAACTCATGGTAGAAATCTAGGTTGAGTAAAAACTCATTTACAAATGGAAAATATTCAAAAGTTCTAGAATATATATATATATATATATATATATATATATATATATATATATATATATCCAAGTGTACAAAGAACGAAGAAAGCATTAGCAACATTCAACATATTAATTTAAAACAGTTCATTTAAAATATAGAAATAGAGCAATGATTATTTTTTATAAGTTATAGTTTAGAACATGTACAAATTACAAATCACTACAAAAGTGCACATTTTGTTTCCACATCGAAAAAACAATGTCTCATCAGGCAGTTAATAATGACGGTATGTTATTTTTGAAAAGGAATATTATAAAATCTCACTTCCGCTTTATTTTGGAAAATTATGCAAGGTAAAGAGGATAGAAAAGAAGGAAGAATAAAAAAAAAAGAAATAAAAAAAGAGGTAAAACAAAAAGGAAAGAGAGATACATAGGAAATACAGAGAGTAGGAAGACAGGTGAGAAAGAAAAAGCAAAGAGGAAAGAGCCGATGATAACGGCTCAGACAGAAATAGACCCAAAATGTGGTAGGAGGTGAAATATAGATAGATACACATAAGGGTCACGCGACGTCTGGGCTTAAGAAAATATTAAAAGTGAGGAGAAAAATTAGATGGAGTAAAGAATGTATGGAGGGGGATGACAGTAGAAGACGTAAAAGAAAAAGAAATATATATATATATATATATATATATATATATATATATATATATATATATATATAAAGTACGTGAATTTTGGCAGCATCCTTTCTTTTAAACACGTTATATTAGACTATAGAGACATCTTAGATTTTCTCTTTATATTTTCTCACATGAAATTGAATTAAAAAAAAATAACGTTTATTTAGTTCTTCAAAATGTAGTAACACGTTTCCGCTGCAAGGCAATTGTTGATAGTTAAAAATTGTAAAAACGTAAAATTTGTACCTTGATGATGAACGATCACGTTCGAAAATACGCGCTTAACATATGGACAATATTTGTATCAATATAATTTGGAAATATGAGAAAATACAAAAGAAAATCTGCAAGAGTATGTTGTCTCCACCATACCACACACACACACACACACATACACATTATATATATATATATATATATATATATTACATATATAGGTTACGTACAGACATAAACATGCGCAAATACACAGTCATATATATATATATATATATATATATATATATATATATATATAATGCTACGTAAAAGAAAAAGAATATTTATATATATATATATATATATATATATGCTACATTATACAAATTTACTCGTACGTACAGTCATAAACATGCGCAAATACACACAGTCATATATATATATATATATATATATATATATATATATATATATATCGATGTATTTATATTGAATTATGTAAGTGAATGAGTGTGTCGAAGCCAGTAAGTGATGTGTGTAATTTAGGCTGTTGTTATTAGACGCTATTTTCAGATTAATCTCGGTATATCAATTGTCTATACTTCCCTTTCTAGTCCCTCCGCTTGAATTATTTGGTATGAGTCCATTATATCAGAGAGCAATTATGATATCAAGGGAGAGAATCAAGATAATGCAATTGCAAAACGACAGGATGATGTGTGCTAAGAATCAAGAAAAACACTCAAATACATTATATATATATATATATATATATATATATATATATATATATATATATATATATATCGCATTTTTGTTCACTTCGGGATTTAATTAGATAATGTTGTCTTGATTGTTGTGTGTATGATTATTTTTTTGTTTTTTTACTGATTTTTACAAAATAAAAATAATGTCTCGAGAAGAATCAGCCCTCCCCAAATGAAAAGAAAAAAATATCTAAATAAAGTAAAAATAAAAAGAAAAAGAAAACACAAAGAAAATAAAGAATTATTAATTCACAAATGGCGGAAAACTGAACATCATCTCGTTTGATAAATAAATAAATAAATAAATAAATAAATAAATGCAAAATTATCTATATAAATAAAATAGACCTTTCTTTATTGCATGCGTGAGCTCACTGGAAGCGGTGCCTTTGTCATTGTTCTTTATTTATGAGAGAATCAGCAGAAGAGAAAAAAGAGAAAAAGAAAGGGAAAATAAGAGACAAAGAGAAGCAGAAGAAAGAGGAGAACATTTTCTTCGCATGTACAGTTTTTATCTCTAGAAGTGATGTCTCAGTTGCTTAAAAGTGTGTACTCTGATGTGAATGAGTAGTTGATTTTGTAAGCGCCGTTTAGATGTGGCACAAGGCCGAAAGTATGCGGTATCCCTGAAGATCAAACTCACAACTCACTTGTAATCCGATGAACTTAGATCACTGGTGCCCCCTAGGTTCTAATTTGCACGAGATACTAGATTTGTAACTAGATCCCACCCTTTTACAATGAAACCAATAAAATGCAACCGCAACTTCTACTCCAACAGTTTCTTTTCTCGCACTTTTCTCGCACTTCCCGACTGTGGAATTCCCTTCCACATGACCGCTTCCCCGACGGCTACAATCTCCAGGAGTTTAAATGTAAGGTCAATAGACACCTCCTAACACGATAACTCACTTCCATTCTTTCAAACACTCTTCCCATCCTCTAAACTAGCTATCACCCGCCTTCTGCCATTTCCTATATCTAACCACTCTTTCTATTTACCTTCCCCTATGTAGCCCCAAGCGCAATAGTGGCAATGGGATGCCTTGCTTGGGGTGAAACGATTAAAAAAAAAAAGATTTTAGGAAACAAGCTTGCTGACCATCACACCACGTCAATGTGCCCCTTCTATGTGTAGTGTTATAGTGGGTTGCTTAACTATTCCGTTTTTATTTGTAGTGGGAGTCCGTTCTAATGAAGGGAAGTTTATACCGTTGCAGGTTAACGGAATTTAGCCTTGTGGTAAATAGGCCACTATAAGTCATAAAATGATTATAAAATCAAGGAAAGCAATTTGAGTTGAAAAATAACGTTTTTATATACATATATCAATTAATGTTTTACAATTAAAGTAATACTTGAATATAGGTCCAACGTAGGTTAAATGTTCATGGCAAATAATAAGCTGAAAGATATTTAAGGCTTAGGAATGTGGGGGAGCGTGTAATTGAGGAATGTCTTTGATGTAGTCGCTCCTTATGTCAGCAAGTACTTTTGAGACAGGGAAGAAAGTAAGGAGAGGTGAAGGGAGGCGAACGTAGTAGCCGCTTGACATAAGTCAAGGGGTTATCGAGTACACTCTTCTCCTGAGGTCTCTCTGCTGGGTGCTTTCTGTTTCGGCTTTTTATATCTGCTTTTTGGATCAAAAGCAGCTCGTTTGGGATTTCACACTTGAATTTGATTCTGGGCTTCCCATTGGTTGGTAAATAAAATTCGCGTAGGCTCGCGAAATGGAAATTTGATATTTGATTAATTTTTATTTTTCACCTGAAACATCTGCGCGGACCCGGATGAAAACGACGACTTTTGGTCATTTTCCTGTTTGTCGTGAAAGAGCAAACATCCGGTCCATCGCATTTGTTCGATCGGTATCACCACAGTGTCTCTTCAGGATATGGGTTTTTAAAATTTTACTATTTCTTGTAGCTTTTAGTAACATTTGTCACCCATTCTTCTCCACTGTTTTATCTTCCGTTCACCCAAACTTGTCGATTTCATCCTCGCTCATTTACCATTGACCTGTGAGTACCAGATTCTCCAAGCTCTCCTTTCACATTATGTATCCAATAAACGTCAGCTTTCTCTAATTGAGGCTGATTTTAAAAATTTGTTCCTTATGCAGTCTATTTTATTCTCAATATCCTACTGTAGAACGATATTTTTATTGTCTTAATAATTTTTCACCTGTAAGGAGATTGTTAACTGCCATATAATTGGATTGATATTCCATCGCAGTTTAATATTCTTTTTTTCTTTTTTCTAAGGAAATGTTCCTGTTTCTTAGGACATTCATCATATATTCTCTGACCGCAGTGTGTAATTTCGCCCAGAAGTGTATTTACATTGAACAAACGTTGTTTGATAGAAAAAAATGAGAGCTAGATAAAAATGAAAATAAAAATTGTTTTGTTCAAGAATGCGAACTTCAGATGACAGGCGAAATTGTGTTTAGACAGCTCTTCTCAAAAGTGACGAAATACAGTATTTTGCAAAAGCATTAGGACAAGAACTATTTTATCTTTTATGAGTTATATTGACAGAAAATAAACAATTTAAATAAAGTAATTTTATTTGATTTAGTCAACAAATGCTTTAACAAGAAAAATACTTGTTCAAAATAAATTTAATATTCAGTATAATAGCCTTTTGCTTTGATCACAGTATTCATTTTGACAGGCATTGACATCACAAGCTTCTTCAATGTATCTCATGGTATCTCCTGCCATGCAGCTTGTATTTGTTCTCAAAGTGTGTCTTGCGAAGTAACATTAGATTTGTCAATTCGAGAGAGGGGAATAAGGAAAAAAGTCAGACTTATCCAATGATAATAGAATAATGAGTAGTTTCAAAATAACTTGTTTAATAGAAATTAGGAAAAATGAAATATAACTTCTTTTTAATACATTTCTTTTACACCTAGTTTTAAATAATCAATATTTATTAGCAATTTACTTTTCACCCTGTATTTGAATTTCAGTGTTTTTTTTTTGTTTTGTTTTTATTATTATTATTATTATTATTATTATTATTATTATTATTATTATTACTACTACTACTACTACTACTACTACTACTACTACTACTACTATTATTATTATTATTTAGGAAACCATTCCTGTCCTAATAATTTCGCATGTGCGTTGTGGTACAGTGGATATCGGCTCGGAACGAGAAACCGGGGAGCCGAGTTCGAATTCCAGCTGAATCCATTGTATTCACTTACGCGCAAATACCCTTTGGAAAGGTATTAATTCGTCTCTTCCTTCCAGTTATGGGTTAAATAACAGGACAGATTGGGTTCTATAGCCTTGGTCGGCAACCAGTCTACCGCAGAAAGCAATGGCAACCTACGACTAATTACACTTAATAATATAATGCACCTCTTCCTCCTCTAGCTATGAATAAAAAAACAGGACAGATTGTGTTCTATAGACTTGGTTGGCAACTTGTCTACCTTAGAAAGTAATCACGCGCTACTGCGGAATAATCTTCTGCCCAGTCAGTCATGTCTCTGTCGAGACATGATCGCCCAAGCGTGTATCACGTATGGCACTCAACTGACAGACTGGTAGTGTGCAAAAGTTTTAGGTAGGGGTGATTTTAAACTTTATTTTGATGCCTCATATAAGATAAAATAGTTCTTGTCCTAATACTTTTGCACAGTACTGTATATATACTAGGTGCAATTGGTAAATTGTCGCAATTATTTTGATGCCTCATGAAAGATAAAATAGTTCTCTCCCTAATACTTTTGCACAGTACTGTACATGGACAATATGAAACAGATACTGGATTCGTTTTTGGAAATGGACACATAGAGGTGGCAAACGGTTGCATATATAACAAGCGACTTATTTTCTCAAAAAAAGGCTAAACCAACCGAAAAAAATTGAGTTAGAAATAAGCATCCCTTTTTTAAATTCGACTGACCACCAAGGCAGTAGATAAATGTAGTATTATTTAGTTTGTTTTCTTTGTCCCATCTCTTTTCCCTCTCTGATCAACTTTTTGCATTCATGGCTTTAAGCTACTATGTTACTCGTATACTTAAATCGGTTATAGGCTTTTAAATCAACCATGCCCAAAGTGAATATTTTAGTTGGTCGAGTACTTTTTTTGTGGTTAAAAATGCAGAAGAATAAATGTTTCATCGGAATTAAAATCGTATCAAGGGAGCTACAGAGATAATTTAAATGTGTTTTTCTATGTGCGCCTACGCAGTAAGATATATCTGCCTACCTTCGAGCCAAAAGAAACATAAAATCTGTGATAGCCTGCAACTAATAAGCCATTGTACATCATTAGTTTTACGTGTGTCGTTTCGATAGGACAAAATCAAAGATCCTCCACGGCTGTTGTGCTAAAGAAAACTATGCAAACAATTGTTTTGTTAATCATGGAATTCTCGTTGTAACACACTATGCGGAGAATAGACTGATATATATATATATATATATATATATATATATATATATATATACTACCGGCCATAATTATGAGGCCACCCTAGTGTTTTAAAATACGATGTATTTCATACTATTTTTTAGTATTTATTGCCAAGTGAATGATTTTAATTGAAAGTAGAATGATTTGTTTGTTGATATTACACAATAATATGTGCATCAAATTAATTTATAAATATTTAATTATTTCCTATATTGCAGTTTCATCAATGAAAGAATCAAGAAAATTTAGGGTGATTCGGACGAGTTCATCTTCTCTTCCTTGCCTATTAAAATTTTACAATGTAATAATTCCAAAAGAACCATTCTATTTTCATTTTTTATAATCGTGTTGCCTGATGCAAGGCATTTTACTGCCAGTGTTGAGCAGTGGGTACATAGGACGTAAGTTATGAGAAAGGGTGACAAATTACCGCCCTATCAGCCTTCTTCCGATCTTCGGCAAAGTGTTCGAAGCCATTATCAACGCCGAGGTCGTTCAACATCTCACGGCCCACGGACTCCTGTCAGACAAACAGTATGGCTTCCGCTTCACCAGGTCTACTGCTGATATGCTAACGACCATCACCGAGTACATATATCAGGCACTCGATAGGAATGGTGAAGCCCGAACCGTTGCCTTTGATATCTCTAAAGCGTTCGACAATGTTTGGCATGTTGGCCTTCTATGCAAACAGCGGAGCTATGGTATAGCTGGACAATTGTTTGAACTAATCCATTCATTCCTATCTAACCGCACATTGAAAGTGGTATTAAACGGACATGCCTCCCAGAACTACCATACGAACGCGGGTGTCCCTCAAGGCTCTATCCTAGGTCCTACGCTCTTTCTGATCTACATTAATGATCTCGCTGATAACATAAGATCCCAAGTAGGTATGTACGCCGATGACACCACAGTTTGTTCTCGCCTCGTTCAAAAATCTGGTGTGAGCGACAAAGCTAACCTTGCAGCCGAGCTTGGAAAGGACCTCCAATCCGCAGTGGACTGGGGTAAGAAATGGCTCGTAAATTTTAATGCTTCTAAAACGAAGCTACTATCAATTAATCATCATAGACAATCGCACCTACCTCCTATTAGCATGGACCAGGCTTGCCTCCCAGAGAGTAAAACACTACGCCTCCTTGGTCTCACACTCTCAGTGGACCTCAAGTGGAATGACTATATCGAATCCATTGCTAAATCCTCCGTCGGTTCTCTGTGCAGGGCCCGGAGTTTTTTTCCGTCTGAATCTATCCTGCACATTTATAAATCTACCATCCGCCCGTGCATTGAATACTGTTGCCATATCTGGTCGGGTGCCCGTGCTATTCTCCTTGGGCTTCTAGACAAGGTACAGCGGAGGGTCTGTAATGTGATCGATACCGACTTGGGAGACCGCCTGCAGTCTCTCTCCCACCGGCGCGACGTGGCTTCCCTGTGTCTCTTCTGTAAATATTTCACGGCTTCTGCTCCGATGAACGTAGATCACTGGTGCCCCTAGGTTCGAATTTGCACGAGATACTAGATTAGCAACTAGATCCCACCCTTTTACAGTGAAACCGATAAAATGCAACCGCAACTTCTACTCCAACAGTTTCTTTTCTCGCACTTCCCGACTGTAGAATTCTCTTCCACATGACTGCTTCCCCGACGGCTACAATCTCCAGGAGTTTAAATGTAAGGTCAATAGAGAGAGAGAGAGAGAGAGATCTACGAAATTCCGTGAAGGCATTATTCTGATATCTTCACTCTTCACGGCTTTAGTTTCTTCAGCTCCGCACTTGAATGGTTAGGACCTTGTTAATTCTTCTCGAAGTAGAAGAAACGAAAGCCCTGAAGTGTGAAGACCTCACAATAATGCTTTTACGATACTTCGAAGTCGGCATAACTCTTAAGTTACCTTCACTATATAATTTAATCGAGTAGAGCTTCACCTATGTCGTACAAGGAAATATCCATTCTTATGGCTAGACCCAGAAATGTAATTTAGCTTACACTAGAAACCATCTAGAACGTGGAAGCAAATCTTGGAACTCTGTTTTATGGACAAATGAAACCAATCTATGACTATATGGTCACATGAATTCACATTATGTATGGAAGTTAGTGAATGAAACTAACAAAGTAAAAAATACCCTCCCTTTAATTAAGTACGTCAGTGGGAATATTTTTCTCTGGGAATCTTTTGCTTATTCTGGTCTAGGAGAACTTGCGAGAGTACACGGTATCATGGATAAAAAGCAGTATTTGGCTATTCTTCAAACTAATATAAAACAAATTGCACGAAATATGGAACGTTACTGGATGACAATGACCCACGACACGAACTGTTACAAAATACATAAATGACAACAAAATTAGGCTATTGGCGTGACTAACATAAATTCCTCACATCAATCCTACTGACATTTTATAGACATATAAAGAAAAACAGTAACAGACGTAAATATTTTTAATTTTTATGAACTGGAATCTATTGTCTAACAAGGATTGAATAAAATAGCCCTGACTGTGAGCCGGTGACTCTTGAGGAATTGTAAAAAATTGAACGAATAATCAAGAATAAATGTTACAAAATTTTTTTAATATTCAGTCAGTTAAGTTCCATACATATGTTTAGGCGATGATGTCTCTTCCGAGACATGGCTGACTGTCCAAAAATTATCCCGCAGTAGGTTCCCATTGCTTTTTACGGTAGATTGGTTACCAACCAAGGCTATAGAACCCAGTCTGTCCTGTTATTTGACTCATCACTGGAAGGTATAGAAGAAATAATACCGTTCCCAAAGAGTAATTGCGCGTAAGTGAATGCAACGAATTCAACTGAAATTCGAACCCCGATCTCTCGGTCCGAACCGATATACTTGATATTAAAATAAAAATTTGTTGTGGTCTTTATTGCACATCTTTTCAAATCTACTATTTAATCAAAAACGCACATGAAGAGTTAAAAAAATGTGTGTATGGATATATCTGTGCGAATGTATGTCAGTACATGTGTATATACTTGTATATGTATGTACATGTGTTTATATTTGTCTATGTGATATATTTTATTTGTCAGGATATTTGTGGGTGACTGTGGACCTCTCTTTCCCCCTTTTCATATTTGAATAACTTTGCAACATTCTAAGGTCGTTCTGAATGGGCGTGCCTCTTCGTCCTACAGCACGAATGCTGGTGTCCCACAGGGCTCTATCCTGGGCCCGACGCTCTTCCTTATTTTCATCAACGACCTCCCAGATGAGATCAAGTCCCAAGTAGGCATCTACGCAGATGACACTACAATATACTCCCGTACCAATAAGAAACCTGTCGTGGCGGACAGACATAATCTCGCGGCTGACCTTGAACGGGATCTACACTGTGTAGTGAACTGGGGCAAGAAGTGGCTTGTCAACTTCAAATTCATCTAAGACCAAGCTGTTGTCTGTCAACCATTAAATGCAACCTCTCCTGCCTCCCATAACCATGGACCAAGCGATTCTCCCGGAGAGTAATACACTACGCCTCCTCGGACTTACCCTGTCCTCAGACCTCAAATGGAACCACTATATTGAATCCATAGCAATATCTACTGCTAAGAAGTTTAGGTCACTATGTCGATCCAGGATGTTTTTTCCACCTGAATCCATCCTGCATATATACAAGTCAACCATCAGTCCGTGCATGGAGTACTGCTGCCATTTATGGTCAGGTGCCCCTGCCTTTCTCCTCAGTGTTCTCGACAGGCTCCAAAGGAGAGTCTGTAATATGATAGGTACTGATTTGGCGGCTCGACTGCAGCCACTTCCCCATCGTCGAAATGTGGCCTCCCTATGTCTGGTCTATAAATACTTTCATGGCTTCTGCCCAGACGAACTTAAGTCACTGATGCCTCCTCAACAGGTGTTTACTCGTGCAACCAGACTGGCAAATGGGTCCCACCCATTCACAGTCAGGTTAGCCAAATGCAGACGACAATTCTACTCTTCCAGTTTCTTCTCTCGTACTTCCCGCCTGTGGAACTCGCTCCCGTATTCTTGCTTTCCTGACGGCTACAACCACCAGAAATTTAAATGCAAAGTCAATACTCATCTACTAACCACTGGACTCTAGCTCTCTCCCCACCCCCGTATAACCTTCCCTTTCTCTCCACCTATTTATCTGTCATCGCACCTGCTTTCTCAGCTTTTTATTGTTCCTTTCTAACTAGTTTGTACTCCTCACTCTTTTCTAATTAATCTTTTTACATTTATGTAGCCCCCTGCAAATCAGTGGCGTTTCCGCCTTGCTCGGGGTGAAATGATTAAAAAAAAATTTTAAAAAATCTAATGCCCTGTTAAATTTAGAATTTAAAATTTGTAGTCTCTAACAGCAACCCAAAATGCCAAATACAGGTGGGGGATACTAGAATCAAGTAAGTACAAAAATTTAAATACCTAGGAAGTGTTCTAACAAAAGATGGAAGAGCGACAAAGAGATCCGAAGGCCAATTGGCATGGCGAAGGACGCGTTCAAGAAGCTAAGTAAAGTACTAAGACACAGGAAAATTTCACTGGAAACAAAGAAGAGAGTGCTAGATCACAATGTCATATCAGTTCTTCAATACTGAAGTGAATGCTGGACAATATCATTGAAGATGAGGAATATAACTTAAAGCAGCGGAAATTTGGTCCTACAGAAGGATGCTGCGGATATCATGGACGAAAAGAAAATAAATAGTGAGCATCAGGAAGAGAAAACTGAAGTTCCTAGGGCATGCAATGAGGAAGAAGGCTTGGAGAACCTGATACTGACAGGCCAGATAGAAGGAAAAAGAGACAGAGAAAAGCAGCGGTTAACATATTTGAACGGCCTGATCAGGTGGATGACGGAACGGGGTTTGCAAGGTGTAACAGGAGAAAACATACTAAGAGCCACCAGGGATAGGGAGACGCGGAAAGCCATGATCGCCTACGACCTGAAAGGATAGGGCACATAGCATAGAAGTCTCTCTCATTAATTCCTAATAAATATATTTGTATTGTTTTTTTAAATAAATCGTAGTTTTTATTGTAAAGTGAAAGTAATAGTCGATTAGTGAGACTGATTTTAATTTTAATCACATATTAATATTAATGCCCCAATAAATTGTTTTTAGAGTCTGTTCTTATGTTCGTAAATTTGAGTTTACTAGTATTTAATTTGGTCACCACAGACTATAAAGCAATGTCTCCCCGATTGAGAAAGTTTAGCTCGTTTTGAACCTTTTAAAACTCTTCAACTTGAAATCGGCACCCGCACTTGTAAAGACTTTTTAAGATAAATTTGCTCCTGTGAATTGTTATAATAAGCTTTCATTCTTGGTAGCTCTAGTGTTTTCTTTTAAGCAAAATGAGTTTTCATTATTGGTACCCCTAGTGTTTTGTTCAAAGCGTACAAAACGAGCTTTCATTATCGGCAACCAATAGTGTTTTGTTTTAATTGCACAAAACGAGCATTCCTTACTAGTACCCCGAGTGTTTTGTTTAAAGCGTACAAAACGAGCTTTCATTATCGGCAACCGTAGTGTTTTGTTTTAATTGCACAAAACGAGCATTCCTTACTAGTACCCCGAGTGTTTTGTTTAAAGCGTACAAAACGAGCTTTCATTATCGGCAACCGTAGTGTTTTGTTTTAATTGCACAAAACGAGCATTCCTTACTAGTACCCCGAGTGTTTTGTTTAAAGCGTACAAAACGAGCTTTCATTATCGGCAACCGTAGTGTTTTGTTTTAATTGCACAAAACGAGCATTCCTTACTAGTACCCCGAGTGTTTTGTTTAAAGCGTACAAAACGAGCTTTCATTATCGGCAACCGTAGTGTTTTGTTTTATTGCACAAAACGAGCATTCCTTACTAGTACCCCGAGTGTTTTGTTTAAAGCGTACAAAATGAGCTTTCATTATTGGTACTCCTAGTGTTTGTTTTAAGCGTACAAAACGAGCTTTCCTTATTAGTACCCCGAGTGTTTTGATTAAAGCCTACAAAACAAGCTTTCATTATTGGTACCCCTAGTGATTTGTTTAAAGCGTACAATATGAGCTTTTATATTTGGTACCCCTCGTGTTTCGTTTTAAGCGTACAAAATGAGCTTTCATGATTGCATCCCTAGTGTCTTGTTTAAAGCGTACAAAATGAGATTTCATTATTGGTACCCCTAGTGTTTTGTTTTAAGCGTACAAAATGAGATTTTATTTTTAGTACCCCGAGTGCTTTGTTTAAAGCGTACAAAATGAGCTTTCATTATTGATATCCCTACGCGTACATAATGAGCCTTCATTATTGGTACTTCTAGTGTTTCCCTTTAATCATAGAAAATGAGCTTTCATTATTGGAACCCCTAGTGTTTATTTTTAATCGTACAAATGGTCTCATTGTGTTACTGTTGATATAGCTATATATGACTGTCTGTTCCTTTCCATATTTTTATTTCACGCCTTTTTCTTCTGAAAAAACACGTAAGATATATTGCGTCCCTTCCACCTGCAATCATTTTTTATCATTTCACCCCATGCAAGGCATTTTACTACCACTGTTACCCAGGGTGTTAAATATGGGAAAATGATGAGAAAATATGGTTTAGTTGTGAGAAATGTCAGAAGAAGGGTAATAGACGGATGAGAATACCGGTGTAATGGGAGTGGAGTAGATGGAACAAGTGCTTGAGAGGATGGATGCAAATTAGTGAGATAGGAGATGAATATCCTGTTTATCATAGCTATCAAGGAAGCAAGTATATAGAATGGAATTCCACAGGCGGGAAGTGCGATAAAAGAAGCTGTTGGAGTAGAAATTGCGGTTACATTTTATCGGTTTTACCTTAAAAGGGTGGGACCTAGTTGCTAGTCTAGTAGTATGTAAATTCATACTTAAGTGCACCAGTGAGCTAAGTTCATTGGAGCAGTAGCCGTGAAAGTATTTGTAGAAGAGGCACAGGGAAGCTACGTCACGCCTGTGAGAGAGCAACTCGAGCCGAACTGCCAAGTCGGTATCGATCGCATTCCAGATTGTCCGTTGGATTTTATGCAACCTCAATTGCCATATTCTGTATTTTATTGTCCATTTTCTTCACTAAATTCTTTTCAGTGTCTTACACTTTCAGTAACCATTTTTGTCTTAGTAGCAGTAACGCCTGGTTTGAAGTAAATTAATTTAAAATGTGCTTCTGTTTGAAGTCGTACCATTACATCCAGCTGGTTGTGTCATTAACCTAGCAATAAAACAAACGATAATGATTCTTATATTTCATCAGCTTCTATATGGAATATTTATTTTCTGAATTCCTCTGAAGTTTTAGACTCGCCATATTCATTTTCTTCGTAGCTTTTAGTTCACGTGTTTCTATCGAGACTCACTTCTGAACCGTTAATTACCGTCTTCGTTGTGGGAGACTGTTTTTGAAGCCATTAGATTTAAATATTAAAATATTGTGTAAAGAATTTGTACGATGGAATTACAATTGATTTTAGTTTCCAAAGAGAAATATGTTTTATTTTATGATACTTATATCGGATCCTGTCGAAAAGACCCAGACCAATAATGCACAACTGAACAAAATCACCTTAATGGAATCACCCGTCGAAGATCTTGGAAAGAAACCAAACACTGCACTATTTCTATGTTTTATCATATGAATCCCGATATCATTTTTATATTTATCCATCACTCGGCTGAATCTCTCATGAGATATACCACTATCATGGTACTTAAGAGTTTATTCTCTTATGTTTCATCTTGACATATTCATTTGTATTTGTTTTATTGGATAATTTTAAATTAAATGCTACTCAGAATTAGTAGAAAGTCAATTAATTTTTAATTTAAAAAAATACAGAAAAATGTATAGTATTTACATTATTCTGACTATAATCGTCATCTTTGCTGCTATTTGTACGACGTTTCGGCCCCTGTACGATCCGGCCTTCTTCAGGTGCTAGGAATTTCGAACCGAACCCTTTTTTACAATAACTGGGGTATTTACAGCATATACATTATTCTGACTATTGTCATCATTTTTGTTGCCATTTGTACGACGTTTCCGTCGCTGTACCATCCGGCCTTCATCAGGTGCTAGGAATTTCAAACATTTTATGTGGATTTGTCAAAGAATAAAAGTATACCTTCTGTATGTTAAAATAGAAATTTATTAATGGAAAAGAATAACATGAATTGGTAGAAGTTAATGTTCAATGAGAAACAATTTTAAGAAGTCAAGGGTATCAAGAATTCCTAGGAGTCTTTGCAAGAGTGAGTTTATGTGTACGTAGGCAGGAACGTATGTATGCATGTATGTATGAGCTTTTATTGTTGGGTAGGATTGTCTTTAAAGTTATTCCTCGGTGAATGGTGAAAAGGAAAGAGGAGAGTGGTAATAACAATAACGATCGCTTGATGTTTGTCAAGGGTACGTGTTAATTTGGCTCGTCAACGTTTCTCTCTGCTGACAGTCCAGCTTGCTCCGTCTTTTATTTTGTTTGTGTGGGTCAAAAAGGTCATTTAAGAATTTAATGTGATTCTTGACTTTCCATTGGACGACAAACAAACTTGGCATCGGCTCGCGGAAAGTGTACGTAAAAAGAATTATTTTCTGGTTATTTGAATTGTGTTTTTTTTTTTTTTTTAATATTTTCTTTTAGCCGAAAATCATTTCGCATCGAGATGTGTGTGTTAAGCAATGTTTATAAATTCAAGTAAATTCGTTTATTTCTAACAAAATCAATGAGTTAGTGCTTAGCATTTGAATTTTAAATGTAGATCTTTTTTGTTCACTACACATAATCTACCGACGCTGCTTATTTTGATAAATTTATATCTCAAATTACATCTATTTTTTTTAAGTCTGTCTAATTCTTCGATAATTTGATTCAATGCAGCGAATGATACATTTAGGTTTAAACAATGGCGTCGAATTATTTTTCTCTTGAAATTTCGCTTTGAATTTAGAACACCGTAACAATTCATCTGACAAAACAACCAGAAAGCATTTTTCAATATTCCTTTAAATTTTTACTCGATTTTGTTAACCACTAGTTACTCCCCTTACATTTTTGTAATGAACATTTATAGATAAAGCGATACAATTTAGAGTGTTCTAGAAGTCATGCCAGGATTCGTAATTGAAATCCACAATTTGAACAATATAAGATAAGCAGACGATACAGTACAGACAAGGAAAGGAAACTACAAGACCTCCTACAGGAAGTATTTAAAGAAAGCAGAAAGAAAGGACTACAAATAAGATACAAGAAAACCGAATGCACAGTAATCAGTAAATAAAGAAGCATACAATATCAACTACAAGTTGAGGATACTATAATCAAACCGGTGCAAAATTTTAAATACTCGGGAAATGCTCTAACAAAAAGTGTGATACAGAGATCCGCAGGCATATTGTGATGGCCAAGGAAATTTTCCAAAAGCCGAGTAGAGTATCAGTCAGTTAAGTGCCATACGTGAAACACGCTTGGGCGATCATGTCTCGAAAGAGACATGAATGACTGGGCAGAAGATTATCCTGCAGTAGGTTGCCATTACTTTCTGCGGTAGACTGGTTGCCGACCAAGGCTATAGAACCCAATCTGTCCTGTTATTTAACCCATAACTGGAAGGAAGACACGGATTAATACCTTTCCGAAGGGTATTTGCGCGTAAGTGAATGCAATGAATTCAACTGGAATTCGAACTCGGTTCCCCGATTTCTTGTTCCGAACAGATATCCACTGCCCCATAACGCACATCCCACAACGCAGTAGAGTATAAAGAGACAGAAAACCTTCAATGGAAACAAAGAATAGAGTACTGCATTATTAGATGATATCTGTCTTTTAACTTGGTAGCAAATTCTGGGCAATCTCTTCAAAGATGAGGAAGTGACTTGAAGCAACCGAAGCATGTGAGGAACTTGTTGATGGCATGTAGTTATCTCCCCTTAACTCTCTAAGTTATTTGTTCACCACTGGTGTAGCCTGGTATTGAACTCATAACTCTTTCGGTCAAGTCACTGGAATTAACCAATGTTTATATTCACTGGGGCTGTGTCCTTGAGGGATTGAATGTGTTGTATCCTGAAATGAAGAGATACACAGAGAAATGTAGATAAAGTACTTTATCAACAGAAGTGGTACAACCAAGATGTATATACAATACTTAGTCACTCGCAGTAGCATGTGTTACTTCATGAAGTCCATGATAATGAAAACACCCCTGCTAAGCACACATTGTCTTTTAAACATCCGGGCAACGAGATGTCACATGGGACGAGCCACGACACAACAGAATGAGAATTGTATGCTCCAGTGATCGAAATAAATGCTTCAGTTCAAAATTCCTAGCACCTGAAGAAGGTTGGAGCGTACAGCAGCCGAAACATCCAAAGTAGGGCAATAAAGATGTGGACAACAGTCCGCCCAATGTTAATAAAATAAATACTGTCTCAGCTCAGAAGTATAGACAAGTGTTGATCAGTTTAATATTCACAAAACTTATGAACATAAACGCAAATATGTGAGGACACATGTGGAGTAACGTGTAACATTTGGTAGTTTATAAATACAGTGTATTTACAGATTTATTTAAATCACGAAGTCATTTCTTAGGAAACTATTAGTCTTTAGAATCGTTTAGCCTTAGAAATGATAGAATTATTTAGAATTGATAAATCATAGAAATATGCCTGCGACAGGCTAAATTCAATAACAAGGGACATTGAAGATTATTGAAGACTGCCTGCGTCGCTTACAACTGGCTTTGTCTGACGGCAATTCACTGGCTGTGTTGTTAATTCATTTCTTATGTCCCCGGGTTTTCAAAAGCAGTCCAAAATATAAGCACCGTCAATGTACGCAAAGAGGCGCCGGTATCCGTTCGACTGCCAAAGTTAATCAGCCTTGAGACTGATCTCTCTTCTCTTCTCTCCTTCCTCTCCTCTCCTCTCCTCTCCTCTCCTCTCCTCTCTCTCTCTCTCTCTCTCTCTCTCTCTCTGTATATATATATATATATATATATATATATATATTGTCATTCTACGTTAACAGCTAACACATATAATTGTTAGGAATAAATGCATAACAATAAAAAATAAATTATTTATCCATATCCATATTTTTTCATTCTTTCTTTAATATTTCAACGTTTCTTTCTTTCTTCTACATATTTTCATTTATTTTCTACTTTCTTCATGTCTTTCTTTTTTTTTGTCTTCATCAATTTGTTTCCTTCTTTTTTGTTTCTTCCATACATTTTTCTTTCATAGTTCTGATAATAAACGAAAAAAATTTTCTTTCTTTCTTTCTTTCTTTCTTCATGTATACATCTTTTTTTTCATACTTTCTCATAATGAATAAATAAAATTTATAAAAGTAAATATGTATTTTGTTTCTTTCTTTTTTTCTCTCTTTCTCTCTTTCTTTCTTTCTTTCTTTCTTTTATACATATTTTTTCATCCTTTCTTTTAATAAATGAATAAAATTTATAAAAGTAAATATGTACTTGCTTTCTTTCTTTCATTTATTTCTTTCTTTCATCTATACATTTTTCATACTTTCTCATAATAAATAAATAAATTTATAAAATAAATATAAACATGTTACGGAAATTAACGAATTTTAACGAAACTTGGTTATAAACAACCGACAATTTGTAATGAATTATTTTGAACATTATTTTTACCGATACTCGTATTTAAGTAGATATTCTGTTTTTCATTAAACAGTATTATATATTTATATCTACCGGCCTGATTATTTACGAGAATCATCATGTTACGGAAATTAACAAAGATTAACGAAACTTGGTTGTAAACAACCGACAATTTGAAATGAATTGTTTGAACATTATTTTTTATCAATACTCGTATTTAAGTAGATATTCTGTTTTTTAATTAAACAGTATTATATATTTATATCTACCGGCCTGATTATTTATGATAAATTGTTATTACAATCCTACTGAATGACACACATTTTCGTGTCAAACGCGACTGAAATAGTTTTATTAAAAAAACGAGCATTTATATTTAATTTTTATTCCGAAGTTTTACATCACAGAAATCAAATCACACATGTCTAACGCGACTAAAATATTTTTTTATGAAAAAAAAAAAAAAAAATGAGCTTTTATATTTAATTATTTCCGACCTTTTAAAAATTCATTTGGTCAACAAAAAAATGTAAAAAAAATTCCCCGTCATTTTGAAACAAAAAAAATATATATAAAAAAAAAGTGTTTTTTCAAACAAAAACAAAATATGTAAGATAAAATGTGGCACTTTCTCCTACTACTAAAATCTTCTAAGTTGCACGGTCAACGCCGGGCTATAATAAAAACATTATTTGACATTCATTTTAAAAAAGACTAAATATTTACGTCACATATCATTGTCAATCGTTTTCAATCCTTTGGACTAAAAGCCGAAAGGATTTCGAATATTATAGAGCGTTCTCCCGTTCAAATTTGAAAATACAACGCTATTTTCTCAGTGTTACTATTCCATAAGGTATAAACCAATGTTCTTAATCAAAATTTGTACTTTATTCTTGATAATGTTTCTATAAGAGCAAAAAGCTCTGGACAAAACATTTGCATATTTGTTTTTATTTCTATTCGGGCAGTTAAGAGTCATACGTGATAAACGCTTGGGTGATCCTGTCTCAAAAGCGACATGTCAAAATGGGCAGAATATTTTTCCTCAGCAAGTTGCCAACACTTAACTGCGGTAGACTGATTGCTAACCAAAACTACAGAACCCATCTGTTTTGCTATTTAACCCATAGCTTGATAGAGAAGAGTAGGCTTAATACATTTCCAAATATTATTTTCGCGTAATTGAATGCAAAGCATTCAACTGGAATTCTTATTACCTTTGCATTTACCGTTATTTTACCCATAAACACAAACACAAACAAATGTACAGGGTGCGATGGCTAAATTACCGCTTTTTGTTTTTGTTTATTTCGCGCATGCGCGTTGTTTCTTTTCGTATTTGTATATTAGGGTCATTTGAGCACTCTTTGTGCAAAAAAGAACCCAATGACAGAATGACAGAAATTTGGATACGGCATTCTAAAATATTTGACAGTGGCAGCTCAAGTACAAACATTTCAGTGTGTTTGGGTGTCTAATTAAGAAGAGTGAAGTGAATTTGAATCTATAGGGAGATGGTTAATGTTTATTAAATTGGCCTTGTGTCACACATAAGTAAGCTTACTACTACTTACAGGTTTATTTGCTATTATCAGAAGGTTGTAGATTGGAATGTGTGGAAAAATAAAAGTATACTTTTTGCATGTTTAGATAAAAAAGATATTAATGGAAAATAATAACATCAATTGGTAGAAGTTAAAATTTCATGAGAAACAGTATTCAGAAGTTAGGGGTATCAAGAGTTTGTAGTAGTCCTTGCAAGAATGAGTTTATGTGTACGTAGGCAGGAACGTATGTATGTATGTATGAGCGTTTATTGTTGGGTAGGATTGTCTTTGAAGTTATCAGTCGAGATGGATGATGAAAAAGAAAATGAGAGATTAGAGGTGAGAGAGAGAGGATAGAGACAATGATAATAACAATTGTTGAGGTTTGTCATGGGTACGTGTTAATTACGCTCGTCACATTTTCACACTGGTGACTGTCGTCTTGTCCTGTCTTTCTATTTGGTTTGTGGGGACTCCGAACAAATCGGATTTAATTCTGGCCGCTCTATTTTGTTTCAAGATGTTTCCTAGTTTTCTATTGGCCGAAAAAACATTTCACTTCGAGGTATGACATTTCGGGAGTTTTGTATGTGTTAAGTAAAGGTTTTGTAAATTCGAGAAAATTCGTTTATTTCTAACAAAATCAATGGATCAGTGCTTAGGATTTGAACTTCTAATTCTAGAACTTGTTTTGTTCACTACAAATTAAGAAGGAGGTGGATGAGTCTAATGCTGATTCCAAATGTAAGGCAACACAGAAAAGCCAATCTGATGGTTTTTATAAGAAAAAAATCTTTTAATGTTTTGGTGAAATTCTCAGATACAACACGGATGCATATTCCAAGCGTTTTGAGAAGATAGCGCCGCCATGGTTCAATTGTGCGACTGCTTTGTCTCTGAACCATGCCCCACATGTAGGAGAACATAGTCCTGGCTGTCAGATAATTTTTGCCACTAAGTGACCCTTAGGATAGCCAACTTCCTAGTTTGAATCTACATAAATTACTATATGCTGAGTTCAGCTGAGCGAAAGGCCAAAAAACTTCTTGTAAACACAAAGTTAAACTGAAGGCAAGTATTATGGCAGCATTCACTAACCCAATCCAGGAGAACATCCTGAAGAGTTGCAGGAGATTCCGAATCATCTGGAGTACGGAGCTGAAGCCAATGGCGATTTTATTTTATACGTTTCCTCTTTAGTATTTCAAAACTTTTATATGTAATTTTGGTAACTGTATCTCTTAAAATAAGATGCCATAGTTGTTTTCGTTTTTGCATCATTTAACCGACATTTTATCCATCGCACCTTGTGTGTATGTGTGTGTGTGTTTTTGTAAAACATTTTACAGCGCTCACATTTAATTCGTTGATCTGTGTCTGGTTGCATAGATAGAAAACAGGAGTATAAAGGAAGCAATACTGCCATCAGCAAACAAACATCGCCCCAAAGGAAATTAGGCGCAGAACGAAAAACGAGTGAACGACGGAAGAGATTCTGGACATGATGCAAAGGAGGTAGAAAATGATACCAAGACATGGAATGGAGTACTGGGAACTACACAAGAAAATAAGAAGAAAATGTAGACAGGCTAAAGAGAAATGGCTCAATGACAAATGTGCAGAAGTAGAGAGATTGTGCAGGAATTATAAAGCAGACATGCATAAGGAAATAAAAGAACTGACAGGACAAAAACCTGCTCTTCAACAGAATGTCTAAAATCTAAGGATGGAACAATCATTTTGGAGAAAGAGGAAATATTCCAATGATGGGAAGAATATATAAAAGATCTTTTCCACGACAAGAGAAAGCAACCAATAATACGCAAAGATGAGGACGGACCGGAAATATTAAAGTCTGAAGTGGAATCTGCAGTAGCCAAACTCAATAGAAACAAAGCAGCGGGACCAGACGGCATAGTCATAGAGCTGCTGATGGCCCTGGTAGAATTTGGTATAGAAACAATTACTGAAATAATAAATGAAATTTATAATAATAGGGATATACCAGATGACCTCAGCAAGTCTATCTTCATAGCACTACCTAAGAAGCAGGAGCAAAAGAGTGCGAACTCCACAGAACCATCAGTTTAATGAGCCATATAACAAAACTGATATTCCGAATCCTGATGAACAGAGCGAGAAGCAGAATCAGGCCAGAGATATAGCAAGAACAGTGTGGTTTCGTTAAAGGAATGCAATATTTATGATTAGGATGCTCTCCGAAAGGGCAATACAAATGAAGAAGGACATGTCTGTGCTTCATTGATTATGAGAAGGCGTTTGACAAAATACGCCACAAAGAACTGATGGGGATGCTCAGCAGTCTGGACATATTTGGGAAAGACTTGAGAGTAATAAAGACTCTTTACTGGCAACAAACCGCTTGCATACGGACAGGAAATGAATTGAGTAGATATACAAAGATAGAAAGGGGCGTAAGACAGGGATGTGTCTTTTCACCGGATCTGTTCAACTTGTACAGCCAGAATATTTTCAGGATCCTAGAAGTTATGCCTGGATTCGTAATCGGAGGCCACAATTTAAACAACCTAAGGTACGCAGATGATACAGTGCTGATAGCAGACACAGAAATGAAATTACAATACCTCCTACAGAAGGTAGCAGAAGAAAATAAGAAAGGACTAGAAACAAAACTGCACGAAAACCGAATACATGGTCATCAGTAAAAAGGGCAGCCCAAAATGCCAAATACAGGTCGGGGATACCAGAATCAAGCAGGTACAAAAATTTAAATACCTAGGAAGTGTTGTAACAGAAGACGGAAAGTGCGACACGGAGATCCGAAGGCGAATTGGTATGGCGAAAGAAGCATTCCAGAAGTTGAGTAAAGTATTAAGAAACAGGACGATTTCACTAGAAACTAGGAAGAAATTACTGGATTGCTACGTGCTGTCCGCCCTTCAATATGGCAGTGAATGCTGGACAATATTATCAAACATGAAGGAAAAACCTGAAGCAACTGAAATGTGGTTCTACAGAAGGATCCTGCGAATATCATGGATCGAGCATGTGAGCAATGATGGGGTCTTGGAAATGATGAAAACAAAAAGAAATTAATACTGAGCATCAGGAAGAGACAGCTGCAGTTCCTGGGACACGCACTGAAGAAGGAGGGCTTGGAGAATCTGATACTAACAGGCCAGATAGAGGGGAAAAGAGCAGGGTAAAGCAACGGATAACATTTCTGAAGGACCAAATCAGGTGGATGACGGAACGAGGATTGCATGGTGTAACATGTGAAGGCGTGCTCAGAGCCACCAGGGACAGGGAAAAGTGGAAGGCCATGATCGCCTACGTACTGAAAGGATAAGGCACATAGAAGAAGAAGAAGAATCTATGAAGCCACTATCCACCTTAAAGAAAATAAGAATAAATGTAATGTTTATATCATAATTTCGGCTGGAATTTGGAAGCAACGGCTTTCTGACCACAGGCACTTCTAGGACCCCTAATAGCTGTAATCTATATTTGACGGAAAAAATTAAAGTTTTAAAATTTCACGACTAAAATATTCTCCTGAAGAAATAAAATTAAATCATAAGTATGTGTCGCCATAAATATAAGTATAAATTAATTATAGTAATTATTCTATTCTCCCAATTAGTTCCAAACTTTTTTTAAAAATTTGGCCAAGCAGTTACTTCCCCACCACCTACCACTACTAACTCAAGGGTCAAGCCACATACCTGTCACTCCCACAAGGGTCATCATCATCATAATTTATCCATCACACCCAATGGTGCATAGGGCAGCAACGTTTTGTTGCTATTTCCATAACAAACTGTTTTTTAGGGTGTTGGGTTGTTAGCCCTGCGCCCAACCGCCAAGCCTGGAGGACCGTTGGACCATTCTTGGTCCTTACGCTTACAGCACCGGGTATTCCCAAATGGTCACCCATTTAAGTACTGACTAGGTTCGATGATGCTTAACTTCGGTGATCGGACGGGAACCGGTGTATTCAACACGATATAGCCGTAGACACCAAAGAGGCAATGACTACTAAAATCTTTCCCCTACTCTAACCCAAATAAAACCAATATATCCCAACAACTTCCTTTACGTGAACTCACCTCTGGGCTTAGAATTTTTCTTCATTCAATGTTTATAATGGGTCAAAAATACATGCCTTAAAAGGACATGTTAAAAATGTCTATTTCCCCACTAAGTTTTATCTGAACTTTATATATATATATATATATATATATATAATTCAAGAAGTAGTAGAAGGATTTGAAAAATAATTTACTTAATAATATATATATATATATATATATATATATATATATATATATATAAAGATTTAATAGATCGGTTATTAAAATACAAAGAATCAACAAATAACAATATGATATCAATATTGGAAATATAATTGATATTTATTGTATATTAAACATTTGACTAAATTGTGTCAAGAAGAGAAAGATTTTAAAGTCTGAGTTTACAAATTTTCGAATACATCCATTCTTTGTGGCATTTTTGTTTTAGTTCCCAAACACAGCCAAAAGACCTCATTCATTTCTTTAAATTGCTTTTTAATGTGTGGATGTTTCGTTTTTATTAGAAATGCTTCAAATATATTCGGTGTTTGTTTTTGCTTTTTGACAGCTATATCCGGTTGTCTGCAAGGCATTTCTTTCTTACAGGTGAGTCGAGTTGTCTTTGTATGTTTTTAAGTGGTTCCTTATCACACTAAAATCAATTAAGTGGTTATTTATTTATCTTCTTAGAGAACCTGTCGGCTGATCTCTGCGTTTGTTCGACGTCTTATATTTATTGACTGGTTCACATTCCCACAGGGGACAAGTAAACATGTAAACGATATTGTTATATTCCTGGTCCGTTAGTGTCAACGAAACACACACACACCAACACACACACACACACACACACATATTTTTTTTCTAAGAATATATTGTTAAATATAACAGACAATGAATGTCTATTATATTTAATCATGAGCAGTTCTAAACATCGTCTTTTGGCTTTAATTTCAGGTGAAAATAAAAACAAAAATTCTCCATTTTTATTATGCTAATTCTAACTTTTCGGCTCGCATTTCGAGCTTTCACGAGGTGTGACGACATAGAACCGCATTACAAATTTACGAACTGCATTTGCTATTTCGTAACTGTTATAGGTGCTTGTTTTATGTCAACACAAGATAAAAAAAAGCATCTTTGATAGTGGATGTTTTTATGTTAACGTCCTCATAACCTCTCTGAAGATGGCGCATGTGAGCCGAAACCGCACAGAAGTACAAAAGCTTTGGACAATTCTAATATAATTGGAGATCTGAAAAAATTATTCGAGCACGTGAAATATTAAACAATAGATTTAATGATAATACCTTATCTGTCATCTTAAAAGAAACCTATATATATATATATATATATATATATACATTGTTTAATACTTTGTTTTGGTCATAATAGGATTAGACCAGTACATATTGTATTACAAAGTGTTCGATCCAATTATATTTAAGAACTTTTGAATACTTTCCATTTTTAAACGAGTTATTTCGCTACCTAGGTTTCTACATTGGGCGGTGTCTTTAGGCGATTTTTAACAATAATAAGATTTATTAAAAATCCCCTGAAGACACCAATCATGATAGAAACCTGGGTAGCGAAATAACTCGTTTTGAAATAGAATATATATATATATATATAGTCATCCGCAAACAGATCTGTTTCGCTGTATCACAGCTCATCAGTACGGTTAGACAGCCGATTGCTTTTTACCCTTGATTGAAACCCGAGCGAATTGGCGTAAGTCGGCGATGCTACCTTTGAGCTACGGGCGCTTTGGTAGAAGGAGGCAGACTTTTTAGAGCGTATATTATCATTATACGCGCCCAACTATATATATATATATATATATATCGTGAAAAACGACCGGCAAGGAAATTTTTATTAATTTTTTATTTAATTTTTCTAATATTCTTACATTTTTTTTTTTTGCTGGATATAAGGAAAATAAAAATGTTTCATAATTTATGACTTTCCAAGCGGTTTCAGCTAATTCACTGGCCATTATTAACCATGTTATTTTCCGATGTTGCATTTTACCCTCATGTTTTGATTTTAGGTAATTTCTTTTATGTTTTTGAAAACTAGCGTTCCTTAAAACCTATCACCTTATGCATGCGACAAGACATTGCATAAACGTTCGTCTATTATTTGTATTTATATTCTAAACATTTTGTTGGAATGAGAAAGTATTGTTTCTATACAGAGAGGCGAAATTAGGAAAAACAGCTGGGAGTAGATATTTTGGGCTTTCGAGGTTTTCCTTCTGAATATTTTCTTTTTTTTTTTTAAAGTATAGCATTTTTTAGGTCAAAATTCGACAATTCGGGGAGCCGAGTTCGAATTCCAGTTGAATTCCTTGCATTCACTTAGGCACAAATAACCTTGGAAAAGGTATTTATCCGTCTCTTCCCTCCAGTTATGAGTTAAATAACAGGAGAGATTTGCTTCTATAGCCTTGGCTGGCAACCAGTCTACCGCAGAAAGCAATGGCAACCTACTGCGGGATAATCTTCTGCCCAGTTTGTCTTTCGAGACATGATCGCCCAAAACGTTTATCACGTATGTAACTTAACTGACTGACTCAATATAACAGTTAAAAACATCATTGAAGTTTCTACTAGGCAACAAATGGGGGATCAGTTTTATATTGTTATGAAGTAATAATCTGAATTCCTATTTAATAATATAATACATCTTTTCCCTCTCTAGCTGTGAATCAAATAACAGGAGAGATTTGGTTCTATAGCCTTGGCTGGCAACTAGTCTACCGCAGATGGCAATGGCAACCTACTGCGGGATAATCTTATGCCCAGTCAGCGTGTATCACGTATTCCACTTGTTTCTCCAATGTATATTGAGGGACAATTTTGGCTATTTATTTTGTATTATTGTTATTGTTATATGAGATGCGGCCATATCCGGAATAGTTTTCGAGGTGACTGTTACTATTTGGGTTGTGTTACGATTTTTTTTTTAATCATATCACCACGAGCAAGGCGGTAACACCACTGATGTGCAGGGGGCTACGTGAAAGTGAAAAGATTTGGAAAAGAGAAAGCCGGAAACCACATTCTAAACAGGGAACAAGGGATGAGCCTCTACACCTGTACAATAGACGTGGGTGGAGTGTGAACCGGGCGATATTTTCCATCTTTTTAACGTCTCATAACATGAGATTACACTGCACAAGAAAACATTCTCTTAAAATCTGGGCTTACGGCCATATCATGTTGAATACATCGTTTCTCGCTCGATCACCGAAGTTAAGCAACGTTGAACCTGGTCAGTACTTAGATGGGTAACTGCTTGAGAATACCAGGTGCTGTAAGCGTTTAGTGACGGATGTGCGTTGTGCAGTGGATATCGGCTCGGAAACAGAAATCGGTGAGCCGAGTTCGAATTCCAGTTGAATACCCTGCATTCACTTAAGCACTGGTACCCTTGGGAAAGGTATTAATCCGTCCCTTCCCTCCAGTCATTGGTTAAATAACAGGGTAGTACAACTTATATAAAAACAACAATAAATTGTTGAAAAAGAAAAAGGTATTACCAGCAATAAATAAAACTTTAGTTGGCAATAAATGACCCGCCGAGGGTGATAGGCCATAAAAAACAAAACAACCAAATTTAAAAATCTGAAATATGATGTTTAGTCTATAAATAATATAATAGTTTCTGTTAATCTTACGCATAATTTTGAGCGTTTTTCCTGTTACCAACAATGTTTTGCTTATAGACACGTCATTTAAAATAAAATTAATTTCCTCTCTTTGACATCTCGGGACGAAACGCGTAGGCAAGAAAAATATGGCTTTCCTCGTGTATTTTTCATTTAAACATATATTTAATTTATTTATTTGAAGATTTTTAATCCATACTGGTATTTTAGTCGAATCCTGTTTTTACTTAGACAGTGCATATATATATATATATATATATATATATATATATATATATACGCACGCCTATTTGGGCGTGTTTGTGTGTGTGTGATTTTTTAAATCATTTCACTCCAATCAATGCATTTTACTGCTACTGGTGCGCAGGGGGGTTACATGAAGAAAAGTGATGAGAAAGAGGGGTTCGTTATTAGAAATGTCAGGAGGAGGGTAATAGAAGGATGAGAATAGCAAGAATGGGGGTGGAGTAGATGGAAAAAAGATTTTGAGAGAATGGATGCGAGTTAGTGTGATAGGAGATGTCTATTGACCTTACAATTTCCTTGAAATTGTAGCTGTCGGGGAAGCAAGTATGTGGAAGGGAATTCCACAGGTGGGAGGTGCGAGAAAAGAAGCTGTTAGAGTAGAATTTAGGGTTACATTTTATCGGTTTAACTGTAAAAGGGTGGGACCTAGTTGCTAGTCTAGAAGCTCGTGCAAATTCATACATGGGGGAACCAGTGAGCTAAGTCTATTAGAGCAGAGGCCGTGAAAGTATTTGTAAAAAATTTGCCGGTGTGAGAGCGACTGAAGCCGAGCTGCGGTGACATTCCAGGATAATAACAAACTTCTGTATTACGGCGTCACTACGTTGAGATGCAGTGGATATCGGCTGAAAACGACAAACTGGAGAGCCGAGTTCGAATTCCAGTTGAATTCATCGCATTTAAATACGCGGAAAAGCTCTTGGTTGGCAATGGTATAAATCCGTCGCTTCTCAGATTGGTTTCTGTAACCTTGGTTGGCAACTTGTCTACCGCGGAAAGTAATGGCAACATAATGCGGGAAAATGTTTTACCCAGTCAGTCATATCTGAGCAGTACAAGTGTTTATCACGGATGGCAACTGAATAACTGCAGTTGAAGCTCCTATTCCCGTACGATAAACGAAGTAAAGCAATACCGAGCCTTGTCTGTTCCTTATGGATGAACCCTTGAGAATACCAGTTACTGTAATCTTGGATCTCATATCCAAGATTACAGGTGAATATAATTTCTAGGAATATTTAATCGGAGAGCGGAGTTCAATTTACCCTTGAGTTCATCATATTCGCCCGGGTAGGTATGAATACATGTTTTCTTCTAATTATAGGTGAATGAGTAAGACTTATATCAATAAACCATTTGTATCTTTAAAAGAAATCTTATAATTTAAAAGGTGTTTTACTGCTTTAAATAATTTTGAAAGATGTGACATACTGTAAAAACGATTCAAACCATGAATCAAAAATTAAAGTAGGACAATTTATAACAATATACTGAAATAGATACTATGTGACGGAATGAACATTTACTCTTAAAATATTTTTACTGTATGCATGAAATAAGAAGCTACTACCTATTAACCATCATAGGACAATCGCTCCTACCCCCCATTAGCATGGATCAGGCTAGTCTCCCTGAAAGTAAAACACTACGCCTCCTCGGGTTAACTCTCACAACAGACCTCAAGTGGAAGGACTATAGCCGAATCCGCGGTTAAGAAAGTCGGTTCTCTGTATAGGGCCCGGACGTTTTTCCCGTCTGAAACAATCCTGCACATATACAAAACTACCATCCGCCCGTGCATTGAATACTGTTGCCATATCTAGCCGGTTGCTCCTGCTATCCACCTACGGATCCTTGACAAAATCCAAAGCAGAATCTGTAATGTGATCTATCACGACTTAGCAGCTCGGATACAGTCACTTTCTCACAGGCGAAATGTGGCTTCTCTGTGTCTCTTCTACAAATACTTTCACGGATTCTGCTCCGATGAAATTAGCTCACTGGTGGCCCTTATATATGAATTTACTCGAGCCACAAGATTAGCAACTTTTTACCTTTTTACTGTGAAACCAGTCAAATGTAAACGCAAATTCTACTCCCACAGCTTCTTTTCTCGCACTTCTCGCCTGTGGAACTCTCTTCCACCTACTTGCTTCCCCGATAGCTACAATCTCCAAGAATTTAAATGTAAAGTTAATAGCCATCTACTATCTCACTAACTTGCATCCTCTCTCTCAGGCTCATTTCTCCGTCCACTACACTCATCAGTATTCTCATCCTTCTCTTACCATCTTCCTGACACACCCTGTAAGCTGTCACTCTTTCTCATAACTTATCTCCTATGTAACCCCCTGCTCAGCAGTGGCAGTCAGATGCCTTGCTTATGGCGATACGATTATAAAAAAATTCTTTCCACCTGATCATTTAAAGGAGGCACTTTAAGAATTCTCGTAACATCTTCTGTTTGATTGCATCAGTAGCTTAGCCCTTTCAGCGTATTGGTAAAGTGCATTAATAACTTGTAAACTTTTCAGTTTGACCGCGGGTAAATGAAACCGCACAATGTGAAACCGCGGATAGGTTTATGCTAAACGTACTTGCTGATTATTTGTTCAATGTGGATGTAAATAGCACACCAAGAATATCTCTGCGCAAAACTCGTCCAACCATTTGAACGAGGCGCTTTAAAGTAATTCATTATCCAAATTATTTTCGGACCTGGATTAATCGTTACAACTTTGCAACCTTACAAAGGTCTAATAAGTTTCCTAAGATCAGATTTCATTTTCATTCCGAGTTATTAAAGGTAACGGATTTAAAAATATCCTATGTTTGATACGCATTCTTTATTTTTAAACCAGAGAAAGAGTTAGATTTTAATTCTCTCGCCTGCTATTATTTTAGATTTTAAAAATGGATGACGAATTGCAGATACACTTTTATCGGGGATAAGTAAGGAAAAATTTCACACCTCCAAAACAAAACTGTTATAATTTAGTCACCATAGAAAATTCTTTCTGTCTGTCATCAGCATATCTGATGGTAGTCTTCAGAAAAGCAACACTTTGCTTTTTTTCAGATCATTTTTCACTTATGTGTTATGGAAGGAGTATATTGAATACACTGTTTACTGATGTGGATTTTGGTTCCCTATGTTCTGCCCAATGTTTTTCCGTTAAAATTCATCTTGCATATTTATAAATCTACCATTTGTACGTGAATTAAATAATGTCCATATTTGGTCCAGTGCCCCCTACTATAACACAACACTCAAAAAGTCCCAGGCCTCACCTCTAGATGGCCCCACTAATAAAAAATCCATATTATTTTTATGAAATACTAACCTTCAAATGTCACGTGAAAAATTTGGGACCAATCGGATTATTAGTTTACAAATTACAGTTATTTAAGTGAAACTACTGTTGCAAATTTTCAAAACAATGGAAAATTCTGAATTATGTGTGTTGATAAAGCATGGCTTACTGATGGGAGAAATACTGTTCACGCAAAGCAATGGTTTCATAAGGGTTATTCGGACTCATCTCCGTCGGAAACAACGATTGAGAGGTGGTATTCTGACATTAAACGCAGTCATGTGCAACCTGAACGCTCAGGTTGCACAAAATCGGCAGTTGTTATGGGAAACAACAAAGATGTACAAGCACATTTTGGCCGATCGTAAATTGAAGTTGCGTGAGATTGCAGAGGAGCTGAACATATCAGAAGGCAGTGTATTCACTATTTTGCATGAACATTTGACAATGAGAAAGCTGTGTTCAAAGTGGGTACCGCGTTTGCTCACAGTTGATCAAAAACAACAAAGCGTCGATAATTCAGAGCATTGTTTGCAACTGTTTCAACGCATCAAGAACGAGTTTATGCATAAATATGGGACAAAAGATGAAACAGGAATCTACCACTTCACTGCAGAATCATATCGGCAGTTAGCTGAGTGGGCAGCTGCAGTTAAAGCCGTCTAAAGCAAACAAAGTTGCAAACATCAGCAGGTAACGTTTTGGCCCCCGTGTTTTGAGATTTGCAAGTTATTTTGTTCATCGATTACCTTGAAAAATGAAGAACTATCAATAGCAAATATTATATGGCATTACTAGTGTGCTTGAAGGAAGAAAACGCCAAAAAACGGCTACAAATGAAGAAGAAAAAGGTGATCTTTTACCAAGATAACGCATAGTGTCACAATTTGTCCGGAACGATAGCAAAACTACATGAATTTTACTTTAAATTACTCCCAGATTAACCCAGATATCCAGATCTGGCATCCATCGCTAATGACTGTTTGCAGATCTCTAAAAGTATTCCAGGAAAAGAGATTTGTCTCAAAATGAAAAAGTTATATCCGAAACTGTGGCATCTTTTGAGGCCCAAAACAAATCTTTCCAAAAAAAATAGGTACCGAATTGTTAGAGAAATGTTTGAAAGATTTATTATACTAGAAGGAGGCTTACGACCTATCACGTTGAATACAACGGTTCTCGCTCGATCACCGAAATTGAGACTGGTCAGTACTTAGATGGGTGACCTCTTGTGAATACCAGATGCTGTAAGCGTTTCATGACAGATGTGCGTTGTGGTGCAGTGAATATCGGCTCGGAAAGAGAAATTGGTGAGCCGAGTTCGAATTCCAGTTGAATACCCACCATTCACTTAAGCACTGGTTATTCATAAAATTCAAGGAAAGCTCTGTCATGTAATTGATCCTGATTTCGTATCTCAACTTCAGTCACTTTCACACCTATGTGATAATTGTTGTGATGATCTTTCATTCTTTATTCGACGTCTACATAAATTTAAACTTATTGATACACAAGCAGTATAGCCCGACGTTGCTCGGATGTAATGAAAGCTTTAAAACTAATCCGTGTGTGTGTGTCCGTTACCTATAGACTCCGAAACGCCTGAACCGGTTTTCTTGAAAATTTACACAGTTGTACTATAAGCGTCTGCGAGTTTTCTCAGCTAGGTTTTGTGTCGAGATACCGCCGATAAATATCCAAGATCGATAATCGAAAAAATCGGGTTATAGAAGAAGTGGTCCGATTTTGATCAAATTTGATACACTCATAGACAAAATACATAAGAATCGATATTCAGAATATTTCAAGGTTACAGTTCTTACAATATTGCAGAAAATCGATAATATATATATATATATATATATATATATATATAAAAGGCAAGATATTTGCGTGTGTGCCTGTTTATCTGCCTGTATGTCTGTCTTTTTTTCAGCCCTTTTATTTTAGTTCTTGCTTCGGGTTTGGCACTAAATAGGTATAATTGCAGTTCTTAGTCTCAGCCATGATACCATTTACTCAGAGGACTTATTTAGCCTTCAAAATTCATTTTACGAAGAAAAACTTATATGACATCGATACCGGGAAATCAAAATTTGACTTACATCCATTCATTTTTCTTTCAGTCTATGGTTTCTCTTCAACTGGAAACAACTATTGCTTTTTAGTCTTTCGTGTCAACGTCCAAAGAGTCTGAGCTCCAGGACCATGGATTAGTTTTAAAGATTTTATTACACCCGAGCAACGCCGGGGTGTGCTGCTAGTTTCTACAAATAGTATTCCTGAATAGACTAAACCGCGTATCAGTTTGTATATTACGTTCAATATAACTCACCTTTTATATCTCCATAACTGTTTTTGTTTATTACTATTTTGTGCAGTTCCTCACCTGGAATCCACAACAGTAAGTATTTCTTAAATTTTCTTTTATTCTTTCGTTCTATAGATTAAATAGATCCGGTAGAAAACGCATTCACTTTCTCTCCACATATATACAGGGTTAGTCAGTTAAGTACCATACGTGATACACACTTGGGCGATCATGTCTCGAAAGAAGACATGACTGACTGGGCAGATGATTATCCCGCAGTAGGCTGCAATTGCTTTCTGCGGTAGACTGGTTGCTGACCAAGGCTATAGAACCCAATCTGTCCTGTTATTTGACTCATACCTAGAGGGGAAAGAAATGTATTATATTATTATGCAGTAATTAGTGGGGGATCGGTTTCCTATTGTTATGAAGTAATAAAATGATCCCCCACTTTATGACCAATAGAAGCCTTAATCATTATTCCAACTATTATATTCTGTCAGTTAAGTGCCATACGTAATACACGCTTGGGCGATCATGTCTCGAAAGAGACATGACTGACTGGGCAGAAGATTATCCTGCAGCAGGTTGCCATTGCTTTCTGCGGTAGACTGGTTGCCGACCAAGGCTATAGAACCCAATCTGTCCTGCTATTTAACCCATAGCTAGAAGGAATAGACGGATTAATACCTTTCCCAAGGGTATTTGCGCTTAACTGAATGCAATCAATTCAGCTAGAATTCGATCACGGCTCCCCGATTTCTCGTTGGAGCCGATATCCAATGCACCACAACGCCCATCCCATTGTCGCCATTTTATATATTTAATTTCCCTCATGCGCGTTGTTTTATTTTGTTTTATCGACAGCCCAATATATCATGTTCATTTGAGCACCGTCTGTGAAAACAACACGTTGACGTAATTGACTCAGCCAGAAATCTGGAAAAGACATGTTTTACTACTTGCCATTAACTTAGGGTGTTTGGATATCAATCTAATGGCAGTTCCGAGGATTCGGAAAGAGTTGGATTAGTTCAATGCTGATAACAAAGGTGTTCACTACTAATGGCGACGTTATAACTCAATTCCCCTTCTCATAGGTTCTCAGTTTCAACAAGGATACCTATATCAAGTGTCTTGAGGTGGTAATACTTTCCTGGTCAAGACGGTGACTACTGGATGACCCTATGTATGGTAGCAGAACACTGCACCATGACAAAGATGCAGGAGAACACAGTCATTGCTTTCAGAGAATAACTTTGTCCATATCACGCCTTAAATCTGGCCACGTAACTCTCTAGACCACAACCCCTTGATTATTACGTGGGGGACTTTATTGAGCGAGAGACCGACAAAATTCTTTGTAATGTCAACGGTGAACTGAAGGCGAGGATTATGGCAGCTTCAATAACGTAAACAAAGAAAACGTCAAGAAAAGCTACAAATGATTCCAAAGTCATCTAGAGGTCGTGATTGAAGCCAATGACGACTTCATTGAATAAATTTGCTCTTTTGTATTTAAGATACTTTTAATGTAATTTTGGCAAATATATCTGTCAAAATGAAATGTCAGTGTTATTTTCAAATTTGCACTATTTAGATGACAATTCATCCATTGCACCTTTTTTAAATTTTTTTAAATCATTTCACCTCAAGGAATGTGCAGGAGAAGAATAAAGAGAAATACGAAACAGCTAGAGGGGGTGAAAGTGAAAGGGCAAGAGAAAGATGTGAACACAAGGGTGAAGTCAGTTACAAAGGTAGAGAGAAAGGAAAAGAACAATATATGCAGGGTTATGTAGAAAGGGCTGGAATTAAGTGGATAAGAGATGGAAATTGACTTTGCATTTAAATTCCTGGAGGTTGTAGCCGACAGGAACGCATTTATATGGAAGGCTGATCCACAGACAGGAAGCGCAAGAAAAGAAGCTGACGGAGTAGAATTGCCACCTGCATTTGATTGAACTAACTGTAAATGGGTGGGACCTTGTTGCCAGTCTGGTTGCTCGAGTAAATTCTTGTAGAGGGGGCACCAGTGACCTAAGTTCGTCAGAGCAGAAGCCATGAAAATATTTATAGAACAGACAGAGGGAAGCCACGTCCCACCGATGAGAAAGTGGTTGGAGTCGTGCTGCCAGCGAATCACATTACAGACTCTTCTTTAGAGCCTGTCGGGAACGCTGATATCAACAGCAGGAAGTATTCTAGAATCGAAGTCTATTTTTTCTAATATTCTGCATTTCTTCAATGTACCAACCAGGATGGGGAACTCTGTTTTCACCTGCGTTCTAAAATGAAATCTTTTCTCCGGAATAATCGAGTGGTTATCTTTAAAAATTATATTAAACATCTTCTCGTTTATGCGAGTGAAAACCCAAATAATATATATATATATATATTATGTGTAAATTCAGATAAAACTTAGAGTCGAAATAGCCATTTTCAACATATCATTTTAAAACATGCATTATTCAACCCGTTATAAACAGAGAATGATGAAAAAATCGAAGCCCAGATGTTAGATTTAGTAAAAGAAGGGGTTGCGAGATATTGGTTTTGTTAGGGTTAAGCTAGGGGAATTTTAGTAGTAATTTCCTCTTTTGTAGTGGGAGGTATATGGCTTGACTTTTGAGTTAGTAGTGGTAGGTGGTGGTGAAGTAACTGCATGGCCAGTTTAAAAAAAACTTTACTGTGACTAATTGCAAGAATAGGATAAATATTGTAATTTACACTTATTTCTATGACGACACCTACTTATGATCGCCCTTCGTTTATTTAGGAATATATTTTGGTATTGAAATTTCAAAATTTTAATTTTTTCTGTCAAACATAGATTACATCTATCTCTTAAGCTTTTAAGGGTCTTAGCATTGCCAATAAGCTTCCATTTTATCTGTGGTTTTAAGTTATTTTGTTTTAATTCTCAGTATTTTCTACAAAAGGCTGTTTGGTATCTTAAACTAGGGTTGGTGATATATATATATATATATATATATATATATATATATATATATATATATATATATATATCAGCAGATGAAGTTTGTAAATTGTAATGCGGTTCTATGATGTGAAACCAAAAACAGAACCAATTCTCTAAATGCATTTAATGTGTTGTGACTAGATTGAAATGGGATTTTATTGAGTGTGGGTTGTTTTTGATTTTTGCAATTTGGTGAATATTATCGTCGCATAGCAATGTTTTATGTCAACACAAAAAATATCATCCTTGATGGTGGATATCTTTTTGTTAACTTCACTGAAACCACTCTGAAGATGGCTCATGTGAGCCGAAAGCTTAGAACCAGCGTAATACAAAAATTATCCAAATGTCGGACAATTTTTGTCTTTATTTCTACCATAAATTAAAGCCAAAATACGATGTTTAGAACGACTCATGATTGAGCATAATCGTCTGTTATATTTAAAAATATATGTTCAGATAATTATCTAGTGCCTCAATGCATTATATATATATATATATATATATATATATATATATATATATATATATATATATATATATATATATATATATATATATATATATATATATATATATATATATATATATATATATATATATGTATATATATATGTATATATATATATATATATGTATATGTATATATATATATATATGTATATATATATATATATATATATATATATATATATATATATATATATATGTATATATATATATATGTATATATGTATATATATATATATATATATATATATATTATATATATATATATATATATATATATATATATATATATATATATATATATTATATATATATATATATATATATATATATATATATATAAATTCTGATTTTAGTTTTTAGAAGATTAATATAAATTTAATTGTTTATGAATAAATTAATTTAATTTTTGAATAGTAATTTTAACCCTTCTACCTTCCTCTCCTTGTCTTCTTTGATTATCTACCTTTATAAAATATGCATTCTTTTACACATTTAACCCCCGATTTCATCTGCTAGTATATATATCTTTTTCACAATTTAATTATTATAAATTTTTATAAGAAAAATTTTAATTAATTTAAAACAATTTGTTTTAATTATATTTTATTTTACTTTGTATCTTTACTTTAATTTTATTTTTTATTTATTTATTTATTTATGTTCTTTATTTTTATTTTAGTTCATCTATATCTAGATTTATCTTTAATTAGATTAAATTAATTTATTTAAATCTTATATCTACTTTTTTCCCCTAAATATGCAGTTTTAAATTTTTTTTCAAATACTTTAACCCATGTATAAACGCTAGTTTTGTTTGACACGTATCGAGCGTCTCTAAAATATGAAACTTTTCTTTCCTTTTCTTTCCTTTCCTTTCCTTTATCCTTCTTTCCCCTACCCTCTATTCCCTTCTATTTTGTTTAACCGAATTCTCAATTTAACACCACTTCCTATTCCATCTTTTAACCCCTTCCCTTTGTAAAGCTAGACGAAGCCAATTTTTTTCCCTTACATCTCCAACTGAAAGTAAAATCTAAAAATAGACGTTAATTGCAAATCAAAATTTTTTGTGAAGTAAATTTCTTAGTTCTTAACCGTCTTTTTTTATTTCTTTTTTATTTTTCATTTTGAAAAATGTGTTAGTTGCTGAGGAGATGTGAAATCTCTCTTAGGGATTTCATGTTGAAATGATCATTCAACAATTTTGAACAATTAAAATTTATTTTATTTTATATATATATATATATATATATATATATATATATTACGGAGGAAATCATAGGACGCAACGTGTAGGCGAGAAAAATATAGTTTGCCTCTTGTTTTCTTCATCTAAACAGATATATATATATATATATATATATATATATATATATATATATATATATATACCACTGCGAAAGCGATCATGGTTAAACCAGCAGATGGTTATTTTAAAAATTGCTCAGTGCACAATCGATTGAACTGTATATACAATTCCAACTTTATATTTAAACCACGAAATATTTACTATACACATATAGATCTCATGAAGCTATAAGGGTGAATACATTATGAACTTACACTCTCTATGGTTACAACCAGGGTACCAAATAATTGGTGATTGCTTCGTTTTATATATAAACAAGGATTTGGTACCACTGAGCATGAAAACTGGTAAAAATAGGCAAAAAGCGTTTATTTCTTTGTTTTTGGAATCGTTATGGCCCACTCGTTTAAGAATACGACTGAATTTTTCACATCAATTTTTCTTATTATGTAATATGTTACAGTGTTAATATGCTTTCCAAATGCAAAGCACATTAATAAAAAATAGCAAAATTTCGCTAGAAATATGGAAAAGATTACAAAACTGTAAACTGCCTTGCAGTGAGTTCTGGACAATCTCCTGTAGAATAAAATATTAAAAACAGACTTAAAGATAAAAAAATGCTGCTCTACAGAATTCTTCTTCTTCTTCTTCTTCTTCTTCTTCTTCTTCTTCTTCTTCTTCTATGTGCCCTGTTCATTCAGGACGTAGGCGATCATGGTTCTCCACGTCTCCCTATCCCTTGTGGCTTTTAGTATTCCTGTTACACCTCGCAACCCCCGTTCCGTCATCCACCTGATCAAGCCCTGCAAGTATGTTATCCGCTGCCTTCCTCTGTCTCTCTTTCCTTCTATCTGGCCTGTCAGTATCAGGTTCTCCAAGCTCTCCTTCCTCACTGCATGTCCCAGGAATTTCTTCCTGATGCTCAGTATTAATTTCCTTTTTGTTGCCATTCTTTCCAACACCTCATCGTTGCTTGCATGCTCTGTCCACAATATCCGCAGCAACCTTCTGTAGAACCACATTTCAGCTGCTTCAAGTTTTGTCCTCATTTTCGATGGTATTGACTAGCATTCACTGCCGTATTGAAGAACTGACATCGCATAGCAATCCAGCATTCTTTTCTTTGTTACTAGTGAAATTTTCCTGTGTGTTCGTACTTTGCTCAGCTTCCGGAATGCGTTCTTTTGCCATGCCAATTCGCCTTCGGATCTCTGTGTCGCACTTTCCATCTCCTGTTAGAACACTTCTAGGATACCATTAACCGAACATAAGAGCAATGCAAAAATTTTAGAGAAAATCAAACTAAAAATGAAACTTAACACCAAGAAGAGGGAGTTAAAATTTCTAGTGCCAATAATGAGAAAGGAGGGCTAGGAAAATCTGATACACACAGGGCAGATCGTGGCAAAATGACAGAAAATAACAACACATAATATAGTGATCTGGAGTAAATGGATGGCGCAAAAGGTTTTACGAGCATAAATTTATTAAGAGATACAAAGGACAGTAAGTTGTGTCTAGCTATGAACGCCTACGCCTGGGAGAACACTGAGAATGAAGAATATAAAAAATATATCTCTATCGCAACTTATATTTTGTTTAATTTCTTTCTCTGCTATGATAAATGATTTATACCTGCACATTTCGCCGGGTTATTTGAAGTGTCTAAAATTTAACAAATGAGCATTCTGACTTTTTATGAGGCTTTCAGTATATGTGACATTGTAATCTGAGAAATGCAGCGAGTTATTTGTGATAGCATAAACGAACATGGCGCATTTACGCTTGGTATAACGATGCACCGGTTCAGCGTTGGGGTGCAGTGGATATCGGCTCAGAACGAGAAATCGGAGAGCCGATTTCGATTTCTATTTGATTGCTTTGCATTCACTTACGCGGAAATACAATTGAGAAAAGTATTCATCCCTCTCTTCTCCCTCCACCTATGGGCTAAGTTATAGTGCCCTCCTACGAGGAATGGACTCTTCCTCTTGATATATATATATATATATATATATATATATATATAAAACCATAAATTTATTTTTAACCCGTCTCGAAAAACCCACCTAGTATAAACGCGAAGGGGAAAATAGAAACAAAAAACAGTAATGAACATTAATCAAAGTACACGTCGAAAGAACCCCCCACCCCGAGACGAGAACCCTAACAAGTAAAGGGCTCAATACAATAGCACAGCAAACAAATAAGTATGAATCTAACCTAGATCCAACGGACCTACCTAGGTTTCACCTAACGGATCGTCAAGACAAGTTGAACTTGCCCTGACGTTGCGTTAGGTGAAACCTAGGTAGGTCTGTTGACTCTAGGTTAGATTCATACATATATATATATATATAGTTACCTGCGTGACTTCCAGAGGCAGTCAAGGAAGCAGTTAATGACAACTACTAGTCAGGCAATAAGTAGCGTAATAATACCTTCGGACTTTCTTGTTTCTATATTACTTATTTTTAACACTTCCTTTGAATAACTTGTTTCTTGTTAGACTAATAGACTTTTTCTGAACCTACCTTCTTGTTCGTGTCTTACTTCCGACCAAACCGGTCACTATAACTTTGCGGTGAAGTTTTGCCACAACTCCATTTGGTGATGAATATCCTCAACAGGCTAAATATCAGAACAGAGTGTATACTATAGCCTTGATTGGCAACCAGTCTTACGCAAAATTAATTGTAAACAACTGTGGAAACATTTTCTGCCCATTCGGTCATGTCTCTTTCCAGAGTATGATCACCCTAGAGTGTATCGAAGCGATTACGAATGCAGCCCTACACTATTATTCGTCGTCTTTTCTCAGTTTCATCTTGTCTCCAATAATTTAATTTCTTCTTTTTGGATTGTTTCCTTCATAATTCGGATTTAGATGACCTAGTAGGACCATTCTTGCGGGGGAAAGTGGATGGAATTGACTGCTTGGTAATCTTCGTGGAAGATGGTGTTGATTATTAGGAGCATCTCTTCATTGTTTGTTTTCTTCTTTTTCTCTTCTGGTGTCATTGATGTTTTTTTTTTTTTGTTTCGCTGGTGACAGTTTCCGCCAGTTAGTAAGCCTCCCGAATTGTGTTTCGAACGAATTAGGTCTTTAAATCCAGTGGCTTCCATTGTTGTTTTCAGTTATTTCTAATATCTTCGAAGAGAACAAGTCCATGATTTTTTTCTTGAAATGAGCTCGCTAAATAAGATTTATCGTGAAAACCTTCATTCTTGCGACCCGTCCTATTCAGTGAGGACCGTGTTTCATGATTATTATAACGCGCACCAACTTTGACTGGGAATGGGTTTTTCGCTTTCCATTTCCATTTTAATGCGTTGCATTCACTTATGCGGAAATGCCATTAAGAAAAGTATTTATCCATCTCGTCTCCCTTCATCTATGGGTTATGTTATGGTGCCCTCCTACGAGGAATGGGCTCTTCCTCTTGCTATATATATAGTTACATACATGACTTCCAGACTCAGTGAAAAAAGCAGTTTATGAATAGCTGTTACAGCACTTAATGTCTGCTACTAGTCAAGCAATAAACAGCATAATAATACCTTCGGATATACTTATTTCTCTACTACTTATTATTAACACTTACTTTTAATATGTTGTTTCTTGTTATACTAATACATTGTTTATTAACTAACCTTCTTGTTCGTGTCTTCTGACCAAATTGGTCACTACAATTTTGTCCAGTGGCTTTCCGTTAATTCTTGTATCTTCGAAGAGGAAAACTCCGTGATATTTTCCTTGAACTGAGCTCGCTAAATAAGACTTGTCGTGAAAAGCTTCATTCTTGCGACCCGTCCTATTCAGTGAAGACCGTGTTTCATGATTATTATAACGCGCACCAACTTTGACTGGGAATGAGTTTTTCGCTTTTCATTTCCATTTTAAAGAGTTGCATTCACTCATGCGGAAATGCCATTAAGAAAATTATTTATCCGTCTCGTCTCCCTCCATCTATGGGTTATGTTATGGTGCCCTCCTACGAGGAATGGACTCTTCCTCTTGTTAGATATATATATATATATATATATATTTACCCGCATGACTTCCAGACTCAGTGCACAGCAGTTAATGACTGCTACTAGTCAAGCAATAAATAGCGTAATAATACCTTCGGATTTACTTATTTCTGTATTACTTATTATTAACACTTCCTTTGAATATCTTGTTTCTTGTTTTACTAATACATTATTTTTGAGCCAACCTTCTATTTCGTGTCTTACTTCCGACCAAACGGGTCACTACAAATTTGTCCAATGGCTTTCCGTTAATTCTTATATCTTCCATTTTAATGCGTTTCATTACGCGGAAATACCATTGGGTATGAATCTGATCACTCCCAAAATATTCAGTTTATAATTTTAGCAAAGTGATCTGAAAGGTGACTCCAAATTTTACTAATTCATCGGCTTTAATTTTTACTGAAACACACTAAAATAAAACCAAATGCTTTTTATAATACGAGGAAGGTTTTGTTGAAATATTTTATGCCATTGGGAAAAGTATTTATCCGTCTCGTCTCCCTCCATCTATGGGTTATGTTATGGTGCCCTCCTACGAGGAATGGACTCTTCCTCTTGTTATATATATATATATATATATATATATATATATATATATATATATATATATAGTTACACACATGACTTCCAGACTCAGTCAAAAAAGCAGTTAATGAATAACTAGTAAAGCAGTTAATGACAGTTACTAGTTAAGCAATAAGCAGCGTAATAATAACTTTGGACTAACTTATTTCTGTATTACTTATTATTAACACTTCCTTTGAATATCTTGTTTCTTGTTATACTAATACATTGTTTATTAACTAACCTTCTTGTTCGTGTCTTACTTCTGACCAAATTGGTCACTACAACTTTGTCCAGTGGCTTTCCGTTAATTCTTGTATCTTCGAAGAGGACAACTCCGTGATGTGTTTCTTGAACTGAGCTCGCTAAATAAGACTTGTGG